>JAPKLW010000011.1:27309-87826 GCA_026898455.1 Plectranthus barbatus
TGTACGAAACACTTAATCATATATGCTTTCAGTATAGAATCCCAACAGTAGGTTAGATTTTGAGCATAAAGCAGCAGTCTGGGCTTAGATTTGGAGGATTTTCGCCCTAGCCGGGAGTCAAAGGAAAGCAGGCTCGACCGAGCGAAGCAGGCCAGATTTCAGAGAGCAGGCTCGGCGGAGCTGAGCCTGGCTCGACCAAGCCACGACGGATAGAGAGCAGGCTCGACCGGCCCTGCCTTGCTCGATCGAGCCATGTCGAACTGAGAGCAGTCTCGGTCGAGCCATCTTTGGATCGGCCGAGCCGGAGAGGGAATTTTTGGCAGTTTCTCCATTTTCAAGTTGTCCTATCGATCTGAGGCCCTATTCGCTCGTCTATAAAAAGGGAATTTCGAGTTTTAAGAGAACTTTTGCAAAAATTTCATTAGATCAAGTTAGAAATTCTCCCAAATTCCATCTTCCATCCTCATTCCATCCAAATCCAAGTGGATCAAGAGCAAGATCTACAACAAATTGGTGAAGATTAGAGAGAATTAAGGGTAGATCAAGTGCAAGGACAACAATTGGGGAAGAATTCAATTCATTTATCAAATTCTTAATGGATTGTCTTTCATTTTCTTTTGTATTGAACAAATTGAAAGGTATGGAGAAGTAAACTTCTTGTGAGTGTTGTTTGGATTGATAATGTGTGAAATTGAGATTGAATGTTGAATGTTTACCTTCCTATGAGAGTTTGAATCACACTAGATCTCATCCCCAACCACCTAGGTGTAGGTAATTGCCAACGTAGGTGGTATTTGACTTGAACACTGCAGCCAACATGCGGGTAAAATCGTTGCAAATATTGTGAATTCATATGATTCTAAATCCAATCCATGAGCGGAAATAGGTCATAGGGCGAAAATCTACGTTCTAGAAGGAGTGGACTAGAAATCGATAACGTGACTGTTTGAGATTGCTAGGTTCATCTACGGTTAACTCGCCGTGATAAGGGGTTAGCTACCTTAGACTGGATTGTTCAATCTCATAGGAATTAAATTGAGTTTACATCATGATTCGATCTAAATTGAACAAATTGGATATCCACAAAACACTCACTCTTATTTCATTGATTGAACTTGCTACTTTGTCTACCTATTTTGGAATGTTTTGATTGGATGATTTACAAGTTTCTTCTCAATCATGTTTGTTATTGTGTCTTACTTCATTTATGCTTAGCATAGTTTATGTTTTTGCCTAGTTGATAGAACAACTCAACGACTTAAGTTTTGCCTAACTATATAATTCCATACGAGTAAAGAGTAATCTATTGGGCGAAGTTAGAAGGATCCTTGGATTGATAATTTTAACTTGACAAGTGTTTTTACACGACATCAAATGTCGACCATGTTGATGTAACACATTTATGAAGACCAATGTATCAAACGTTTTGTTGTTACGAACACACTTAATCATAAATGCTATTAGTAAAAAACCCCAACAATCTCCCACTTTTACTCAAAGCAGAAAACCATTGCTATATCATCAGAGTATTAAGTGTGTCTATTTTAAACATAGCTTATTTAGACCTCTATCATCTTGCGATCGATTTTACATTCAGATCTATAATATGAGTGTGATCCTCATAAGTCCTTGAGTTAGACACTGTGTACATAAATATTCTAGATCTTTCATGTCTATTGCTCCCTTTTATACACATTGCCTCTGATTACGATTTATCGTATGATGTGGTACTACATATTTTATGTGTTTCACCACCTTCTAAGTTCTGGGTTCCCTTAAATTTGTCATTGCACCAGTATGATCACAATACTCTGTGATTCTATTAGAAAAACTCGGAACATACACCTCTAGAGGACAACACCAGAGTTATACTGCTCCTCACGAAGCTTATGAAGTTGTTACACACTCATCCTTCATACCAAAATCTACGACACAGTTCTGTGTCAAATTCCTTTAACTCCTCCTCCAAGGCCAACACATAGCTAGAGGTCAATTTCCTTCTTACATGATCTTCCTGGATATCCCATACCATTTAACCCACAAGGCACAATCATAAGCCATTGTGCCTATCTAAGGTTGAATTGATATTTGTCTACCATGCCTATAGCATTACAGATATCCAACTTCGTTCATTGCCATATAGAGAAAGGTAGCTACCCTTTCTTTTTCCTTAAAACTAGTCACCACAGAGTCAATTTAAGCGACTTGAGACACCTGAACATCCTTTCTTGTGGTCACACAAGAGTGTACTCCAAAGGATGTTTAGTATCTCATATGTCCTACTTCTAAAACAACTTGATTTAAAATCTCTTTATGTCTCGCAATATCTCCACACCGTTTCTGAATGGGAAATACTATCTACATAATGAATGTTTCAGTATCTCATATGTCCTACTTCTGAACTGCTCGGGTTACAATCTCTTTATGCTTGACAATATCTCCACACCATCTGCGAAGGGGAAATACTATCTACATAATGTACAACGAAAACTACGCTTCCACTGACACATAAATGGTACATGAAACACTCATTCTCGATATACAATATCGAAACATCTATTTCATGACCTGAAATCTATTTCATACTTGAACTTCCTTGGCTTCTAGAAAACATGATGCTCACCTTACTTCACATGACCTATATAGTTGTTGCATATAGATGCCATCACCTTTTATTGAGGTATTCATTTGTGAAAAACACAAAAGATGTGATCTACCTTCCAGATACTTAGGTTCAAATGTGCTACTATGGACAAAAGAATTTGAATGGCTTTAGGAGTTGCAACTAGTGAAAAGGCCCTGTTATGAACATACCTTGCTCATAAACCTAGACCTTTAAAGTATACTAGATTATCATTCCAACATTTCATTCCTTGTATATCTCTCAATAAACATATAGCTAGAAAGCTACTTGGTAACAGTAATCTTGTTATGAAGGGATTCGTGAACTGAATCACGAAGTCCGTTTGCCAAGGATCGTTAATTGGAATATCAAAAATAAATTGCTATGCCTATGATTAATAGTAGCATGCTCCGATTGAATATGCATAAGGGGGTTTATGCGGAATACCTGGATTGCGAAACCCTATAGAAGGAGTGCGCGGAGATTCCTCTTGATCTTTTTCCCACGCACAAAGATTAATTTCCTCACAGATTGAGGAAATAAATCTATGAAAATTAATAAGTAATTTTCAAAAACAAGAAGGAGAGAGAAGAAAGAAGATAATCCTCCTGATCTGATCTTCTGATTTGTACCCCAACTCAATCTGAATATCTGGTGAAGATTCCCTTCAGATTCCTCGCCCGGTTGAGAAGCATAATTTCCTCCTCGTTTCTCAGATCAATCGATCACCACATCTCCCAAATTCTGGTTTGTTGTGTGCAACTTATGATCTTGTTGTGTATTGAGATCTGAGGAACTGAGGCCTATTTATAGGAAAATACTGGACTTCTATTGGGCTTGGGTATCATGGGCTAGACCTGGGACCAAAATCCAAATAGAAAATAAGGCCTATCAATTAATTAATTCCCATATTCAACTCAGAATATAATTAATTAAATAATATTGATTCATTCCACCAGAGAATCAATACTATCCTACCTATTTGCTACCACGATTTGAGGTACGGGTTGCATGAGCTCGGTTTATCCCCACATTTAAGGTTACATACATTCGTTAATTAATTTAAACTCTGAAAAGCTATTTAATTAATTAACATCTTATATTCCTGAGTCAATCCACTCAAACCTTTTTCACTTATGCTTGAACATAATCAGCCTGCAGGACTTTAGCATAACGAACCTTTTGAGCTTCTCAAGGAATGTCACCATCCTATACTGGATGTGGTCACCTAGTTCCAGTACCAGACAGTCATACACAGACTGCTATTACCCAAGATACATATATACAAGCTCAACCAGAGCCTTTCATTGCAACTCAAAGTAATACACAATCTGCATATACTTCTTTACCTTCATATAGGCTTAGGATCTCATCAAGCCATAGAGATCTAGATTCTTTTAATGTCAGATAAAAGAATTGATCTCAACTTAGGTCCTTATCAATGTGTGCCCCACACCAGCATACCAAGCCAGCCAAGATAAGATGTTTATTACTGCGTATGCTGCAGCCTACACCAACAGTCAATCCTTGGAATATCTCAGTTGTGATAACCATTTATATCTCGCTAGGTCAGACGATCCATACGATCTTCCGTGATCTACTACACATCGTATGATCTCCCTATCGACGAGATAAGAGGATAATTGCATTTGGGACACATGTTTGTTAATTCAGACAGGAGATGAACTTACAACATTTATGATTCCAAGTGTATTAACCTATCGATCTTGTACATAATATACCAATCATATTGCTTTCAGTATATAAATCTATCAATCTCCCACTTATACTCAAAGCATTATACAGGTGCTTTCCAGAGTATAACGCGTCTAAACTAATCTAGCTATTACATCAATCATTCTACGTGGTTAGCTTTGTCCTCAACCCAAGGTTACGTACATGCATCTCGTAGAACTTTTGAGGCAAAGCCTTTGTGAATGGATCCGCTAGATTATCTTTTGTCTCAATCTTCTCTAGTAGAACATCACCCCTTGCTACGATTTCTCGTATAATATAGTACTTCCTTTCAATGTGTTTTGTTGCTCTGTGAGTTCGTGGTTCCTTTGAATTAGCCAAAGCTCCCGAATTATCACAATATATTGTGATGGTCCTGTGCAGCTTAGGAATCACGTCCAACTCCAGAAGGAAGTTTCGAAACCATACTGCTTCTTTCGAAGCTTCAGAAGCTGCCACATATTCTGCTTCCATGGTGGAGTCAGCAATGCACTTCTGCTTTGCACTCCTCCATGATATGGCCCCACCTCCCAATGCAAACACATAGCTAGAGGTGGACTTCTTTTCGTCTCGGTCTGCCTGGAAATCCTTATCAGTATAACCCTCAGGGCATAACTCCTCACACTGATAGACGATACAATAGTCTCTAGTCCTTTTCAAGTATTTGAGTATGTGCTTTACCGCGATCCAATGTGCCTGTCCAGGGTTAGACTGGTATCTCGCTACCATTCCTACAACAAAGCAGATATCTGGCCTCGTACTTAGCATTGCATACATGAGGCTCCCCACGGCTAATGCATACGGCACGTTCCTCGATGAAACCATTATAAGAATCAGATAAAGAGTGCAGGACAATGTTTATTTCCACCCGCTTACTAATTCGTCCACCTCTCTTTCTGTACTTTCTCATAATTCTCATCATGCTGACGAAGTACAAAATCAACGAACTCCCATTAGTCATCCTCTTGCAGACCAGATCCTCCACAAGATTATAACTGACTGTTCGTCTCACCTTCCCATATACTTTCACAAGGTCCCTATATATCTCAACAGCAGTCCGGTATTTCTTGTACTTGAGACTTAATTCTCTAAACAGATTGTTCATGATGAAAAAGTAGGCAAAATCATCAGAAGCTTTCCATCTGTCATTGAATTCTCGCTCATAACCAGTACAGTTCAAATACTGAGGAGAGAGTGGGTCCATGTAAAGTACGTAGGCATGTTTTGCAGTACAGAGTATTTCCATGAAGCAAAACTTCAATTCAGGAAAATTGGGACCGGTTAAAGGGTTTGATGTTAAGAGGTTAACAATAAGAATAGATATGTCTGAAAACAATAAATTAAAGCAGAAATTAAAACATAGTCGCAAACAAATGAAACAATTAAATATTGAAACCTTATGATAAAACAATATTAATGTTTCCTCCAATTCGCCTAAGTATTACTATTGCAAGCCACACATGTGGGCGTTTAAAACAAAACACTTAACCAGACTTCATCTTTCAATTCAAGTCCTTTAATTCCAATCCATGCCCGGGTTCCTTAGACAAATGGAATTAATAATTGGAGACTAACTTAAGACCATATTATCCTACTGAGCAGGGACATCACAAATGAGATATACTCTGGATAACATCTAAGCTAGCTTACCACCAAAGCCAACCCTCCCATATAAGGATCTACTAGAACACACCTGATCCCTATAATAAGGCTGTCTCATTTAATTTAATCCCTAGAGAACTTATGAAAATTCAATACGCAAGCTACACATGTAGACGTTTACGCATGAACTCCCACTTCTCACATGAAATAAATGTTTGTTTTAAGAAATCCTATCTATTAGAACTTATGAATAATAAATTAAGTAAGCTACACATGTGGACGTTTACCTAATAAATTACCCACTACAAATAAAGGATCGCTTTGTGGAGGTCTTACTAAATTATGAGCTTAGTAATCTTTAATTCATAAGGTTCACTTGCACAGATTATTTTATGTAGCCATTTTTATAACAAAACTAAAATTCTATCATGCATTGCATGAACCCCAAATTTATAGTTATAATTCATTACAAAAAATAAATCACATAGCATGGTTTAAAGCTGTAAATAAAAGAAGTAAATGTGCTCCTATTATCTACAACATGCTTATATGTTGCGCAATTAATATTAAACACATATATCATGCGAAGACAAATAATAAAACAAATAAAAAATGTCCTCGTGGCCCCATGATAAAAAAAATAATAATTCTAACTATTACACGTTGGAATTTATTTTTACAGATCTTCGACTGGGCTCCCACTACATGGACTGTGATCTGAATTTATTTTCCGAATCTGGGACTCCAAGATTTGATCCATCTGAAAATTGGACGACAGGGCCAGTTAACCAAATCGCAGGCCTAGGCACACATTGCAAGCCAAATAGCTCGTGAGAACTCGGCCCGACTAGCCACCACCGGTGAACCACCGTCGCCGCGAGGGCTATCGGGATCGTACAACAGCCATGCATGTACGTGCATGGTTGCAGCCTACAATTTCGCCTCCTCCGGTCGTCGCCCGTTTCGCATGTCGCCGCCCCAGCTTGCCCCCAACTGTTGCCCGAACCACCGTGCACCATCTTCTCCATCGTCGCCCACCACGGCTCCCTAAAATATGCGCAGGGAGCGCGACGTGAGAAGCGCGTGTGCAGCACACAAACCCTAGGGTTTGCTTTGCCCCCGCACGTGCGAACCACCTCGCCGCACCGCCCCTAGCCCGCGCCCCTGCTACATGAGCCGCCACCGAAGGGAGGGAAGAGCGCCACCAGCGCTGCGCACAGGGCTGCGCAGGTCTGCCGCTGCATCCATCGTCCCGGCCTCCTCTCGCCACCGCCCTCGCGTCGCCGGCCAAGGGCCCCCGCACAGCGCCTGGCCGGCCTTGGCCGCACGGCTGCTACCCGTCGCGCTGAAACCCTAGGGTTTCCGTACGGCAGCGCCACCATCGTGGCTGTCGTGCGCCTTTGCCGCCGTGCCGTTGCCGCGCGCGACCGCCGTGCATGACCTGCTGCCGTAGCGGCGCTATCGTGCATTATCGTGCGGTCCTTGTTCTTCATGTTCTTTGTTCTTTGTGTTTTTCATGTTGTTCGTTTTCCGTTTTACAGATTTAATTTTTAAATAAAAGATCACATTGAATAAATCTAATAACAATCTAAAAATCTAAATTTAACCACATATTTTTCTCGTGGGTGAAAAATGAATCCTTATAAAAGGGGCATTTTAACCCGAGGACGAAAAACATAACCATATAATCCAAAACCCGTGCAATCATTCAATAATAATTATCATGCAAATCATAGGCAATATTATTTTTTCCGATTAGCCAATTAATTAAACCTGGCTCTGATACCAATTGAAGGGATTCGTGAACTGAATCACGAAGTCCGTTTGCCAAGGATTGTTAATTGAAATATCCAAAATAAATTGCTATGCCTATGATTAATCCTAGCATGCTCCTATAGAATATGCATAAGGGGGTTTATGCGGAATACCTGGATTGCGAAACCCTGAAGAAGGAGAGCGCGGAGATTCCTCTTGATCTTTTTCCCACGCACAAAGATTGATTTCATAACAGATTGAGGAAATAAATGTATGAAAATTAATAAGTAATTTTCGAAATTAAGAAGGAGAGAGAAGAAAGAAGATAATCCACCTGATCTGATCTTCTGATTTGTATGCCAACTCAATCTGAATATCTGGTGAAGATTCCATTCAGATTCCTTGCCCGATTAAGAAGCAGAATTACCTCCTCGTTTCTCAGATCAATCGATCACCACAGCTCCCAAATTCTGCTTTGTTGTGTGCAACTTATGATCTTGTTGTGCATTGAGATCTGAGGAACTGAAGCCTATTTATAGGAAAATACTGGACTTCTATTGGGCTTGAGTTTCATGGGCCAGTACAGGAACCAGAATGCAAATAGCAAATAAGGTCTATCAATTAATTAATTCTCATATTCAACCCAGAATTTAATTAATTAATTAATATTGATTCATTCCACCAGAATATCAATAATGTCCTACCTATTTGCTACCACGTTTTGAGGTACGGGTTGCATGGGCTCGGTTTATCTCGACATTTAAGGTTACAGACATTCGTTAATTAATTTAAGCTCTAACATGTTATTTAATTAATTAACATCTTATATTCCTGAGTCAATCCACTCAAACTTTTTTACTTATGCTTGAACTTAATCAGCCTGCAGGACTTTAGCATAACGAACCTTTTGAGCTACTCAGGGAATGTCACCATCCTATACTGGATGTGGTTACCTAGTTCCACTACCAGACACTCATACACAAACTGCTATTACCCAAGATACAGATATGCAAGCTCAACCAGGGCTTTTCACTACAACTCAAAGTAATAAACAATCTGCATATACTTCTGTACCTTCATATAGGCTTGGGATCTCATCAAGCCATAGATATCTAGATTTTTTTAATGTCAGATAAAAGAATCGATCTCAACTTAGGTCCTTATCAATGTGTGCCCCACACCAGCATACCAAGCCATCCAAAATAAGATGCTTATTACTGCATATGCTGCATCCTACACCGACAGTTTATCCTGGAACTGTCTCAGCTGTGATAACCATTTATATCTCGCTAGGTCAAACAATCCATACGATCTTCCGTAATCTACTACACACCGTATGATCTCCCTATCGACGAGATAAGAGGATAATTGCGTTTGCGACACATGTTTGTTAATTCAGACAGGAGATGAACATACAACATTTATGATTCTCGGTATATTAACCAATCGACCTTGTACATAATATACCAATCATAATGCTTTCAGTATATAAATCCATCATGTTATACATCCATAACTGCTACTGATTCATTTTTGAATCCATGACTTAAATTCATTAAAAAACATTGCTATTTTATGGTGTTTGTTATTCGAGCATTTTTTATGGATTTGAATTGTCCTCTCCAAATCGTTGGAGGACGATCTCATAATTAGATTTTTGGCTTCATCTTATACAAGACGCTTATGTTTAGGATATATAGAGAAACCAATTTTTTCGTTTAGCTAGGATAGCCCACAAAGCAGATGTGATTCAATGTTAAAAGTATTTATGATTAAGTGTGTTAGTTTGATACACTGGCTGTCATAAATGTTTTACATCAACATAGCGCTATATGATATGACAAAAATATGATACAAACAATAATATCCTATTATCTCGCTTATAGGGATCATCATTTAGCATGTAGGATATCACAGAGGATCATATGAATCATTTGACCTAGCGAGATATAAAATTTATCATGGCTGAGATAGTCCCTGGATAAGTTACTAGTTTAGGCTGTGACACATTAGTATATGAGTGAGCTTATCCTAGCTATTTCATATGTCGGTACATCTCTAAGTATTGATGGGATCAACAGTGAGATGTGCCATTTTTATTGACATATGAATGATCCAAATCTCAACATACTTGTTATGATCTTAAACCTAATGGAAGTCTAAGGGGCATACACAAGTTGACCACGCTTTGACTTGCTATGGTGGCGAGTCATTTATATACTCTAATATTTGCAAATTGGGTGTGGCGATTTGTGTGTGGCCTGCTTAGGCTGGACATGTAGGTAACCATATACGCTTCATGATTGGGACATTCCTTGAGTATCTCACAAGGTTCATAATGCTAAACTTTGTAGGTTGAATTATTAATTCAGGCATAAGTGAAAATGACTAAGTGGTACTACTCAAGAAATAAAAGATTAATTAATTATGGCTGATTGTCATAAGCAAAATTAATTAATGCAATGTGATCCAAATAACATGGTAATGAATGGGTGAGTCAGCATTGAATTCCTTGGTGAAAGCAAATTATTGTTTAATTAATTAATTATGTTTTGGGTTAGACATGGATATAAGGAGGACCTACTTTATTATTTGCATTTGATCCCTGATCTGGCCCACAAACTGCTCAAAGCCCATTAAAATTAGGGTTTTCGAAACCCTAATAATATATATACTCCTTCTCTCTATCAGATAAATATAAAAAACATAATTCAGTACGACAGTACAAAATTTGAGGGAAAAGAGAGAGACGAGCGACGACTGTTTAGAAGGGAGAAAGCGATCGATTTCACTGGCCTTCTAATTCAACTCGATAGCATATCCTCACTAGATTTCCAAAGAGCAAGGGAACAGATAAGAAGATCAGATCTGTTGAAAAACATTTCAATATTTATTGTATCCCACATCCAGAACTTGAATCCATCTTCATCTTCGATCCAGATCTAGAGATCAGATGCCGGAGTTAAGGTATTATGTAAATCCATCCTCTTCAATTAAATATTAGGATCATACATAGGGTTCTCCTGGTATATTCAATCTAATTTATTTTGATACCCTAAGAGCGATCCAAACGACTGAAATAATAAAAAGACAGTTCATGTTGTCTATTGTAGACTCAGTTTATAGGGTTCTGGTTGTGGTTGTGGTTGTACCGCAACCTCTTTTTCCTTGGCAATGCGCATCCTCCGGTAGCCTGAGAACGGCTGCTGGCAGTCATGACCGACGCCTGGTTTCGCGACGATGGCCCTCGCATCACCGACGTGGTTGAACAACGGCTGAACGCGGTGCATTGGGCGCTACAACTTGCGCACTTGTCTGCGCATTTTTGCAACCCTAGAGTAGCACCTGTTCGCAACATCTCATGCGCTCCCTACAACATCGTCCGCCAACAAGGCTCATCGGCACTCGAACCTAGGTGGTAGGTGACCATCGTGAAGAAGGAGTTAGATTCGATTAAGAATCAAGCTGATGGACACTACCGCACGATGTTAGGCTGCTTTGCCTTAATTTCAAAGTATCACGGTCGGTTTTCATGTGTTAGCAACCCTCGTTGTTCAAGTGGCCATTGACGGCTACTACTGGTGGTGACGATGCGTGGGGCGGCTGGATTAGGTGCAATCGGCAAATGGTGGCCGCAGGCTAAGGCTGGGCTGAAGCGGCAGCGGGTTGAACATGGGTGGGGGCTAAAGTTTACAAAACTCTAGGGTTTGTTGTTGCCCAGGCCGTAGCTTGGGCCCTATAGCCCGGAGGTAACACGCAATTTGGGAAATTAGGATTTTAAGTGTATTTGGTTGCTATTTTGGGCCAGAAACCCTAATTTACTACCCAAACTGCTGTCAACCGGCCCGATTCAGATTTCAAGTCCAATGGAGGCCCTGTTCGAAGATCTGTATCACATTTAAATCTTGTAATAGTTAGATTTAATTTATTTTCATGTAATTGCATTTGTGCGACTACAACTTTATTTATTTATTTATTTTATTGTCGTACTGATGTGATGTGCGCACTAGTAAATAATAGAAAAAAATTCTTACATATGTTGTAATTATTTAATTATTGAGCATTCCTTAAAAGATTATTTTATATTTTAAATTGTTTCTATAAATTTCGAAATCATATAATTTAATGATAGAATTTTAGATGTGACATAAATTATGAGACATAAAATAATGTGTGTGCATGAAGCCATTAGAAATTAAAATACTAAGCTGGATTTTGGTTCTTTTCAAACTAAAATCATCAGACCTCGACAAATACGACCTCTCATTAGAATTAAGGCATTTCGAAGCTTAAATGACTACTCTGGTAGATTGCGTTAGGAATAACTTACCAATTCTAATGCGATGAGGTTTCCAAATAAAATATATATTTTAAGATGAGAAGTGGGAGCCTCTGAGCAAATGTCTACTCAGGTAGCTTGCACTAAGACAACTCACACAAGTCTCTAAGATTAATCTAAATGGGACGAAAGACGTAAGTGGCATGCGGTATAGCTCTAGTACGTATGCCAAATTGTCTTTTTTCATCCAGAGTTAGGATTGCGGTTACTTTGGCTTAGATGTTGCCTAAAGTATATCTCATTTTTGATATCCCTACTCCGGATAGATGAACATGGTCTTAGTAACACCAATATTAATTTTTTGTGCCATTTGATACCTGACATGTTATGAAATTAAAGGATCCATTTGGTCTGGTCGAGCGTTTGCCGTAAACTTTAACTCGAGTAGCTTGTGGTAAATTAGCTTGGGCAATTGGATGAAACAAATTGTATTGTTTTATCTAAAGGTTGCTATGCATATTTGTTTCGAGTGTTCATAGTATGTGATTTCTTTAATCGACTTATTTTTTTTCAGATATGTCTATTATTGCATCGATCATTAATTCAATTGTACACAATTCCCTAATTGGTCTGAATTTTCCTGGATGGAAAAGTGACATAGTCAAACTTTTGGATTCCTTTGTTATGCAAACTCCCTGTCCGGGTCTGTCGATCGATGCATCTTCCAACGAGGATTGTGCACAAAATCACATGTGGATGTTGTCAAATGGCATGGCCAAACAATACTTCTTAGGTGGTATGTTAGATGCACTGCATCCTCGTTATAGTGATGTGTGGTATGCGAGTGATATTATGCAACATCTTGACGTAGCATATGGTTGGCTCAATGGAAAAGATCCAGTCTTATCAAGCGTATTGTAAGATAGAAAATGGGTCAAGGCTATTCAGTGCGTCAACATGTGGAATCACTCATTCAGCTCATCGATAAGTACACGTTAATGGGTGGTCAAATTGAAAGTTGTTGGTCTCAGATCAGAGTCGTCGTGGTGAATAGAAAGCAACCAACACACACAAATGTAGCGAAAGATTAAATATTATCTTGCACTTTAGTTCTTAAAACGTCTTAGCTCGATGTAGAAATTAGGGTTTCTTTCAAGCAAATAGTCTTGCAACTATCGTTGCTAGGTTTCAAATCACAACACCCAAATAGTTAATAATAAAATAGTAAAGACACAATAATTATGGTGGTTCGATCCAATTGATCTACGTCCACTCTTTAGTAGTATCACTAAGAATTCACTAAAAAGATATTTAAGTACAAGGATTTGCCGAACACTTGTAGCAGGTAGTGAACCTTCGACCTAGCCACTACAAAGCTATCCACCGATGCTTCAATCTTCTAGTCCACAGCTCCGGCCAAGTCAAGGGCGACACCTTCGTAATACTTGTCCTTTGCTGGAATGGAGATTTTATAGTTCTCTCTGAACTTCGTCTGGTTTTGCGGCTTTTGCCCGTAATAATCAATCTCTTTTCAGAGATGTGACTGCTGGATGCTTCCTATGATTGGAAGGTATCCCAATGATTGAAGATTCTTGAGCAAAGTCAAGGCATCTATTGAATGTAGTGTCGGGTATTCAATGTAGTGACATTTGTTGTTGAGAGCTTTTAAGATTCTTCTAAATGTGGGCTCTCAACTGACTACTCTCTTTTTCCTTTTTCGCCTTGTCAAAGGAATCTCTTGATTTTTCAGATGTTGTTCGTTGTTTTGAATGAGCAGTTGTTGTCTCTGTGTTTGGACTTCGTCTTTTATATCTGGAGATTCAAACCTTGAATCTCCAGACCCGTTAGACACAACGAATCTTCTTGTCTAAAATAGCTTCTGCTTTTTCCACCCTTTCCGGCGTCGTACAGTACTTTCCGAACTACTTCGGGAAAGCTTTTATCTTTTCACTGTACCTTTGTCAGAACTGTAGTATTCGAGATCGTTGCTAGATATTTTCCTTACTTAGCATTCTCGGAGAATGCTAGAACGATCTGCTAAACCTTCTGATTGCTATGCTATTCTAGCAATCCACTCTTCGATCTGCTGACTTCTTCAGCAGATGCGTATTTCAGCATATCGGTCTTGACTGCTGATTGCTATTCCTTAGCAACCTGCTTGTATGCTAGCGAATGCTATCTTCTAAGCATTCTGCTACCTTTGCTTCTGACTAGCAGTCTCTTCCTTAGCATATGATTGCTAACGCCTTAGCAATTATCTTTCTTAGAACTTGGCCGCTATCATCTCTAGCAGTCAATTCTTGTCAGCTGATTTCTTTAGCAACTACCATCTGCTGAGAACTCTTCTAGCATCCGAAGTTTCTTGACTTAATTTTCTTCGTTCTATTTGCTGAATTCTTCAGCAATCTTTCAAGCACTTCCTAATCTATTACAACTCGATATTTTTCCTAAACAGGACATTACATAGGAGTTTCTAGACTATGATAGATTTCAGCAATGATCGACCAAACTACTAAGGCTTTGATTTAACAAACCCTTTCGCAAATTTGATCTGAGGGAGGAATTTACGAATACTTCCCAACAATCTCACCATTTTTGGTGTGATCAAAGCTTACTATCACTTGCTGAATCAAAGAGGAAAAAATGTCTGAGTTTACAAGAAAATTTCTAAGTGACAGAGCTATATTCTAGCAGTCTAACTCAGAGTTTATCCAACTTAGATCTAGCAGGATTGTTGTTTAATAAATTTCCCCCTTAACAAATGCTGGGAAATATTTTTCAATTAAAAACATAAGTAAATGCTGCTGGGAATATGCTAAGAATTCTAGCATCCAATTAAAATCAGCAGGCATTCACAATCAATCCAATCGACAAGTAATCTCAGCATCCACATGCATTTTTGTTAAATACACAAAAAGTGTATATCAACTAAGACACGCACAAAAATCAGAAGTGGACAATGAGAAATTGTCTAAATCTGATCCAATTTTCATTTATGATTTGATCATTACAAGTACAATGAAATTAGAAAAGATCAAAAAGATGTACAGAATACAGAAGGTTTGCTAAGAAATTTAGGAGTCAGGAGCTGTCTTATTTCCTTTGTCCAGTTCGTCAAGTTCGCTTACTGTCATCTACATGAACATTTCAAGATAAGATTTGCTAGCCTCCCCTTGACTTCACTTTCGAGCTTCTTAGCATTCTTCTCATTCTCCATCTCATGCATCTTGATCTTCAAATCCATTTCTTGCTTCTTTAGATTTTCAAGTGCTAGTCTGCGCTCTTCAGCAGCCGCAGCTAGTGCTTCTTCATCCTTCTTCCTCTACTCTAATTCAGCAAGTCTTCTTTCTTCCACGTCTTTGAGCGCAACCATAAAGGTGGAGGAAAAAGAAGTAATAGTTTGCGCCATTTGTTGCTGGGACTCAACAACATCCTCTTTCAGCACTTCCATGTTCGTCTTCACTTCAGCAACATCGTGCTTGACTTCAGCAACATCAGCCCTCACATCTGAAACCTCACTCCTAATCTCTTCTACTTCCTTCCTTAAATCGGCATTTTGGAGAGCCACTTGCTCATGGACAACATGAGAAATAGAGATGGAGAGAGCATGCTTGATCGCATGTGAACTTTTAGGAAGAACATTCATAGCAGATGATGATGTGATGACAAGTGCTCCACTGCTAGATGATGGATAAACTTCAGAAATAGGCTTAATGTCCATAGCTTCTTCAAACCACTCGTTCTGCTCTTCGAGGTATTGATTCTCAGCTTCTATGCATTCCGCCTTCTCAGCATTCTAAACCTTCTTCAGAGCCTCAGCAAGTTCCCGGGCTTTCCTTATCTTCTTTGCTTGTGCCTCAGCAAGGGCTGCAGGCGTCATCGGCAGTAGCCTTCAAATACTCAACTTCCTCAGCAACCAATTCAGCTTCCTCTGACTTCCAAACTTCCGAGAGCTCAAGTTCCAGGAGATATGCACGCATTTCTGCTTCTCTGTTACAGTGAATGGTTATCTCAAGGTTCTTGGCCTCTAGCTCTTCCTGATCCTTGGCAGTAGCCAATGGGGCTAGCAGCCTCTCTTTCTTCTATGCAGCGTAATCTGCTTGGCGCCTCCTGTACTCAGCAACAGCTTTGGCTTGGCGTTTAGATAGCTAAATATGAGCATCAGAGTGCTCATCATGAGCAAAGATTGATTTAGGCAGAATATGAGCGGGTGAGATCCTTCGATGAGCTATGATAGCTTCGAGTCTGGCAAGGACTTGTTTGTCAGTGAATTGCTTGGTGAGGGGAGCCTGATCCATCCAATCGTTAGCCCAATTCTCCTCTTGTCTCTAAAAATTAAGTACTTTCCTTGCTATCAGCAGCATCCTTGCTTCGAAGCAGAGCTCGCGCATTATGTAGTCACACATCTTCCAGCACCTTAGCTCTCTTCCGAGAACCTCTCCTTCTGGGGTTCCATAGTCAACCTCCCCAGAGAATACCTCCGCAATATCTTTCTCGATCTCCGCATTGATAAACTCTTCAATTTCATAGGAGAATGGGAAGAAATTAGAGTTTACCTGCTCATCAAAAGATATCGGAGCACACCATTGTGAGATCCTCCGCAACTTGTATTGCTTTCTAGGAAGTCCCTTGAAGGGTACGCGTAGCAGCTCATTTTCTCTTGTCTTGATCTTTCATAGATATCGCGCATCAAAAACCTCGTCGTACTTGCCATTGGAGTCAGAGTCAGAAAAGCATGAAGTGAGGAAGCCTTCATGTTGTTCAGCTTCTTTAGCATTGCTTTCCTCTGCGCCTCCTCTGCTTGGTCTGTCTTCAGCAGTATACTCTGTTCTGGGCCTTGATGGATTTATATACTGAAAGCATTATGATTGGTATATTATGTACAAGGTCGATTGGTTAATATACTGGGAATCATAAATGTTGTATGTTCATCTCCTGTCTGAATTAACAAATATGTGTCGCAATCGCAATTATCCTCTTATCTCATTGATAGGGAGATCATACGGTATGTAGAAGATCACGGAAGATCGTATGGATCGTTTGACCTAGCGAGATATAAATAGTTATCACAGCTGAGACAGTTCCAGGATAAACTTTCGGTGTAGGCTGCAGCATACGCAGTAATAAGCATCTTATCTTGGATGGCTTGGTATGCTGGTGTGGGGCACGCATTGATAAGGACCTAAGTCGAGATCGTTTCTTTTCTCTGACATTAAAATAATCTAGATCTCTATGGCTTGATGAGATCCTAAGCCTAAATGAAGGTACAGAAGTATATGCAAATTGTGTATTACTTTGAGTTGTAGTGAAAGGCTCTAGTTGAGCTTGTATATCTGTATCTTGGGTAATAGCAGTTTGTGTATGACTGCCTGGTACTCGAACTAGGTAACCACATCCAGTATAGGATGGTGACATTCCGTGAACAGCTCAAAAGGTTCGTTATGCTAAGTCCTGCAGGCTGATTAAGTTCAAGCATAAGTGAAAAGGTTTGAGTGGATTGATTCAGGAATATAAGATGTTAATTAATTAAATAGCTTGTCAGAGCTTAAATTAATTAACGAAAGTCTGCAACCTTAAATGTGGGGATATACCGAGCTCATGCAACCCGTACCTCAAAACGAGGTAGCAAATAGGTAGGACAGTATTGATTCTCTGGTGGAATGAATCAATATTAATTAATTAATATTCTGGGTTGAATATGGGAATTAATTATTTGATAGGCCTTGTTTGCTATTTGCATTTTGGTCCCTGGTCTGGCCCATGAAACTCAAGCCCAATAGGAGTCCAGTAATTTTCTATAAATAGGCCTCAGTTCCTCAGATCTCAACGCACCAGAAGATCATAAGTTGCACACAGCAAACCAGAGTTTGGGAACTGTGCTGATCGACTAAGATCTGAGAACGAGGAGGAAATTCTGCTTCTCAACCGAGCAAGGGATCTGATAGAGAATCTTCACCGGATTTTCAGATCAAGTTGGGATACAGATCAGAAGATCAAATCAGGAGGGTTTTTCTTCTTCTCTCTCTCCTCTTTATTTTCGAAAATAATTGTATTATTTTCATAGATTTATTTCCTCAATCTGTTAGGAAATTAAATCCTTGTGCGTGGGAAAGATCAAAGGGCATCTCCGCGCACGCGTTCTTCAGAGTTCATCGATCCAGGTATTCCGCATTAACCTTCTTATGCATAATAATATAGGAGCATGCTAGGATTGTTCATAGGCATAGCAATTTATTTTTGATATTCCAATTAATGATCCTTGGAAAACGGACTTCGTGATTCAGTTCACGAATCCCTTCAGGCCTCATCTCAGCAGGCGTCTCCACGCTAGGCCTGTCAGCAGTATGGACCTCAATGGTAGACCTCTCAGCGGTTGTCTCAGCAACTCCAGCAGATGTGCTAGCCGGGGTCTCAGCATTTAGTCAAGAGCCTGAGGCTTCATTGTATACCATCTCCTCATCGCTGCTCTCATCTGCTTGCTCTACAGCAGGCTCTTTTAATGTGACTCCTCCTTGAGGTCAATTTGGAGCATTAAAGGCTCCAGTCTCCAGCAGCCTCTCAAGGTCTTGATCGGTCATTGCTTCCAGCTCGATGACAATTTCCTCTGCAATTGCTGGGGTGGGAATAGGAACAACAGGAACTACTTTCTCTTCTCCTTTATTGACAACCTCAACTGCTAGCCTGCGTGCGTCCTCAGCTGCTTTTTCTATCAATTCAGCAGCTTTCTTGGTTGCTTGCTCATCAGCAGCCGCTTTCTTAGCACCCAGTTCCTCAGCACACTGCTTGGCTTGCTCGAAATTCCTATCCCTGGCTTCGAAAGTAAACCTCTCCATATCCTTCTCGTGTTTCTTTATTTCTCTCTCCTTCTTCTGAGCTTTCCTCTTCCTTAACCCTTTCAATCTCTCTTCAAGCGGTCTTTCAGAGAGAGGAGTTTCCTCAGCTTTCTTCTCCTTGTCAGCAGGCTTGACCAGCTGTTTGCGAGTCCTCTTCTTCTCAGGAGATGCAACATCTGATCTCTTTCTCTTGGGAATTGGCACAACAATGTGACCCAAAATTGTTGTTGGCTGTTCTGCTTGCTTCTTCTCCGTTATTTCCTCAATCTGCTCGACCGACAGATCTCCAAGCTTCTCTATCTCCTCCAAGTGCTGAAAGCACTGCTCTGTCTCAGCAGCCTTCTCAGCAGCAGCTATCTCCTCCCGAGTCATAGCAATTGCCTGCTCCAGCCTCTGGAATGCTAACTCACTAGCATGGGGATCTTCAGGAGATGTAGGAATTTTCAGATCAACATTTGCTTTACCTTTCAAAATAATTGGTTGGGTGGGATCGACCGGAGTTGGTGTAGGGTTTGAGTCTACAATGGACAACACGAGTTGCCATTATTGAATTTCTTGCCAAGGATCGTTCTTAGGATAGCAGGAACAAATTTCAATTAAATAAACCATGCGATCATATGCATGCTCCTACAAAATTAATTGCAGAGGATGGATTTACAGAATACCTGATTTCACCGTTTGATCTACAGGTCTAGATTGGAGCCAACAGCGATGAAATAGATCGGATCTAAATCTGAACGCCGGCGATGAACAGTTGTTCCTACAGATCTGATATTCTGATCTATTCCCTTGCTCCATGGAAATCTGGTGAGGATTATCTACCAAGTTGAATCCGAGATCTGGAGAAATCGATCAGTTTCTCCCTCTGGATAGCCGCCGCAGTTCTCTCTCAATTTTTGTTCTATACTGAAAAGTCTCACTTGATCTGATAGAGATAAGGCCTATATATAGTGTTAGGGTTTTGACAAACCCTAACCCTATTGGGCTTGAGCAGTTCATGGGCCAGACCAGGGACCAGATGCAAATAATAAAGTGGGCCCTCTTTATTAATTAATCATTCCTTGTTCAACCCATAACATAATTAATTAATAAAACATTTTTTAACCTTCACCACGATAACAATGCTGACTTGCCCCTTTATTACCACGTTATTAGGAACGGGTTGCACCAAACTAACATGATCCACATATTTACGGTTTTAGACATTCATTAATTAATTTAGCTTATGACAATCAACCATAATGAATTAATCTCATATTTCCTGAGTAATACCACTCACTCCTTTTCACTTATACCTGAATTAAATAATTCAACCTGCAGGGTTTAGCATAATGAACCTTGTGAGCTCCTCAGGGAATGTCACCATCCTGAAATGGATATGCTAACCTAAACGTCCAGCCTAAGCAGGCCACACACAAATTGCCAACACCCAAAATACTAGTATTAGAGTACATGTCAGACTCGCCACCCTGGTAAATCAAAGTGTGGTCAATCTGTGTGTGCCCCTTATCCTTTAGTTAGGTTTAAGATCATAGGAAGTATGTTAGAGATCTGACTCATTCGAATGTAAATGAGAATGGCACATCCCACTGTTGATCCCATCAATACAAAACTATGTACCGACACATCATGTAGCTAGGATAAGCCCACTTATGAACCGATGTGCCGCAGCTTAGACCGACAACCTATCCAGGGACTGTCTCAGTTGTGATATTGTTTATATCTTGCTAGGTCAAATGATTCATATGATCTTCTGTGATCTCCTACACACCATATGGTCATCCCTATAGGCGAGATAATAGGATATTATGGTTCGTTGTATGTTCGTTTAATCAGACAGCGAGCATTATTGTAACAACACATATATGAAGACCAGTGTACAAAACACTTAATCATATATGCTTTCTGTATACAATCCCAACAATCTCCCATTTATACTTAAAGCATAATACAATTGCTTTATCCAAGTATTAAGTGTGTCCATACTGTCAATCACTCCCACTGCATTCATGTTACCTCTTGTTATGATTTCTCGTATGATGTGATACTACACATCCTATGTATTTCACTACCTTGTGAGTCTTGGGTTCCATTGAGTTTTTCATTGCACCAACATGATCACAATTCTATGTGATTTTATTAGGCAAACTCAGAACACACACCTCTAGAGGATAACACCGGAGTTATACTGCTTCTTGCGAAGCTAATGAAGCTGTCAAAAACTTAGCCTTCATGCCGGAATCCGCAACACACTACTGTGTTAGATTCCTATAACTCCCCCTCCAAGACCAACACATAGTTAGAGGTCGATTTCCTCTCTTTATGATCCTCCTGGATATCCGATTCCATTCAACTCACAAGGATCATTCATTAACCAATGTGTCTATCCAGAGTCCAACTGATATATGTTTAACATGCTTATAGCAGTACAGATATCTAACTTCGTTCATTTACAATATGGAAAGATAACAATCTTTCTTGCTATGAACGACTCACCACAGAATCAATTTAAGCGACTTGAGATACCTGAACATCCTTTTCTTGTGACAACACAAGACTTCATTTCAAAAGATGTTCCAAGATCTCATAAGTCCTACTTCTGAAACTGTTCGGATAACCATCCTTTATGCCTGACAATATCTCCACACCATTTCCGAATGTGAAAATACCATCTACATAATGTGCAAGGAAAACCACGCTTCTGCTGACACATAACTGGTACATGAAACTCTCATTCTCGATAGACAATATCAAAATGTTTGTTTCATGACTTTGAAGCTCCCTTAAGTTAATACTTGAACTATCTTGGCTTCCAGACATGATGCTTTGCACATAACTTATCTTGTTGTTGCATACAGATGTCGTTACCTTTTATCAAGGTACCCATTTATAAAATACAGATGACATCATCTATCTTCCAGATATTTAGATTCATATGTGTTTTTAAGGTCAAAAGAATTCGAATGGGTTAAATAGTTGCAACCAGTGAGAAGGTCTCGTTGTGAAACATACCTTACTCACTAACCTAGTCCTTCGAAAACATGTTAGGTTACCATTCGAGCATTTCTTTCCTTGTATATCAATCAGTTACTTAAAGCTGTTAAGCTATTTGGCAATCACTGATTCTGATACACAACCATAAACTTTATTGATTCATTTCTGAATCCATGACTTGACGTCATTAAACTGCATCTTTTGTCTTAACAGCTTCGTTGCGCTTTAAGGGATAAGTACGATATTGTTCGTTAAGCTGGGAACAAGTCTAAAGACTGTTTCCACGAACTAGTACCATTAGGCCTGTTAAGGCAACCTCCCACTGCAACGATGCTTCTTTTACGTTGTCAGTTAATGCTGCATTAATTTGTGGTTTACCACCTTACACAGGTGACCGTGCAATTGGTACCATACCCTCCAAGGTATGCTCAATATGCCACGGGGTATTTCATGATGGATTTGAATTGTCTTCTCTAAAACGTTAGAGAACAATCTCACATTTGGATTAATGGTTTCATCCTATACAACTTACTTGTATCTAGGATATACAAAGCAACCATCCTTTTCGTTTACCTGGAATGGCCCACAAAGCAGTACTAGCTTAAAACTTTTCTTCTAACCAATCAGTTTCCTATATCAGCATAACAACCGAATTACTCATCATTGACCTTTTGACAGATTCAAGGTCTGCTAGGTTATATGGAACTGATTTAGAAGACACTAGATTAAGCAAACATACAACTGCTTTTGGCGCTCTTCCCAAAAATGAAAATTTGGCAAAGCTGGCATAACTTATAAACTTTTAAAGAATCTTATTTCGTTTTACCTACACTATCCCAATCGAGAGATAATTGGTGTAGTTAACTGGGATGCAATCCCTTTGCTCTGCCAGATACTGTAAAACCCATCACTTAAGATACACCATTATGAATGAACCATAATATTTTTACGGTCTTGTTTAACTTATTCTCTACCTTAGTCTTGAACGCTCTTGATTAAAGACAGAGACTAAGACTTGTAGTGAACTAGATAAACATATCTAAATATTAAATGATTTCAGTATCAATGCCTGTTAAGGCAACTGCGGAAGTAGACTCAAACCAGCAATCAGAGCAAACACGAAATGACCTGTAGAGATACAGTCGCCTATTAAAAGGCCTGGTTACCATCTTATACCTTTAAGTATTTGTCATAAGTTACATTCTTAGGAATGCCTGGATTGAATCCATAATTCCATGAATTACTTAAAACTACTTAGACTGATGTAACCTATCTCTATAGAGATTCTTTAAATTATACCTTAGAACACTGATAGTTTATGTAATCAAGTAATGAAGAGACAATCATCCATAATAGAAAACACTATTATTCATTCATGATAGAAAAACTCTATCGAATAACTGATAATCCATAACAATAGATGAAAAATATGTTTCTCAAAACAAAACAATATCTCTTCTGGAACTTGAATTAAAACAAAGTTTTATCATAAACTTAAAGAAAATGACTCCAACAGCTTGAGATGATCTCTAGCATCTTCTTTAGAGTTGGTAGTCTCGTCCTCCTCAAGCATTATCATCAACTTGATTCTCTGCACAGCGCAGTAAATACATGATTAGTAATCACAGTAACTACTACTCACAAGGAGCAGAAATCTGATACTAAACATGTAAATGATGACGTACGTTGTCCATTGGTGTAAACACCTGGACAATTTGCTTTCCAGTGTCCTTGCCCTTTTCTTTAACTTTCCCAGCCTTTTTCTTTGGAGCATAAACTCCATTGTTCCCACCAGCAGTTTTCTTATTCTTATTCTTAGCCGTTCTTTTAGGTTTTGCACGTTTAGGAGCAGCAGACCAGCTACCGGAAGAAACTAAAACTGCTTTCTCGGGTTCCATCAGGGACTGTGCTGCCATCAAGTCACTGAGTAACTCATTAAGAGTATACTCCTTCTTGTTCATCACAGCATTCAACCTCAAGTTTTCAAAGGACTTGGGAAGATAGTTAAGTGTGGTATCGACTTGTGCCTCCCCGTCAATACCACCACCATGCAACGTTAGTTCATCCATGAGGTGAGTCATGACAACCACGTGCTCTCTCACTGAACTGCCTTCAAACATTTTCTTACTCACAATCTCCTTAATGAGATTGAATCTGACAGTTCTATCCGTCTCCCCATAAGTTGTTGTTAGATTATCCATAATCTCACAGACCTTATCATAATGCTGATGCTGCAGCTGCAGTACCTTACTCATAGTGGTCATCATGTAGCATTTAACTACATTATTGGACTTGATCCACTTATTTTAAGACTGCTGCCGCTCGGCAGTAGCGTCAGCAGCTGGGACTGGCGGACAAGGATCAGTAAGGACAAACTTGTGTTCTTCCGCAACAAGGATATAATCCAAATTACATTTCCATTCAAGGAAATTCGGACCATTGAGAGGATTTTGAGCGAGTATATTAATGACATTATTCATAGACATATCTAAAAACAAATAAGCGAAATAAAGTTAGCACATACTACGAACAATTGAAGCAAATATGCATAGAACCTTTAGATGAAACAATGCAATTTGCTTCCTTCAATTGCCCAAGATAATTTACCGCAAGCTACTTGAGTAGATGTTTACGGCAAACGCTCAACCATGACAAAAATAGGTCCTTTAATTTCTTAACATGCCAGGTATCTTTAGCAAAAGAAATTAATATTGGAGATCTTAAGACCATGTTCACCTATCCGGAGCAGGGACATCATTCATGAGTTATACTCCAGGCAACATCTAAGCCAAAATTATCCAAAAGCCTAACTTCGGATGTTTAGAACGATTTAGCATACGTACTCGACCCATGCCGCATGCCCCTTACATCCTTTGTTATCTCATTTAGTTTAATCTTAGAGATTAGTGAAAGTTGTCTCAATGCAAGCTACTTGACTAGACGTTTGCTAAGAGGCTCCCACTTCTCATCTCAAACTAAATGTTTTATTTAGAAACCTCATCGCATTAGAACTTGTAATTTATTTCTAACGCAAGCTTGTTCAGCAGAAGTTTACGCTTCGAAATGCCTTACTTCTAATGAGAGGTCGTATTTGTGGAGGTCTAATGATTTTAGTTTGAAAATTAACCAAAACCCAGCTTAGTATTTTAGTTTATAAAGGTTTCATGCGCACACATTATTTTATGTTCCCATAAATTATGTCACACCAAAAATTCCATCATAAATTAATATGATCCCGGAATTTATAGACATAATTTAAAACATAAAATAAATCACATAAGACATGCTCAAAAATTAAATTGCAACATGCTTATAAAAGTAAATAATTTAAGCAAGTAAACATGCTTTCCTATTATTTACTAGCGCGCACCTAATAAATCACATCAATACGAGAATAAATAAATAAACAAATAAATTCTCGTGGCCCCTCAGATGCGATTACATGGAAATATATTAAATCTAAAGATTACAAGAATTAATTCCAATACAGATCTTCAAACTGGGCCTCCGTTGGACTTGAAATCTGAAATTGAATTGGGAAAACAACATTTGGGCTTCAAATTACGGTTTCAGGCCCAAAGGGAGTGCCAAACCTTAATTTCAGAACAGCGGGCTACCTCCGGGCTGAGAAGCCCGATCTTCGGCCCGGGCTTGAAACCCTAGGGTTTGAAAACCCTAGTTTCCACAACCAGCCGCAAGCAGGAAGCAGCCCAGCCGCCGCCAGTCCGACGCCGCCATCACCACCGGGGACCCGCAGCCATCGCCACCAGCCCGCGCCCGTATCCCTACCAACTCCAATCACCATCTCAGACAGCCCACGTCGCCGGCGAATCGCAGAGGACGCGAAACAGCAGCAAACGCAGCAGAGGCTGTGAAGCCTCCAGCCTTCGTCGTCGTCGGACATCACGGTAGCCCTCGGCATCGCCCCCTGCATCAGCAGCTGTCATCGTCAATCACAGCAGCCGTAGCCACTGCCGCGATGAATAGCAGCTGCCGCACGCAAACCAGCAGACGCGCGTAGCTTGTTCCGGCCTGCCACCACTTGTTGCATCGCATCGGCCAACCGTCGCAGGTCCAGGCAGCCGCGCGAGAGGGACGCAGTGTCTCCACCGCCGCGCGCAAATGTGCGCGGCCCTATCTTTTGCCAGAAAGGTGCGCAGCAGCCTAAACAGGTGCGGCCCAGCCACAGGCAGGGATTCTGCCCGCTGCCGCCACCTCCCACCGCTCGCTGCCGCTGCCACCAGGGTGAAGGGCTGAACCCTAATGGGTGTTCTTCCATGTCTATTCTTTGTTCTTCAAATCTCGTTCTTCTGGATCTCAATCTAACAACGTATTTTCCCGTGGTGAAAAATAGATCCAAAAACGAGAAGGCCCCGAGAACAAAAACATCCACGACCATTTAAATTCATCCATGAACATACACATTCATTTAATTTCAATCTATCCAAGATAGAGCCTAAGAACATCAACCTGGCTCTGATACCTATTGTAGGGTTTGAGTCTACGATGGACAACACGAGTTTCCATTAATTAATTTCTTGCTAAGGATCGTTCTTAGGATACCAGGAACAAATTTCAATTAAATAAACCATGTGATCCTATGCATGCTCCTACAAAATTAATTGCAGAGGATGGATTTAGAGAATACCTGATTTCACCGTTTGATCTACAAGTCTAGATCGGAGCCAACAACGATGAAATGGATCTGGATCTGAATCTGAACGCCGACGATGAACATTTGTTCGCACAGATCTGATCTTCTGATCTGTTCCCTCGCTCCTTGGAAATCTGGTGAGGATTATCTACCATGTTGAATCCGAGATCTGGAGAAATCAATCAGTTTCTCCCTCTGGATAGCCGCCGCCATTCTCTCTCAATTTCGTTCAATACTGAAAAGTCTAACTTGATCTGATAGAGAGAAGGCCTATATATAGTGTTAGGTTTTTGAGAAACCCTAACCCTAATGGGCTTGAGCAGTTCATGGGCTAGACCAAGGACCAGATGCAAATAATAATGTAGGACCTCTTTATTTATTAATCCTTCCTTGTTCAACTCAAAACATAATTAATTAATAAAAAAATGTTTTAACCTTCACCACGATAACAATGCTGACTTGCCCCTTTATTACCACGTTATTAGGAACGGGTTGCACCAATCTAACATGATCCACATATTTAAGGTTTTAGACATTCATTAATTAATTTGGCTTATGACAATCAGCCATAATTAATTAATCTCTTATTTTCTGAGTAATAGCACTCATTCATTTTCACTTATGCCTGAATTAAATAATTCAACCTGCAGGGTTTAGCATAATGAACCTTGTGAGCTCCTCAGGGAATGTCACCATCCTGAAATGAATATGCTTACCTAAACGTCCAGCCTAAGCAGGCCACTCACAAATTGACAACACCTAAAATACGAGTATTAGAGTACATGTAAGACTCGTCACCCTAGTAAGTGTGGTCAATCTGTGTGTGCCCCTTATCCTTTAGTTAGGTTTAAGATCATAGGAAGTATGTTAGGGATCTGGCTCATTCGTATGTCAATGAGAATGGCACATCCCACTGTTGATCCCATCAATACATAACTATGTACCGACACGTCAAGTAGCAAGGATAAGCCCACTTATGAACTGATGTGCCGCAGCTTAAACCAACAGCCTATCCAGGGACTGTCTCAGCTGTGATACTGTTTATATCTCGCTAGTTCAAACGACTCATATGATCTTCTGTGATCTCCTCCACACCATATGGTCATCCCTATAGGCAAGATAATAGGATATTATGGTTTGTTGTATGTTCGTTTAATCGGACAGCGAGCATAGTTGTAACAACACATATATGAAGACCAGTGTACAAAACACTTAATTATATATGCTTTCAGTATACAATCCCAACAGTTGGAGCTTTCTTAGTCATCAGAATGAAGTCGGTTGGAAGGAGCTTCTCTCATCGATCAACCCTCTTCTTGTGGAAAAATATTTCAATGAACTTATTAATTTTCAGACCAAAGTTCACGTTGGATGTGAACACACCATCATTCTTGATCCTCAGATTCTTCCTGGCGTGCTCCAGCCACCGCCCATAGAAGAACTCTGCCCAATTGCCTTTCACTCCATCCACTAGCACCATCATCACCGCGTAGTTCTTGGCAGATAACTCAGAGTATGAACCAGCATCACACTGGAAAATCTTAATCACAAGCTCAACAAGGATCTTGTAGTCATCTCTAAATTGATTGATCGGATTAGCAACCTTGAAAGTGATCGGCTGGCCTTCTGATCCTTCACCAATTCAGGCTTCTTCCACGCCTTCCACCTCTTCTCCATTTCGGCTAAATCATTCAATTTATAGGCAGCAATTCACTCACCGTCTTTGGGTAGATCAAACTTAGCAGCAAGAATATCTGTATTCACCTCCAAAATGGTTCCAAAGACCGAAGTCTTGAAGGACTTTCCAATTGCCTCATCCACCACAACACGCGCATAGAATTCGGACACCATGTGTGGATGGAACCACGATGGTTCTGCTGACAAGTTAGCAATGACTCCTGCCATTGTCAGGGCTTCCACGATCCATTATGGAAATTTGAGCGCTGCGAGAATAGTGTACAGAGTGCGGTCCTTCATTATTTGTGCCGCCCTCCTCTGGTTTCTGGATAGGCTTGATTTTTCCTTCTTCTTGATCATCGCCACCAGTTGACCGTGGGGAATGTTGTCATCAACATCTTCCTTCTTGACAATTCTTGTGTACTCCGGTGCCCACCGCTCATGCAGGGTTATATCTTGGTTAAGTGAATGGATGGGGATTCTGGATTCCATAGAGGAATCGGAAGTATCAGTGTGTGTATGGGAGTCAGATTGTTGAGAGAGTGTAGGAGATTCAGGATTAGCAACCATAACTAACAATTTTCTAAGTTTGGGAGAAAAACTTGCAGAGAGAGTTTGAGAGTTTGAGAGAATATGGCTAGGGTTTCGAATATCAAACGTTTCAGAAAGGTTTGAACTTTGAACAAAATGAGAAATTTATACCTTCTGAGTGATGATCCAACGATTGGGGAAAGGCCTTTTCAAATCCAGTCCACGGCTTAGAATTAGCGAGACCTTTCGTATGGTAGCCCACTATCCCATGAACTCGAGTGCTTTTGACATGTCGCCTCCTAATTCCATGCAGCCAGTTCACGCTTTAAATGCAGCGTGTCGGACACATTATTTAAAATTCTAATCCTTCTCGATTTTGACTTCCGGAGACTGCTGAGAGCTTGGACTCAACAATTTGCTGGGATTGGAAATCCTTAGCACTCAAATAGTCTGCATGGATTCAGCATCCGGATCCTAGCATTAACATAATCTAGCATCCAGAATTTAGCATCCACCACATCAATTGCTGGTACCAATCGTAATGCTTGTAGCATAGCATTCACATCTTGTCTGCTAAGAGCTTGGACTTAGCAAACATTTCTCATCAACCGTCTAAACCACTTGCTAGGAAACTGTAGCATAGCATCCCAACTAAATGCTAAGAGCTCAGACTTAGCATTCACCTTCTAGCAGACATCTGAGCCACTTGTTGTGAGAAAACCTCGTAGGATCTGCTGAAAGCTAGGGTTCAACATCTAATTGCTTAGCAGCAATATCTCAGCAACATAAAACGCAAGCTTTGATACGTTTATCTCCATCTTCTCCGAAAATTAAAGAAATCCAAAAATAATGAGAATAACAACTCATTCATCCACAACATCTTCGAACTCTACAAGGCCTAATTTTAGACATAGCTCTTTAAACCTGGCCTCAGCAAGCGGCTTTGTGAAGATGTCTGCTTGCTAATCCTCAGTGCATATATATTGGACATCAATATCCTTCTTCTCTTGATTATCACGAATAAAATGATGTCGGATATCAATGTGCTTCGTCCTTGAGTGATGAACGAGATTCTTCGTTATGCACATAACACTATTATTGTCACAGTAGATCGGCATACATTCAGGAAGAATGTCATAATCTTGTAATTGCTTCCGAATCCACAAGACTTGAGAACAGCAATTAGCAGCTGCTACGTATTCAGCTTCAATAGTAGACGTAGCTACGGAGTGTTGCTTCTTGCTAAACCAACTAATCAGCTTATGTCCAAAAAATGTATATGTCCCGCTGGTGCTCTTCCGATCAATCTTACATCCTCCAAAATCTGAATTGGAAGATCCACTAAGTGCTATTCCATCACTCCTTGTATACCAGATTCCTAAACCTTCGGTACACTTGAGGTATCGGATAATCCTCTTAGCAACATCCAAATGTGACATCTTCAAATTTGGTTGATATCTCACGCATACACCGACAGAATAAGAAATATCGGGTCTGCTAGCAGTTAAGTGGAGTAGAGATCCGATGATACCTCTATATAGCATAGGATTCACAGGTTCTCCTCCTTCATCGATGCTTATCTGACAGCTTGTGCTTATCGGAATCCTTAAGCTTTTCGTCTTCTCGGGGCAATACTTTGCAATCAGATCGCGAGTGTACTTCCTCTGATGAATAAAGATTCCATCACTCGATTGCTGGACAAGTAATCCGAGAAAGTAGGACATCTTTCCTATCATACTTATCTGGAAATTACTTTGCATCAGCTCCGAGAACTTATCACATAAGCTTTGATTCTTCGAGCCGAAGATAATGTCAACGACATATATCTGCACATGTACTTTGACAATGTTCCATACCAAGCTTTCAGTGCTTGCTTCAAACCATATAAGGCTTTCCTTAGCCTGTACACTTGGTTTCCTTGCTCGAAGCCTGGTGGTTGCTCAACGTACACCCCTTACTTGAGCTCACCATTCAGAAATGCACTCTTCATGTCCATTTGCATCACAGAGAACTCATGATGCGCTGCATATGCAAGGAATAATATTATTGCTTCCAATCGAGCGACCGGAGCAAACGTCTCATCGTAATCAATTCCTTCGCATTGTCTATAGCCCTTTGCTACTAGACACGCTTTATTTCGGACGACGTAGCCTGACTCTTCTTTCTTATTCTTGAAGACCCATTTCGTCCCAATAACGCTTTGATGTTCGGGTCTATCCACCAGATCCCAAATGTGATTGCGCGTGAACTCAGCAAGCTCCTCTTGCATAGCATTCACCCAATCTGGATTCTGTAGAGCTTCTTCGACCTTGGATGGCTCTTCATGGGAAATATATCATGCTAAGATAACATTGCCTTGTATCGTGCTCATAAGATCATGGACATCATTGATCACAGCATCTAAGGGATGATCTCTAAGCCTTCTTGGTTTCGGATTGCTGGGTGCTGAGGTTTCAGCACTCGCATAGCCTTCTGGATTGTTGTCTGCTACAACATTCTCTTTAGCATCTACCTGGGGTTCAACAATGGGTTGATGGATTTATATACTGAAAGCATTATTTATATTATGTACAAGGTCGATTGGTAAATATACTGGGAATCATAATTGTTGTATGTTCATCTCCTGTCTGAATTAGCAAAAATGTGTCGCAAACGCAATTATCCTCTTATCTCGCCGATAGGAAGATCATACGGTGTGCAGTAGATCATGGAAGATCGTATGGATCGTTTGACCAAGCGATATATAAATAGTTATCACAGCTGAGACAGTTCCAGGATAAACTGTCGGTGTAGGCTGCAGCATACGCAGTTATAAGCATCTTATTTTGGATGGCTTGGTATGCTGGTGTGGGGCACACATTGATAAGGACCTAAGTCAAGATCGATTCTTTTATCTAACATTAAAAGAATCTAGATCTCTATCGCTTGATGAGATCATAAGCCTATATGAAGGTACAGAAGTATATGCAGATTGTGTATTACTCTGAGTTGCAGTAAAAGGCTCTGGTTGAGCTTGTATATCTGTATCTTGGGTAATAGCAGTATGTGTATGACTGTCTGGCACTAGAACTAGGTAACAACGTCCAGTATAGGATGGTGACATTCCCTGAGCAGCTCAAAAGGTTCGTTATGCTAAAGTCCTGCAGGCTGATTAAGTTCAAGCATAAGTGAAAAGGTTTGAGTGGATTGACTCAGGAATATAAGTTGTTAATTAATTAAAAAGCTTGTCAGAGCTTATATTAATTAACGAATTTTTGTAACCTTAAATGTGGGGATAAACCGAGCCCATGCAACCCGTACCTCAAAATGTGGTAGCAAATAGGTAAGACAATATAGATTCTCAGGTGGAATGAATCAATATTAATTAATTAATTATATTCTGGGTTGAATATGGGAATTAATTAATTTATAGGCCTTATTTGCTATTTGCATTCTGGTCCCTGGTCTGGCCCATGAAACTCAGGCCCAATAGAAGTCCATTATTTTCCTATAAATAGACCTCATTTCCTGAGATCTCAACACACCACAAGACATAAGTTGCACACAGCAAACTAGAATTTGGGAGTTGTGGTGATCGACTAGATCTGAGAAACGAGGAGGAAATTCTGCTTCTCAACCGGGCAAAGAATCTAAAGGGAATCTTCACCAGATATTCAGATTGAGTTGGGATACTGATCCGAAGATTAGATCAGGAGGATCTTCTTTATTCTCTCCCTCTTCTTTTTTCAAAAATATCATTATATTTTCATCATATTTAATTCATTTTATCTGTTAGGTAATTATCTTTTTGTGTGGAAAAGAGATCAAGAGGAATCTCCGCGCACTCGTTCTTTAGGGTTTCACAATCCAGGTATTCCGCATAAACCATATTTATGCATAATAAATAGGAGCATACTAGGAATAATCATAAGTATAGCAATTTATTTTTGATATTCCAATTAACGATCCGGGCAAACGAACTTCGTGATTCAGTTCACGAATCCCTTCAATTGGTATCAGAGCCAGGTTCATTAATTGGCTCTATCGGAAAAAATAATATTGCCTATGATTTGCACGATGATTATTATTGATTGAATGCTTTGAATGGTTTTTTGGATTGTATGATTATGTTTTTCGTCCTCGTGGTTCTCGGGTTAATCCGCCCCATTATAAGGATTCGTTTTTCACTCACGAGATAAATCCTGGTAAGATTTACATTCCAAATTGTATTAAGATGCAATCCCATGTAATTTTAAATTTTTTAAATTAAATTTGTAAAACGGAAAACGAAGGCGCGCGCATGCAGGGCAGCAACCGCATGGCCAAGGCCGGCCAGGCGCAGGCACAGTGGCCCTGGAACGACGGTGCGAGGATGGGGGTGAGGAGGCCTGGACGGCGGTGAGCGCGGCCGGGGCGCGCGGCGCGCGCGCGGTGGACCTGCGCAGCACCGCGCGCCGTTGCCCACGGCACTCTCCCTCTTGTTTGGACGGCATCAGTAGAGCAGTGGTGACGGCGTGGCTCGGGTGACCAGGTTGCGGGCTGGGGCGGCTCGGTAGGCAGGGCGATGCGCGCAACAGACATGCAAACCCTAGGGTTTGTGTGCTGCACGTGGCTCGTGCACGGCCTTCCCTGCATGATTCCGGCGAGTCACGGAGTCCGGCGATGAGGAGAAGATGGTTACGGCGGTTCGGGTGACGGTCGGGGCAAGCTGGGGCGGCGGCATGCAAAGCGGGCAACGGCCGGATGAAGCGGAATCATGGGCTGCAGCCATGCGACGTGCGTGCATGGCTGCTGCGCGATTTCGGCAGCCCTTGCGCCGGCGACGGGTCGCCAACAGCGGTGGTTCACAGGTGGTGGTCCGTTGGGCTGAGTTCTCGCGGATATCGGGCTTGCAATGTGTGTCCGGTCCGCGATTTGGTTAACTGGCCCAGTTGGTCTATTTTCTAATGGATCAAATCTTGGAGGCCTAATTTTTCAGAAAATAAATCAGATCATAGTCCAAGCTGTGGGAGCCCAGTTGAAGATCTGTAAAAATAATTCCAACATGTAATAGTTAGAATTATTATTATTTTTTGTATCTTGGGGCCATGAGGACATTTTTATTTGTTTTATTAATTGTCTTCGCATGATATATGTTTTTAAATTAATTGCACAGCATATAAGCATGTTATAGATAATAGGAGCACGTTTACTGCTTTTATTTACAGCTTTAAAGCATGCTATGTGATTTATTATGTGTAATTAATTATAACTATAAATTCGGGGTTCATGCTATGCATGATTGAATTTTAGCAATATTATAATTATGGCTACATAAAATAATCTGTGCCATTGAACCTTATGAATTTAAAAATACTAAGCTCATAATTTAGTAAGACCTCCACCCTTGGCTCGGCCGAGTGAAACCAGGATTTGTCTTGGCGGGTTTTTCCAGTTTTCCAGCGATCCCGGGCGATCTATTTTTGGCTCGGGCGATCCGAGGCCCTTTTTGCTCATTATAAAAGGGGGAAAAACAGTTATTTTGACAACTTTTTGGAGAACTTTTGATAATTTTGAATAACCACCACCTAAATTCTCTCTACGATTCCCATTTCCATCTCTTCCAAAACCTCACCCAAGGTATCAAGGAGCTAATTCATCAATCCTTGGAGGAGAATTGAAGATCCAAGGGGGTAGATCAAGACCTAGCAAATCCAATTGGGGAAGATTTCACTTTCTACTTATCAATTGTAATGGATGTATTGATTTCAACTTTGCATTGTTACAATTGAGAAGTATGTTGCTCGAATTCAATGTGGATGTTGATTTGAACAAGGATACATGAAGATTAGGTTTGATAATTGTTTGTTTACTTTCCTTTGAGGGATTGAATTGCACTTGAGCTTGTTCCTTTTCTCTTAGGTGTAGGTAATAGTCAGCTTTTGAGATAGTTGATGTGAACGCTGCAGCCAATACGCGGGCAGAATCGTCGTGAAAAGTGTATATTCTTATGATTTTAGTTCCAATCCCTTTGCGGGGCTAGGTCGTAGGGCGATAATTGACGGTCGATTGGGATTGATATAGGGGTTAATAACATATCTGTTTGCAATTCCTAGTGTCATCTACCGCTAGTTATCCGTAGCAAGTGACTAGCAAATGTAGGGTCGATTGTTTAACCTCCTAGGGATTAAAATGTGTTTATATGAATGATTAACCTAATTGGATTAAATCTACGTTTATTTCAACATCCTATCTACCTCATTTGATTATTTGCTAGTCTTGGTTTACCAATGTGTGGAGAGAATTGATTGAATGTTGATTGTTGGTATAATTCATTGTTTGTTATATGTTGTTAGCATAGATTTAAATTGAATGTCTAGATTGATAGAAATTACTCAATGATTTTATCTTGCCTAGCTATTAGACTTTGCTATAGTATCTCGGTATTCTAGCGGGCGAAGCGAAGAAGGTCCTGGATTGATAATTAAACCTTGAGTGTGCAGTGAGAATTTGTATGAGTTTCTATTGCGCACCAAGTTTTTGGCGCCGTTGCCGGGGACTTCATTTAGTAGGTTGCTAGATATTGGGGGAAAAGTGAAGCTTGTAGGCTAGGTGTTTGTGTTTTGGTTTATGTGAATATTGTTACTAACATTTGTTTGATAATTGTTCTAATTTTGTTTTCTTTTGGATCTTTGTTTTTGTTGGGGACTTGCCTTTGTTGGACTCTTGTAGGTGTCTAACATGGAGAGACTTATTAATGTGCAAAGGCAATTGGACGATATGAGAGATCTCATGATGCAAAGACAAAGACCGCGAATGCCTATCCGAAGCGTGTATGAGGAAATGTTTGAATGTAGTAACCAATGGCTGGAAGCCAGCCATTGTTGGACTCTTGCCTTTGTTGGACTCTTGTAGGTGTCTAACATGGAGAGACTTATTAATGTGCAAAGGAAATTGGACGATATGAGAGATCTCATGATGCAAAAACAAAGACCGTGAATGCCTATCCGAAGCGTGTATGAGGAAATGTTTGAATGTAGTAACCAATGGCTGGAAGAGGAAAGAGCTTCTCAAATGGTAGATGGTTTTAAGGAATCTCAAGAGAGTGATTTGTGGAGGAGTCAAATAAAGCTCATGCAAGAAAAACTTAATTTGTTGAAAAGATCAAGAAAAGAGCATGAAGAAAAGCAAGAGATGGAAGTGAAGAAAGAAAATGAATCGGCAAAGGAAAGAGAAGCAATACTTTAAGTTGATGAGGTAAATGAGGATATCAAAGGAAAGAGAAGCAATACTTCAAGTTGATGAGGTAAATATTAGAAGATGGCAAAGAGGAGGAGGAAACCGAAAAAATCATTAGTGAAGAGATAATGGGTGTTCATCAAGAAGAGCTCGTGAAGGAAGGCACCGAGGAGACAGTGAAGAACATTGAAGGAGGTAGAATTGAGGAGCCTTCACTTGAAGAGATTCCAACAATACCGGCATTGGAACATTTCATAGAAGAGGAAAAGCCAACAATAAGCAAACATAATGTGGATAGGTTGCAGCGGGGAATGTCAACTTGGGAAGTAGGCAAGGTTGAGGAGAGAATGGTGAGTGCATTGGATGAATGGATCAATGAATTTCTTGAAGTGGGGATTAGTTTGGAAAATGGCTTAAGGATCACTTCAAAGAAGGAGCATTCATTCATGCAAATTGAGTTCGACAAGATAATCAATCCTCCTTGGAGAGATGATAGGGGTGAAAGAAAAATTGCCTCGGACAAATTGCTCCCAAGTAAATGCAGATTAAGGGAGAAAGGTGTATTAAAAACCAACAAGATTTTTGACAATGGGTGATGTGATAAGGTCGTCTAGCTACCGACGTTAAGGAAGCACTTATTGGGAGGTAACCTAACCAATTTTCTTTCTTTTATTTAATTGCTTCTAGTTACTTTGATTTTGAATAAATGTCTAGTTTGTTTGGTTTTGTGTTTGTAGGGAGGAACTACAAGAGCAAGAGGAGTGACGATGTACCGTCCACCGTTTTTGCAAACTTAGTCTCACTTGACTAAGTTTGGGGGAATGTGCCAGTAGCCGGTGCCGTGGTTTATTCCTCTCATCTCTTCTTCTATCCTGGTTTGCTTTAGTTTAGTTTAGTTGTTGGATATTGTCCCTTTATTGGATTTGATTCGATTTGGTTGTACCTATATTGATATTCTACCTTGGATGAATGTTTTGGACTATGCTCATCTTGATGATATGTATGGAAATTTTCATGGGTTTGAGTTTGTTGAACATTGGTTTTGATGGTATGTTTGGTGGAGCTAGTGGAAAAAGGATTTATGTGTACAGATTTTGGATAGTGGAATGATGATGGAAAGAGGTTTTGGAAGTGAATTTGGTTAAGGATTGTTTGGTTGTGATTGTGGATAGAATTATTAATGAGTTGGCGTGACTGAATAATTCCTATTATGCATGGTTTGTGGTTTGGATTATTGGTTTGGTTTGAATGATGGAGCTATTGGATATGATCTTATCATTGTTGATATTTGGTTTGTGGATAGTTTGGTGGATATGAGAGCTTTATTGGTTTGTTTTATGCTCAATAGTTTGGTGGTGTTTGTGTTGTTATTGAGTAGGTACAAATAAGGCATGGGAGAACGGCTGGATCGTGGCTACCGATGGGTAACGCATTTTATCGCTTCTCTTGTCACTTGTTTATTGCATATAGATTGTTAGGTTGTTGTGTGCTTATGTGTGTGTTATGAACCCGAACTAGACTTGAGATTTGAATCATGATTTACTTGGTGAAGTTGGATGTTTATCTCAACCGATGATAGGGCGGAATCTAGTTGTCAAAGTATTTTTAAGTTTAACTTTTGAATTGTCGAGTTTTGTATGTGGTTAATGCATAGGACTTGACAAAAAGCTGTGAGGTTTGAGCCATGATATTGTCATATCTATATTTTTTGTGAGTGGCAAGATTGAGAGTACGAGATCTAGAACTTGCATCCGTTCTCTATCTATTGGCATGAGTGTGTAACTAGAAAATGATCTTAGGCCAACGATTCTTAGTCCTACCTTTCGCACCGGGAGTATAAGGTTATTGTTATCATAATTTTGCCTTTCATATCTTTGACCCCCGTGATTGAGCATTATTGGTGAATTTTCTTTGATATGATTAGGACCATATTTGGGAGGATTGGGAATCGATTGGAGTTGTATTGATGGGAAATGTTGAGGGTTGCCTTTGGTGGTAAGCTAGCTTATATGTTATCCAGAGTATAACTAATTTGTGATGTCCCTGCTCAGTAGGATAATATGGTCTTAAGTTAGTCTCCAATTATTAATTCCATTAGTCTAAGTAATCCGGGCATGGATTGGAATTGAAAGATGCAGTCTGGTTAAGTGTTTTGTTGTAAACGTCCACATGTGTGGCTTGCAATAGTAATACTTAGGCAAATTGGAGGAAACATTAATATTGTTTTATTATAAGGTTTCAATATTTAATTGTTTCAAATTGTTTGCGACTATGTTTTAATTTCTGCTTTAATTTATTATTTTCAGACATGTCTATTGCTCATATCATTAACCTGTTGGCATCAAACCCTTTGACTGGTCGGAATTTTCCTGAGTGGAAGTTTTGCTTCATGGAAATACTCTGCACTGCAATACATGCCCATATACTTCACATGGACCCTCTACTTCCCAAGTATTGGAACTGTACTGGTTATGAGCGGGAATTCTATGAAAGTTGGCGAGTTTTTGATGAGTTTGCCCGCATTCTCAATAAGAGAACTCTGTCTAGAGAATTGAGGCTCAAGTACAAAAAATACCAAACTGCTATCGAGATATGGAGGGATTTTGTGAAAGTATATGGGAAGGTGAGACGAACTGTCAGTTATGATCTTGTGGAGGACCTGGTCTGCAAGAGGATGACTGATGGGAGTTTGTTGATTCTGCACTTCGTTAGTATGATGAGAATTATGAGAAAGTACAGAAAGAGAGGTGGACGAATTAGTAAGCAGGCGGAAATAAACATCATCCTGCACTCTCTATCTGATTCTTACCAGGCGCGAGTTTACTCTTCCTGAGTTACTCTCGGTCCTGAAGCGAGAGGAATCTGACCTAATAGCATTCGAGTTTGCTCCAACTTTGTCAGCTTTTGACAAGACAGTTGTTGAAACAAAAGAAATGCTTAAAAGGCTAGATGAAGCTAATATGGCAGAAGACGTCATCAGGCCACGCAAACGCAAGCGAAGTGAAGTAGATTTTCTAGTGCCTAGCACGGGTAGACAAGGTACGTCATGTGCATTTATAATGGAAAGATGTTTAGCATCAGTTTCTATCCATTCTTGGGTTGTGGATACTGGAGCTACTGATCCTGTTTGTTATACTTTGCAGGGGTTCAGGCCGACAAGGCAGATTAAGCATGACGAGATTACCATCTCAATGGGCAACGGAGAGCGAGTCTTAGCAGTAGCCATTGGAGATTTTACTTTATGCTTTGAAAATAATGTTTTGATTTTGAGAGATGTTTTATATGTGCCGATTTTTCGGCGGAACTTAATTTCAGTTTCCAAGTTATTTAGTGATTGATATTCAGTTATTTTTTATAGTAGAGTTTGTATCATTGTTAATAATGGTGTTATCTGTCGTGGCAAACTGATTGACTCTCTCTATATCATTGATTGTATGCATAAATCTTCCGTGAATGTTGCAAATTCATCCAATAATAATAATCATTTAAAGAGAAAATTTTCTTCCGATGAGGATCAAACATATTTTTGGCACTTGAGACTAGGTCACATCAATCTAAAGAGGATTAAAAGATTAGCATTCGATGGGCTCTTGGATTCTTTTCAAGTGGTACCAAATCAAATCTGTGAATCTTGTATAGAGGGAAAGATGACGACCAGGCCTTTTAAGGCATGATAGTCTCGAGCAGAGGATGTGTTGGAATTGATCCACTCTGACTTATGTGGACTAATGTGCACTCAAGCTCGTGGAGGTTATGAGTACTTTGCCACATTCATTGACGATTACTCAAGATTCGGATATGTGTATTTGCTTCGCCATAAGTCTGAATGCTTTGAGAAATTCAAAGAGTTTAGGACTGAGGTAGAAAAGAAGCTAGGTAAGACTATCAAGACACTACGATCAGATCGTGGTGGAGAATATCTCAGTAACGAGTTCTTGCAGTACTTGTCAGATAACGGGATAATATCCCAGTGGACTGCACCAGGAACCCCTCAACAAAATGGTGTAGCGGAAAGAAGAAATAGAACTCTCTTGGAAATGGTCAGGTCGATGATGAGTTAAGCAAACTTGCTGATTTCATTTTAGGGATATGCCTTGGAGACAGCGGCCTATTTGCTTAACTTGGTACCTTCTAAAGCAGTTCCTAAAACGCCTCCGGAACTCTGGTATGGGTGAAAGCCAAGTTTGAACAGAGTGAGGGTTTGGGGTTGTCCAGCATATGTGCTGACAGAGGAACCTGATAAGTTAGAAAGTAGGTGTAAGCTGATGTTGTTTGTAGCATATCCCAGGCAAACGAAATGTGGTTACTTTTCTTGTCTTGAGAATCGGAAAGTGGTTGTCAGTACCAACGCAAGATTCTTGGAGGACGAATATGTAAGAAACCACAGATCCAAGAGTGAAATTATCCTCCACGAGCTTGAGGATAAGGAAGCAATTCCATCAGGAAAGCCCAGTGTAGTGGTAAATCTACCTGTAATAGGTGATGAAATACCAACACTGCGATTAATGCAAGGTATGGGACCAACGGGTACTGTGCGAACTACTGATACGGTTCAGATGCCTCATCGCAGTGGGAGAGTTATCACCAACCCGAGAGGTATATGTTCATGGGAGAGTCCTCTGACTTAATCCCGGAAAACAGACTGGATAATACCGATCCCTGGAAATATGACGAGGCGGTATCTCATAAAGATGCAGACAAATGACTGATTGCCATTGATTCGGAAATAGAATCCAATACGGCTATGGATGTATACCAGAAAACTGATTTTCCAGATGGCTATCGAGCCATAGGGTGCAAATGGGTATACACAAGAAAGAAAGGAGCGAATGGTGAAATTACAGCTTTCAAAGCAAGGCTGGTGGAGAAGGATTATAGTCAGAAAGAAGGTGTAGACTATGACGAGACCTTTTCACCGGTAGCCATGATTAAGTCCATTCGTATACTCCTAGCCATAGCAACACATAAGGACCTAGAGATCTGGTAGATGGATGTCAAAACTGCGTTTTTAAACGGGTACTTTGAAGAAGGTAGGGACATCTATATGCAACAGCCAGACGGTTATGTGCAGAAGGGCGAAGAACATTTGGTCTGGAAGCTAAGAAAGTCGCTGTATGGACTTAAACAAGCTTCACGGTCATGGAATCTGCGTTTTGATGAAGTGATTAAATCCTATGGATTTTCATAATGTTCAAACAAGAGTTGCATGTATCGTCTATGTGTCAGTGGAAGCGTGGTGTTCCTTGCACTTTATGTAGATGATATTCTCCTACTTGGTGATAATGTGGAAGTATTGTCGGGCATAAAGGGGTGGTTATAAGAGCATTTTCATATGAAGGACCTTGGGAAGGCAGGATACATCCTAAGGGTAAAAGTATTGCGAGAGCGCAATAAGAGAATGCTGACCTTGTCTCAAGAATCATATGTGGATACTGTGATTGCCCGTTTTAGCATGCAAACTGCCAAGAAAGGTCTGTTACCCTTTAGACATGGCATACATCTTTCCAAGTATCAGTGTCCGGTGACACTAAAGGAGAAAGATGAGATGAGCAACGTGTCATATGCATCGGTCGTGGGGAGTCTCATGTATGCAATGCTATGTACGAGGCCAAATATCTGCTTTGTTGTAGGCATGGTAGCAAGATACCAGTCTAACCCTGGACAGGTGTATTGGACCGCGGTAGAGCACATACTCAAATACTTGAAAAGGATTAGAGACTATTGTCTCGTCGATAGTGTGAGGAGTTGTGCCCTCTGGGTTATACTGATTTGGATTTCCAGGCAGGCCGAGACAAAAAGAAGTCCACCACTGGCTATGTGTTTACATTGGGAGGTGGGGCCATATCATGGAGGAGTGCAAAGCAGAAATGCATTGCTTACTCAACTATGGAAGCAGAATATGTGGCAGCTTCGAAAGAAGCAGTATGGTTTCAAAACTTCCATCTAGAGTTGACCGTGATTCCTGAGCTGCCCAAGACCATCACGGTATATAGTGATAATTCCAGAGCTGTGGCAAATTCAAAGGAACCACGAACTCACAGAGCAACAAAACACATTGAAAGGAAGTACCATATTATACGAGAAATCGTAGCAAGGGGTGATGTCCTAGTAGAGAAGATTGATACAAAAGATAATCTAGCAGATCCATTCACAAAAGCTCTGCCTCAGAAGGTCTACGAGATGCATGTACGTAACCTTGGGCTGAGGGCAAAGCCAGCCACGTAGAATGATTGATTTAATAGCTATATTAGTTTAGACGCGTTATACTCTGGAAAGCACCTGTATAATGCTTTTAGTATAAGTGGGAGATTGATGGATTTATATACTAAAAGCATTATGATTGGTATATTATGTACAAGGTCGATTGGTTAATATACTGGGAATGATAAATGTTGTATGTTCATCTCCTGTCTGAATTAACAAACATGTGTTGCAAACGCAATTATCCTCTTATCTCGTCGATAGGAAGATCATACGGTGTGTAGTAGATCACATAATATCGTATGGATCATTTGACCTAGCGAGATATAAATAGTTATCACAGCTGAGAACGTTCCAAGATAAACTGTCGGTGTAAGCTGCAGCATACGCAGTAATAAGCATCTTATTTTGGATGGCTTGGTATGCTGGTGTGGGGCACACAATGATAAGGACCTAAGTCGAGATCAATTCTTTTATCTGACATTAATAGAATCTAGATCTCTATGGCTTGATGAGATCATAAGCTTATATGAAGGTACAAAAGTATATGGAGATTGTGTATTACTTTGAGTTGTAGTGAAAGGCTCTGGTTGAGCTTGTATATCAGTATCTTGGGCAATAGCAGTTTGTGTATCACTGTCTGGTACTGGAATTAGGTAACCACATCCAGTATAGGATGGTGACATTCCCTGAGCAGCTTAAAAGGTTCGTTATGCTAAAGTCCTGCAGGCTGATTAAGTTCAAGCATAAGTGAAAAGGTTCCAGTGGATTGGCTCAGGAATATAAGATGTTAATTAATTAAATAGCTTGTTAGAGCTTAAATTAATTAACGAATGTCTGTAACCTTAAATGTGGGGATAAACCGAGCCCATGCAACCCGTACCTCAAAACGTGGTAGCACATAGGTAGGACAGTATTGATTCTCTGGTGGAATGAATCGATATTAATTAATTAATTATATTATGGGTTGAATATGGGAATTAATTAATTGATAGGCCTTATTTGCTATTTGCATTCTGGTCCCTGGTGTTGCCCATGATACTCAGGCCCAATAGAAGTCCAGTATTTTCCTATAAATAGACCTCAGTTCCTGAGATCTCAACACACCACAAGATCATAAGTTGCACACAGCCAACCAGAATTTGGGAGTTGTGGTGATCGACTAGATCTGAGAAACGAGGTCAAAATTCTGCTTCTCAACCGAGCAAGGAATGTGAAGTGAATCTTCACCAGATATTCAGATTGAGTTGGGATACAGATCAGAAGATCTAATGAGAAGGATCTTCTTTATTCTCTCCCTCTTCTATTTTCGAAAATATCATTATATTTTCATCAGATTTAATTCCTTTTATCGATTAGGGAATTAATCTTTGTGCGTGGAAAAGAGATCAAGAAGAATCTCCGCGCACTCGTTCTTCAGGGTTTTGCAATCCAGGTATTCTGCATAAACATTCTTTATGCATAATCAACAGGAGCATGCTAGGAATAATCATAGGCATAGAAATTTATTTTTGATATTCCAATTAACGATCCAAGCAAACGGACTTCGTGATTCAGTTCATGAATCCCTTCATGGGTAACTCAACATTTGGAACAACCGCAACTGGATCCTCAGCAGTTGGAAGTACAGCATCCAATTGCTCAACATCTTCTTTGGGAACATCTTCAGCAACACCTAAACCTCCTTCTGCGTCTCCTGCTAGATCTGAGATATCTTCATCTTCTTCATCAAGAGATCCCATAACCTCCAAATTATTATTAAGATAAATTGGTGGGGTGGCCTCAGCATGATCATTAGCATCATCGGCCCGGTCAGCAGTCTGGTCACCTGCAGAGTGCGTCTGGATTGGATTGCAATCACACATAGACTTAGTCGGATCAATCTTCATATTTTCGAAAGAATTCAAGATCGATTGACCATGGACATCATTAGCCTCAAGATTTCTATCATCTTTCTCTCTTATAGTTCTACGCACTAAAGTAGACTCATAAAAAATAACATTGTATGTTATTTCCACAACTTGAGTCGTCTAGTTTAACACTCGATAACCTTTGTAAGATGGGTGGCCATATCCTAGGAACGCACCTTCATAGAACTTAGGCAAAAAAGTGTGAAGCTTCGACTTCCCATTGTTATGAATATAACATATATAACAGAAAGCACGAAGATGCGTAATAGAAGGCTTACGACCATTGTAAACTTCATAGGGAGTCTTATTGAATCTGCCATTGATTGCGCTCATATTCTTTGTATAGCAAGCTATCATGACTGCTTCGCCCCAATATTTTCCAAAAAGATCGGAATCGGCTAGCATAGACCGCACAACTTCCTTCAAGGTCATGTTCCTTCTCTCTGCTAGACCGTTCTGCTGGGGAGTCTTAGCAGTGGATTTCTCATGCTCGATACCAGTTTTGGCACAAAAATCAATCAAAATTCTGTTCCAAAACTCGGTTCCATTGTCCGATCTAATCCTCTTGACGGTGACATCTTTGCTACTTTGCTCCTTGAAGATTAGCTCTGGAAGGAAGATCTTGACTTCGTCTTTGGTTCCCAGCAAATGAACACATGTATACCTAGAATAGTCATCAACAACCACAAGTGTATAAATATTTTTACTTACAGTGGCTGGAGTGACTGGGCCAAATAAATCCATGTGCAAACGCTCTAGGATTCTCTCTAAGGTGGCCTTCTCGGGGTTTGATCTGAAGGATGCCTTGGTTTGCTTCCCTAGTTGGCAAGCTTTGCACACGCCTTCCTTTCGGAAAGTCTCAGCAGGCAGTCCCTCAACGAGCTTGTACTTGGCTAGGTGGTTGATGGTCTTGAAATTCAGGTGGGTCAACCTCGTATGCCATAGCCAATTGGTTTCTTCCCTGTTCAATGCTACAAAACAAGAGTCTTGCTGGCCACTTTGCCAATCAACAATATATAGGCCACCCTTTCGGATGCCTCTAAGCTTTACTTCACCTGTAGCATTGTCAGCAATTGACCAACCAGTATTAACAAAAGATGCGGTGTACCCATTTTCGCATAGCTGGCTTTTGCTTAGCAGGTTGTGTTTGAGATTGGATACGAGTGCAACATTGATAATCCTTAATCCATTTTGCTCTATGCATCCTCTCCCTATCACTCTACCTTAGCTGTTGTCGCCAAACACAACTGTGGGGCCATAGATTCTTTGAATGTCTGATAACAATTCTTCATCCCCCGTCATGTGCGTTGAACAACCACTATATAGGATCCACTCATTTGACATACTTGATGTCTTAGCACTTGGATCCTGTCCCTGCAAAACAATTAACAATTTTGTTTAGGTACCCGCTTAGCATCGGGTCGAGCGGGATTAGCGTGGATCATAGTTCCTTTTGGAACCCACATCTTCGTGATTTTCAAGATTGGCTTCTTGATATCACTCTTCACAACCTTCTCGACCTCTGGATAAGTATGCTTTGTTTTAATTAGATCTAGGTGGAGTTGTGTGCTTAGCCTTCCTAGTCCTTGGAAATGGGAATTGATTGGACTCGGGCCTCACTTGGGTATTTCTCCTATGTGGTGTGTACTTAGAGTATTGCGGTCTTACAACATGGTATGCTACCTTCTTGCCTTTAGTGAAGGAAGGATATGCTATCCTAGCATTCGAAACATAATGCTCAGCATTCCTCCTTGGTACTGCTAAGTGAAATCTAGCAGACATCTTCTGGGTACTATGCTTAGATCCATCAGATGTATGCTTAGCATGCACTCTCGGGGTAGCCTGCTGAGATCTAGAAATAACATGCCTAGCACGCATCCTCTGAGCATTCTGCTGAGGTCCAGCAGAGGCATGCTTGCTACGCTAATCTGTCTGCCTAGCAGATGATGACTCAGCATTTACCATATCTTTGCCTTTGTCAGCATTGACATTTCCAACAGATACGAATAAAATCTATGTCTGCTTAGAAAGTTCAGCATTCTTGTTCAAGGCACCTTTAGAGAATTTTGCTTCACAACCAAGGGCCCAATCCTGATTTATCAGAACGTTTTCTTTGTTGGCTCACAATAGCACTAAGAACTGCCTTGCTGGATGTATAAGCGCATATACATTCCTCTTTTGGTCTACTCTTTAAAGCAAGATTCTCCTTTTCAAGAATTTGAAAATTTTAAGAGAGCTTGGAGAAATTAGCTTTAAATTTCGAAAAATCCTTACTTTCGAACCTTAGTCTTTCGACTTCCTCGGTCAAAGATGTGACTTTTAATTTAAGTGAGGTGTTCTCTCCAACGATAGCATTCTTGATTTCATACATCTTTGAAAATTCGATAGAAAGCTTCGTGAGATAATCATCCTCAAAATCTAGAAAAGATTTCTTCGATTCATGCATGATTGCTAAGAAAAATGTGCTAGTAGATGGTACCTCATTCGCATCTACTGCTAGAGCTGATTCAGCACTCTGTACAGCATCAGCATCAGCAAACTAATTTCTACAATATCGGCCATCAAGACCAGCAGAGCTTCCTCATCATCTTCCTCCAAGGAATAATATTCTTCCTCATTATCAGGAATGTCCAGCACATCAGTCCTAGTCATCGGGGCTCTTATGACCGCTCGAACCGTCTTTCTTCCTGACTTACTCTAGGACATTCATGCTTGAGGTGATCTGGGGAATTACACTCGAAGCACGTCCTTGGCTTTCTCTCTGTGGAGCGAGAGTATGATGAAGTATGCTTAGCTTCCTTTGCTTCTTTTTCAGCTTTGGCTTCCAGCATCAACTTCTGAAGCTTTTGCATTTGCTCTTCGTGCACACTTATCTTCAGATCCTTAGGTTGCATGCTGGAGGATGGAACTATTTCCTTTGCTGGAGAAGCAGGTGCTGATCTCTCTTGAGGACGGAAGGGCTTCTTCGTCTTCTATTTGGAAACATCTTTTTTCACGAAGAATGCTAGATCCTCCGGGGGTACAACATTTGATGATGAAATCTTCGCAGCAGTGGCTTCGTTCTTCTTTGACTGCTGTATAATGAATTCATGAGTTTTGAGTTGAGAAAATACCTCAGATGTGCTCATTTGGCTAAGGTCTTTCTCACTGAAGCTCGTCGTCTTCACGAACCAATCCTCCCGTTGAAAGAGCTTCAAGAAGATCTTGTTAATCATCTCACCATTATCGTAGGTCTTGCCCAGATTTTGGAGTTCTCCGACAATGGTGTTGAATCTTTCTTCCATAGCTTGGATAGATTCTCCTGCAATCATAGAGAAAGATTCATATTTAGCAACAGCTACCTGTAGCTTGTTGCGCTTCATCTGGTCGATCTCCTGGGAAGATTCACAAACATAATCCCACATTTGCTTTGTTGTATCAAAATCTAAAGCTTTATCTAACATTAATGGCGGCAAGGAATCAAAGATTAGCTTCTTTGCTAAGTGCTCCATCTGAGCTCTTTTCTTATCTTCCACAGTATACTCATCGATCTTCTTCTCGATCATCTGCGAAGGTCTCGGCTGACCTTCAGCAACTGGACCAACGAAGGGGTTGACCTTCATAATCTTTGTGGGTCCCTTAGCAAGAACATCCGCCATCTCTGGATGTATACTCTGGAGCTGGATAGTGGCCATCTTTTGCCATGAGTTAAACTTCTCCTTGGTATACTTGGGCAAGGTATGATTCATCTTTGCGACCTTAGAGAACATGAGATAGATCAACAAAAGAACAGAAAGCAAGTGCAAGGAAAGAACACAAATCTGATCTTAAAGTGACTCAGAAGCAGTCGGTCGTTTAACCTCCCGCTCTGATACCACTTGTTGGTCCCAGATGAGAGTCGTCGTGGTGAATAGCAAGCAACCTACACACACGAATGCAACGGATGATTAAATATTATCTTGCACTTTAGTGCTTAAAACGTCTTAGCTCGAGGTAAAAATTAGGGTTTCTTTCAAGTAAATACTCTAGCAACTATCGTTGCTAGGATTCATATCACAACACCCAAACAGTTAATAATAAAACATTAAAGGCACAATATTTATAGTGGTTCGATCCAATAGATCTACATCCACTCCTTAGCCGTATCACTAGAATTCACTAAAAAGATATTGAAGTACAAGGATTCGCCGAACACTTGTAGCAGGTAGTGAACCTTCGACCTAGCCACTACAAAGCTATCCTCCAATACTTCAATCTTTTAGTCCGCAGCTCCGGCCAAGTCAAGGGCAACACCTTCGTAAAACTTGTCCTTCGCTGGAATGGAGATTTTATAGTTCTCTCCAAACTTCATCTGGTTTTGCGGCTTTTGCCCGTAATAGTAAATCTTTTTTCAGAGATGTGACTGCTGGATGCTTCCTATAATTGGAAGGTATCCCAATGATTGAAGATTCTTGAGCAAAGTCAAGGAATCTATTGAATGTAGTGTCATATATTCAATGTAGTGACACTTGCTGTTGAGAGCTTTTAAGATTCTTCTTAAATGGGGGATCTCAACTGACTACTCTCTTTTTCCTTTTTCGCTTTGTCAAAGGAATCTCTTGATTTTTCAGATGTTGTTCGTTGGTTTGAATGAGCAGTTGTTGTCTCTGTGTTTGGACTTCGCCTTTTATATTTGGAGATTCAAACTTTGAATCTCCAAACTCGTTAGACACAACGATTTTTCTTGACCAAAATAGCTTCTGCTTTTTCCACCCTTTCCAGCATCGTACAGTACTTTCCGACCTACTTCGGGAAAGCTTTTGCCTTTTCACTGTACCTTTTTCCGAACAGTAGTATTCGACATCGTTGCTAGATATTTTCCTTACTTAGCATTCTCGGAGAATTGTGGAATGATCTGCTAAACCTTCTGATTGTTATGCTCTTCTAGCAATCCGCTCTTCGATCTGCTGACTTCTTCAGCAGATGCGTATTTCAGCATATCGGTCTTGACTGTTGATTGCTATTCCTTAGCAACCTGCTTGTATGCTAGCGAATGCTACCTCCTTAGCATTCTGCTACCTTTACTTCTGACTAGCAGTCTCTTCTTTAGCATATGATTGCTAATGCCTTAGCAATCATCTTTCTTAGCACTTGACCGCTATCATCTCTAGCAGTCAATTCTTGTCTGCTGATTTCTCTAGCAGCTACCATCTGCTGAGAACTGTTCTAGCATCCGAAGTTGCTTGACTTGATTTTCTATTTGCTGAATTCTTCAGAAAATCTTCTCAAGCACTTCCTAATCTATTACAACTCGATATTTTTCCTAAATAGGACATTACATAGGAGTTGCTAGACTGTGATTGATTTCAGCAATGATCGACCAAACTACTCGATATTTTTCCTAAATAGGACATTATATAAGAGTTGCTAGACTGTGATTGATTTCAGCAATAATCGACCAAACTACTAAGGCTTTGATTCAACAAAACCTTTTACAAATTTGATATTAGGGAGGAATTTACGAATACTTCCCAACAACAGTGATGTCAAAATTGACTTGATACTCAACACGCTATCGAAATAATTTGATAATTTAAGAATTTCTATTGAGAAAAACAATCACAGTATGCTCAAGGATCTTTTGCTAGCAGAAGCTTCTTCAGTATTTTCTATGAGTCGCCATGATTTGCTTCCGAGTCGGAAGAATGATGTTAAAAGAAAGAGGGATGAAGGAAGCAGTGGGAGCAATCTTGCATCATCAAGTGTTTCCAAATCTCTTGCTAAAAGTTCTTCTAAGCCATGTCATAATGACATGAAACACAAGAAAAGTAAATGAGAGAGGAATAAAGGAAAGAAAGATAGCAAGAAAGAAAAATGTTTCAAGTTTAGCAAGAAAGGTCACTGGAAAGTAAATTGTCCAAGTTTAGTCACTACGGGACAAGGTACGACATCTTTTGCATTGATTTTTGAAATATGTTTAGTATCAGTTTCATACTCTTTAGTGGGTAGTGGTTACTGAGGTTACTAATCATGTTTGCTACACTTTATAGGAGTTCAAGTTGATGATAAAGCTTGAAGATGATGGGATTACCAACTCCCAGGAAGATGCTAGAGATGTTGCTCAAGATGATGGAGCTTTGCTTTGGGTTTATGATAAACAATGCTTCTTTAAGTATTGAAGAGATATTTAGTTTTTTTTTTTTTTTTTTTTGAAAAACTATTTCAATTTATGTTTATGGATTATCAATTATTTAGATAGAGTTTTTTCTCTATCATAATAAATAACAATATTTTCTATTATTAAATGAATGTTTATCTCTTCATTCCTTGTTTATATAAACCATCAATGTATCTTAGCATATTATAGAATCTTTCTAGAGATAAGGTTGCATCGGTCTAAGTAGTTTTATGTAATTCGTGGAATTATGGATTTAATCCAGGTATTCCTAAGAATAATACTTATAAATACTACTTAGAACTGAAATATGATAACCTGGTCTTTTAATAAGCGAGTGAGTCTCTAGGAGTTATTTAATGTTTGCTCAGTGTTGACTCTACTTCCGCAGTTGCCTTAAATTGACATTGATACTGTAATCATTTCAAATATAGATAGGTTTATCTAATTCACTACAAGTCTTAGTCTCTTGCTTTAATCAAGAGCGTTGAAGACTAGGGTAGAGAAGAAGCTAAACAATACCGTAAAAGCATTATGATTTCTTCATAATGGTGTGTATCTCAAGTGATGTGTTTTAAAGTATCTGACAGAGCAAGGGATTCTATCCAAGTTGACTGCACCTATTATCCCTCAAAGGGATGGTGTAGGCAAAATGAAAGAGTTAAGATTCATTTAAGTTGATAAGCTATGTCAGTTTTGCCTTTTTTTGTTTTGTGAAGGGCGCCAAAAGTAATAGTGTATTTCCTTAATCCAGTGTCTTCTAAATAAGTTCCAAATACCCTAGTGGAATCTTGACTTTGTCAAAAGGCTATGACGGGTTTTTCAGCTTTTAAGCTGATGAAGGAAAGTGATTGATTAGAATAAAGGTTTAAGCTAATACTGCTTTGTGGACTATCCCAGCTAAACGAAAAATGTGGTTTCTTTATATATATCCTAAACAAACTGTTATATACGATGAAATCACAAATCCAAATATGAGATCATTTTCAAACGATTTGGCAAAAAATCAAAATCCATCTTGAAATACCCCGTGACATATTGAGCATACCTTGGTAGGTATGGTACCAATTGCATAGTCGCCGCACATAGTAGTAAACCACAAATTTATGCACCAATGACTAACATAATAAAAGGAGAATCATTGTATTGGGAGGTTGGCTTAATAGGTTTAACATTACTAATTCGTGGGAAATAGTTCTCAAATTTATTCTTAGTTGATGAACAACATTGTGTTGTCCCCTGCATATATAACAAAGTTTTTAAGACAAAAATGCAGTTAATGACATCAAGTCATTGGTTTAGTAATGAATCAGTAATAATTATGGATGTATATCAGGATCAAAGTTACCAAATAGCTTTTCAGCAATAGGTAACTAAGTATTATACAAATGAAAGAAAAGTTTCAATGGTAACCTAGTATACTTCAAAAGCCTAGGTTTGTGTGCAAGGTATGTTTCATAACTAGACCTTCTTACTAGTTGCAATTATTAATCGATTTGACTTCTTTTGTTCTTAACAACACATATTAACCTTAGAATTTAGAAGGTAGATGTCATCATCCGTGTTTTTCACAAACAGGTACCTTGGTAAAAGGTGTTGACATCTATATGCAGCAACCAGATAAGTTATATGCAGTAAGGTGAGCAACTTCTTGTCTAGAAGCCAAGGAAGTTCAAGTATGAACTTAAGGGAGCTTCAAGGTCATCACACAGACATTTTGATATTATATATCGAGAACGAGAGTTTCATGCTCTAGTTATGTGTCAGTGGAAGCGTGATTTTCCTTGCACATTATGTAGATAGTATTTCCCTTTCGGAAACGGTTTAGAGATATTGTCAAGCATAAAAAGGTAGTTATCTGAATAGTTTCAGAAGTAGGACATATGAGATACTGGAACAACCTTTGGATTGAAACCTTGTGTGCTCTCAAAGAACGGTTGTTGAAGTGTCTCAAGTTTCTTGAATTGATACTGTGATGACTCGTTTCGTCATAAGACCGAGAAAGGGCTGCAACCTTTCTACATATGGCGATGAATGAAATTAGATAATTGTAATGCTATAGGCATCGTAAATAGATATCAATTCAACTCTGTACAGTCACATTAATTATAAATATGCTGTGTGGATTGAAAGGTATCGGATATCAAGGATGATCAAAAAGAAGGAAATCGACCTCTAACTATGTGTTGGCCTTGGAGGAAGAGTTATAGGAATCTAACACAGAAGTTTGTTGCAAATTCTGGTATGAGGGTTGAATTTGTAACAACTTGATTAGCTTTGCAAGAAGCAGTATAGCTCCAGTGTTGTCCTATAGAGGTGCGCATTCCAAGTTTGCCGAATAGAATCACAAGGTACTGTGATCATGTTTGTGCAATGGCAAACTTAAGGGATAAGAGGCGATGTGTGTAAAGTGGGAGCGATTGACATGAAAAGTCTAGCATGTTTATTTACACAATGTTTATCTCACAGGACTTTTGAGGATCACACTCATTGTCTGGATCTCCAGGTAAAATCGATCACAAGGTGATAAACGTGTAATTAAGCTAGGTCTGATATAGACACAATTAATACTTTGATAAAGCAACAGTATTAAGGCTTTGAGTATAAGTGGGAGATTGTTGGGATTGTATACTTAAAGCATGTATGCTTAAGTGTGTTCGTATGATACACTGGTCTTCATAAATGTGTTACATCAATATAATCGCTATCTGATATTACAAACATACAATAAAAACTTTAATATCACATTATCTCGCCTATAGGGATGATCATATGGTGTGTAGGAGATCACAGAGGATCATATGAATAGTTTAACCTAGCGAGGTATAAACAATATCATAGCTAAGACAGTCCCTGGATAGGTTGTTGGTTTATGATGCGAGACATTAGTATATAAATGAGCTTATCCTAGCTACTTGATGTGTCAGTACATCTTTATGTATTGATGGGATCAACGATGAGATGTGACATTCTTATTTACATATGAATTAGAAGAATATCAACATAATTTTCATAATCTTAAACCTAATGGATGGCTAAAGGGCATACACAACTTGACTACACTTTGACTTGATATTGTGACGAGTCTTTCATGTACTCTTATATCTGCATCTTGGATGTGGCGGTTTGTGTGTGGCCTACTTAGGCTGAACATGTAGGTAACCATATCCGTTTCAGGATGGGGACATTCCTTAAGGAGCTCACAAGGTTCATTATGCTAAACCCAGCAAGTTGAATTATTAATTCAGACATAAGTAAAAAGGAGTGAGTGGTACTACTCAATAAATAAAAGATTAATTTATTGTGGCTGATTGTCATAAACCAGATTAATGAATGAATGTCTGGAACCTTAAATATGTGGATCAATCTTGTAAAATACAACCTGTTCCAAATAACGTGGTAATAAAGGGGTGAGTTGGCCTTGATTTCCTTGGTGAAAGAAAATTAATATTTTATTAATTAATTATGTTCTGAATTAAGAAAATACACTACTACTTTTGGCGCATTTCCCAAAAATGAAAAAATTACAAAACTGACATAGCTAATCAACTTTAAAGAATTATATTTCTTTCGTTTTGACCACACCATCCCTTTTAGGGATAACATGTGTAGTCTACTGGGATACTATCCGTTGCTCTGCCAGATATTGTAAAACACGTCACTTGCGATACTCGCCATCATGATAGAATCATGATTTCTTTACGATCATGTTTAGCTTCTTCTCTACCTTGTTCATAAACGCCCTTGATTAAATCAAGAGATTCAAACTTATAATGAATTAGATAAACATATCCATATCTTAAGTGACTACGGTATCTATGCCTATTCAAGGCAACTATGGAAGTAAACTCACACATAGAGAAACAAAATTTCTTCTAGTGAATCAATTGCCTATTGAAAGGCCTAATTATCATCTTTTTCCTCTAATTAGTATTTATAAGTACCATTCCTACGAATACCTGTATAAAATCCATAATCCTAAGAATTACTTAATACTACTCATATCGATCTAACCTTATCTCTAGTAAGATTCTTTAACATGCCATGATACAATGTGGGTTTATTTAATCAAGTAATGAAGAGAACATCCATTTAATCATAATGGAAAATATTGTTATTTATCGTGACATAATAATTCTATAAAAAAATAATTGATAATCTATAAATGGAAATAAGTTTTAAGACAAAACATCTCTTCAAAACTAAAATATTGTTTATCATAAACACAAAGTAAAATCTTCATCAGCTGAAGTAGCAACTTCCAACATCAGCTTGAATCCCTGCAAAGTTTAGCAAACTTGATTAGTAACCTCAGTAACCACTACCCACTAAGGAGTAGCAAACTGATACAAAACATGTTCGAACAACCAATGAAAAAGATGACATACCTTGTATAGTATTTATCATACTTGGTCATATTACTTTCCAATGACTCTTCATGCCACACTAGAAACATTTGTCTTTCTTGCTTTATTTCTTTCCTTTGTTCATCTCTCCTTAATCATTTTTTTGCCTCATGTCTTTACGACGTGACCTAGACGAACTTTCAGCAAGAGATCTGGACAAACTTAATAATGCAAGGTTGCTCCCACTACTTCCTTCATCCATCTTTTCTTTGACATCACTCTTCTAACTCAGAAGTGAATCAGAGCAACTGACTGAAAAGATTGAAGAAGCTTCTGTTGACACAAGATCCTTGAGCCAACTTTGAACAGTATACTCACTCTTGTTTTTCTCAATAGAAATTCTGAAGTCATCAAATGACTTTGGTAGCGTGTTGAGTATCAAGTTAATTTTGACATTAATGTGTACTTATCGATGAGCTCAATGAGTGATTCCTCATGTTCACGCACTGAACAACCTTTACCCATTTTTTTTCTTACAATGCACTTGATGAGACTGGATCTAGCATGTCCATGCCCATAATATCAAGCATACCATACATCACTATAACGAGGATGTAGTGCATCTTACATACCACCCAAGATGTATTGTCTTGTCATGCCATTTGACCATATCCACATGTGATGTTGTGCATGCTCTTTGTTGGAAGATGCATTGGTTGACAGACTCAGATAGGGAGTTTGTAGAACAAACAATGGTCCAAAGTAATCTAAATGTTTGACAATGTCACTTTTTCATCCACGAAAACTCCGATCAATTAATGAATTGTGTACAATTGAATTGAGGAGCGATGTACTAATAGACATATCTAAAAGAGAAATAAGCGGATAAAAGTAAGCACATTCGACGAACGATTGAAATATTTATGCTTAGAACCTTTAGATAAAAAACTACAATTTGTTTCCTCCAATTGCCCAATCTAATTTACCGCAAGCTACCTGAGTAGACGTTCATGGAAATGGCAAATGCTCAACCAAACCAAAATAGGCCCTTTGATTTCAGACCATGCTAGGTATTCGCCGGAAAAAGATGTAAACATTGGAGATACTAAGACTATGTTCGCCTATCTAGAGCAAGGACATCACAATTGAGTTATACTCAAGGAAAGATCTAAGCAAAAGTAATCAAAATCCTAACTCCGGATGATAAAAGGCAATTTAACATACATACAGACCCATACCACATGCTTTTTAAATCATTTGTTATACCATTTCGATTAATCTTAAAGACCTGTGAGAGTTGTCTCAATGCAATCTACCCGAGCAATGGTTTTCTTAGAGGCTCCAACTTCTCATATTAAAATAAATGTTTTATTTGGAAATCTCATCGCATTAGAACTAGTAAGTTATTTCTAATGCAATCTACAAGTAGACGTGTTAAGATTTTTGTTAGAGAAATCCTTCATTACTTTTGATGTTTTAGTAAGCCATCTAGGTATGTTTTTCCATTTTCTAGAGTTCTAAATTGTAATCCTTGTATAGGATCGATTGAGTAGTAATAGAACTTGGGCTGATGACCGAGCAATGGAGAATGCTCGAGAACTGACTATCATCACACCTAGCCTTGACAAAAAACTGTGTTGGAGCACTCAGTTTAAGGTCTATCCATACTGACCAGGAGAAGTCAGTATGAGGGCTTTCCTAAACTGACTAAGGAGAAGTCAGATTAAGGGATTTCCATAATGAACCGGAGAAATCAGTATGTGGGCGTTTTTCCATACTGTAGGTAGACTGTCAGTATGAGGATTTACCATACTGGTTGTGGGAATTAAGTATGAGGGCTAAGCTTTACTGGCATTTAAAAGTCAGTATAAGAGCCTTAGTCAGACTCAGGCATTCGTAAATTCATAAGTAAATATGAGGTTATCCAAATGCGGTTCCTCGGGTTGAAAAGGAGTCTGACATAAAGTTAGTGTTGTTGGAAATTATTCGCGAATTCCTCCCTTAGATCAAAATTGTAAAAGATTTTGTTAAATCAAAGCCTTAGTAGATTTGTCGATCATTGCTGAATTCTAGCACAATCTAGCAACTCTTATATAATGTCCTGTTTAGGAAAAATATCGAGTTGTAATAGATTAGGAAGTGCTTGAGATGATTGTTGTAGCATTAAGCAAATAGAACGAAGAAATCAATTCAAGCAACTTCGGAATCCTAGAAGAGTTCTCAGCAGATGGTAGCTGCTAGAGAAATCAGCAGACGAGAATGATAGCTAGATATATTAGCGGTCAAGTGCTAAGAAGATTGATTTCTAAGGCGTTAGCAATAATATGCTAAGGAAGCGATTGTTAGGAGTCTTACTCAGCAGTCAGAAGCTAAAGGTAGCAGAATGCTAAAGGAAATAGCATTCGCTAGCATACAAGCAGATTGCTAAGTAATGGCAATAAGCAGTCAAGACTTAAATGCTGAAATACGCAATCTGTTGACGGAGTCAACAGATTGCTAGAAGAGCGTAGCAATCAAAAGTCTTAGCAGATCGTTCCAGCATTCTCCGAGAATGCTAAACAATGATTATATCTAGCAATGATCGCTAATACTACTGTTCTGACAAAAGTACAAGCAAAGGACAAAAGCTTTCCCAAAGTAGGTCGGAAAGTACTGTACGACGCCAGAAAGGACGGATAAAGTCGAACTCCTTTTGGACGAAGAAGCTGTTGTGTCTAACAGGTATAGAGATTCAAAGTTTGAATCTCCAATTAGAAAAGTCGAAGTCCAAACCAGAGAGACGACTACTGCTTTTACAAACACTCAAACTATATTCACTAAGGCAATTATTGAGATTCCTTTGACAAAGGGAAAAGTGAGAAAGTGGTCAGTTGAGAGCACGAGACTTGAAGCTTTCAAATCTCTCAACAACCATAGTGTCCCCCACTTGAAGATGTGACAATACATTGAAGAGATTCCTTGACTTAGTTCAAGAATCCAATCATTGGGATACCTTCCATCCTATGAAGCATCCAAGAATCACATCTCTGAAAAGAGATTGACTCCAACGAGCTATTGCAAAAACCAGACAAGTTCGGAGAGAACTATAAAACCTCCATTACCGCGAAGGACAAGTTTTACGAAGGTAAGCCCTTGACTTGGCCGGAGCTGCTGATTAGAAGATTGAAGCATCGGAGGATAGCTTTGTAGTGGCTAGGTGGAAGGTTCACTACCTGCTACAAGTGTTCGGCGAATCCTTGTACTTCAATATCTTTTTAGTGAATTTTCAGCGATACGGCTGAGGAGTGGACGTAGATCTATTAGATCGAACCACTATAAATCTTGTGTGCTTTACTGTTTTATTACTTACTGTTTGTGGGTTGTAATTTGAAACCTAGCAACGATAGTTGCTAGAGCATATACCTGTAAGAAACCCTATCTCCTACCTTGAGCTAAACATTTTGACAAGAACTTAAGTGCAAGATATTCCTTAATCTTTCGCTGCATTCGTGTGTGTTTGTTGTTTGCTATCCACCACGACGACTCTGATCTGGGTCCAATAAGTGGTATCAGAGCAGGAGGTTGAAAGACCGACTGCTTCTGAGTCGCTTTAGGACCAGATCTATACTTTTTCCTTGCACTGTTATTTTGTTCTGTTGTTGATTTAGCTTAGGAACTCTAAGGTTGTCAAGATGAATCATACTTTGCCAAGGTATACCAAAGAGAAGTTCAATTCATGGCAAAAGATGGCCACTATCCAGCTCCAAAGCATACATCCAGAGATGGTGGATGTTCTCACCAAAGGTCCCATAAAGATTATGAAGGTCAAACCCTTCGTCGATCCAGTCGTTGAATGTCAACCGAGACCTTCGCAGATGATCAAAAAGAAGTTTGGTGAATATACGATGGAGCACTTAGCAAAGAAGCTAATCCTTGAATCTTTGCCGTCGTTAATGGCAGACAAAACATTAAATTTTGATATAGCCATGCAAATGTGGGATTATGTTTGCGAATCTTCCCAGGAGACCGACCAGATGAAGCGCAATAAGCTCCAGGTAGCTGTTGATAAGCATGAATCTTTTTCTATGATTGCAGGAGAATCTATCCAAGCTATGGAAGAAAGATTCAACACCATTGTCGCAGCACTGAGCAAAGAAGCTAATTCTTGACTCTTTGTCACCGTTAATGGCAGGCAAAACATTAGACTTTGATACAGCCATGCAATAAATACAGCCATGCAATAAGAAGAGAGCTCAGTTGGAGCACTTAGCAAAGAAGTTAAACCTTGACTCTTTGCCGCCGTCAATGGCAGACAAAATATTAGACTTTGATACAGCCATGCAAATGTGGGATTATGTTTGCGAATCTTCCCAGAAGACCGATCAGATGAAGCGCAATAAGCTCCAGGTAGCTGTTGATAAGTATGAATCTTTCTCTATGATTGCAGGATAATCTATCCAAGCTATGGAAGAAAGATTCAACACCATTGTCGGAGAGATCCAGAATCTGGGAAAGACATATGATAATGGAGAGATGAATAACAACATCATCTCGAAGCTCTTTCCACGAGAGGACTGGTTCGTGAAGATGGCGAGCTTGAGCGAAAAAGACCTTAGCCAAATGTCCACATCTGAGGTATTTGCTCAACTCAAAACACACGAATTTATTATACAACAATCAAAGAAGAATGAAGCCGCTGCTGCGAAAACTTCATCATCAAATGTTGTACCCCCGGAGGATCTAGCATTATTTGTAAAGAGAGATGCTGGAAAATGGAAGACAAAGAAGCCCTTCCGCACTCATGAGAGATCTGCTCCTGTTTCTCCAGCATAGGAGGTAGTTTCATCATCTAGCTCGCAGCCTGAAGATCTGAAGATAAGTGAGCTAGAAGAGCAAATGCGAAAGCTTCAGAAGTTGATGCTGGAATCCAAAGCTGAGAAAGAAGCAAAGGAAGTCAAGCTTACTTCATCGTCCTCTCATTCCACAGAGAGAAAGCCTAGGACATACTTTGAATGTAATTCTCCATATCACCTTAAGCATGAATGTCCAAGGGTAAGTCAGGAAGAAAGAGAGCGCCTCAATCAAAGGTTTGAGAGAAGAGTTGTCCGAGCGGTCACCAGAGCATTGCTGACCAGAACCGAAGTGCTAGGCATTCCTGATAATGAGGAAGAGTATTATTCTTCGGAGGAAGATGATGAGGAAGCCCTGCTGGTTTTGATTGCCGATATTATTGAAGATCTGTTTGCTGATGCTGATGCTGATGCTAATGTGGAGCAGAATGCTGAATTGGCTCTAGCAGTCAATGCACATGAGGTACAATCTACTATCATTTCTAGCTTAGCAACCATGCACGAATCGGAAGAATCTTTTCTAGATTCTGAGGATGATTATCTCACGAAGCTTTCTATTGAATTTTCAAAGATGTATGAGATAAAGAATGCTATCGTTGGAGAGAATACCTCACTAAAACTAAAAGTTACATCTTTGACCGAAGAAGTAGAAAGACTAAGGTCTGAAGGTGAGGATTTTTCAAAACTCAAAGCAGATTACTCTAAGTTTTCTGAAAAATTTTAAACTATTGAAAAGGAGAATCATGCTTTAAAGAGTAAACCTATAGAGGAATGTATATGTGCTTACACATCCAGCAAGGCAGTTCTTAGTGCCATTGTGAGCCAACAAAGGAAACATTCTGATAAATCAGGATTAGGCCTTGGCTGTGTTTAAGCAAAATCCTCTACACAGAAAAAGATTGTATTCGTTTCTGCTGGAAAAGTCAATGCTGACAAAGGAAAAGGAAAGGTAAATGCTGAGACGTCAACTGCTAAGCAGACAAATTGGCGTAGCAAGCATACTTCTGTTGGACCTCAGCAGAATGCATAGAGGATGCCTGCTAGGCATGTTATTGCTAGATCTCAGCAGAATACCCAGAGAGTGGCTGCTAAGCATACATTTGTTGGATCTCAGCATAATATCCAAAAGGTATCTCCTTGACCACACTCAACAGTGCTAAGGAGGAATGTTGTGTAGGGTTTGAGTCTACGATGGGCAATATTAATTGCCATTAAATAA
>JAPKLW010000011.1:87836-157843 GCA_026898455.1 Plectranthus barbatus
TGTACGAAACACTTAATCATATATGCTTTCAGTATACAATCCCAACATGTTGAGCATTATATTTCGAATGCTAGGATAGCATATCCTACCTTTCATAAGGGCAAGCAGGTAGCGTACCATGTTGTAAGACCACAGTACCCTAAGTACAAACCACATAGGAAGAATACCTATGTGAGGCCTGAGTCCAACCAAATTCCATCTCAAAAGACTAGGAAGGCTAAGCACACAACTCCACCTAGATCTAATTATGCAAAGCATGCTTATCCAAAGGTTGAGAAAGGTGTGAAGGGTGATGCCAAAAAGAAAATTTTGAAAATCACCAAGATGTGGGTTCCAAAAGGGACCATGATCCACGCTAATCCTGCAGGACCCGATGCTAAGCGGGTACCTAAATCAACGTGTTGATTGTTTTGCAGGAACAGGATCCAAGAACTAAGACATCAAGTATGTCAAATGAGTGGATCCTAGATAGCGGTTGTTCTACGCACAAGACCAGGGATGAAGAGTTGTTCTCAGACATTCAAAGAAGTTATGGCCCCACAGTCATGTTTGGTGATAACAGCAAATACAGAGTGATTGGGAGAGGATGCATAGAGTGAAATGGACTAAGGATTATCAATAATGCGCTCGTATCCAATCTCAAACACAACCTGCTAAGCATAAGCCAGCTAAGCAAAAATGGGTACACCATTTCTTTCGTTAATACTGGTTGTTCAATTGCTGACAGTGCTACAGGTGAAGTAAAGCTAAGAGGCATCTGCAAAGGTGGCCTATTTATTGTTTACTGGCAAAGTGGCCAGCAACATTCTTGTTTTGTAATATTGAAAAAGGAAGAAACCAATTGACTATGGTATAAGAGGTTGACCCACCTGAATTTCAAGACCATCAACCACCTAGCCAAGAAAAAGCTTGTTGAAGGACTGCCTGCTGAGACTTTCCGGAAGGAAGGTGTGTGCAAAGCTTGCCAGCAAGGGAAGTAGACCAAGGCATCCTTCAGATCAAACCCGGAGAAGGCCACTTCAGAAAGGATCCTAGAACTCTTGCACATGGATTTATTTATCCCAGTCACTCCATCCACTGTAAGTAAAAAGGTTTATACACTTGTGGCTGTTGATGATTTTTCCAGGTATACAGGGGTTCGTTTGCTGAGAACCAAAGACGAAGTCACGCTCATTCTACCAGAGCTAATCCTCAAGGAGCAGAATAGCAAAGAGGTTATCGTTAAGAGGATTATATCTGACAACGGGACCGAGTTTTGCAATGGAATTTTGATGGATTTTTGTGCCGAAGCTGGTATCGGGCACGAAAAATCCACTGCTAGGACCCCCCAGCAGAATGGTCTAGCAGAGAGAAAGAATTGGTCCTTGAAGGAAGTTGTGCGGTCAATGCTAGCCAATTCCGGTCTAAGTGGAAAGTATTGAGGCGAAGCAGTCATGACAGCTTGCTATACACAGAATAGGAGCGCAATCAATGGCAGATTCAATAAGACTCCTTATGAAGTATACAATGGACGTAAGCCTTCTATTACTCATCTTCGTGCTTTTGATTTGACATTTTATATTCATAACAATGGGAAGTCGAAGCTTAACACTTTTTCGCCTAAGTTTGATGAAGGTGTGTTCCTGGGATATGGACAACCATCTTACAAAGGCTATAGAGTGTTAAACAAGACGACTCAAGTTGTGGAAATAACATGCAATGTTATTTTTTATGAGTCTATCTTAGTGCGTAGAGTTATAAGAGAGAAAGAGGATAGCAATCATGTGGCTAATGATGTCTATGGTCAATCAATCTTGAATTCTTTCGGAAATATGAAGATTGACCCGACTAAGTCTATGAGTGATTGCAATCCACTCCAGATGCACTCAGCAGGTGACCGGACTGCTGACCAGGCCAATGATGCTAATGATTATGCTGAGGCCATCCCACCAATTTATGTTAATGATAATTTGAATATTTTGGGATCGCTTGATGGAGAAGATGAAGATATCCCAGATCCAGCTGTAGACGCCGAAGGTGGTTTAGACGTTCCCAAAGACGATGCTGAGGATTTGGATGCTGAAGTTCCCGCTACTGAGGATCCAGTTGCTAAGATTCCCGATGCTGCTGTTTCGAATGTTGAGTTACTCGTTGCTGAACCCCAGGTGGATGCTGAAGAGAATGTTGTAGCAGACAACAATCAAGCAGGCGATATGAGTGCTGAAACCTCAGCACCCAGCAATCCGAAGCCAAGGTGGCTAAGAGATCATCCTTTAGACACTGTGATTAATGACATAAATGATCCAGTAAGGACGCGTCAAGGCAATGCTATGTTAGCATCCTATATTTCCCATGAAGAGCCATCGAAAGTTGAAGAAGCTCTACAATCTCCAGATTGGGTGAATGCTATGCAAGAGGAGCTTGTTGAATTCACGCGGAACACCAAAGTGTTATTGAAACCAAGTGGGTTTTCAAGAACAAGAAAGATGAGTCAGGCCATGTCGTCCGAAATAAAGCTCGTCTAATACCAAAGGGCTATAGACAATGCGAAGGAATTAATTACGATGAGACGTTTGCTCCAGTCGCCCGATTGGAAGCAATAAGATTATTCCTTGCATATGCTGCACATCATGAGTTCTCCGTAATGCAGATGGACGTGAAGAGGTCTACGTTGAGCAACCACCAGGCTTCGAACAAGGAAATCAAGTTTACAGGCTAAGGAAAGCCTTATATGGTTTGAAGCAAGCACCGAGAGCATGGTATGGAACATTGTCAAAGTTCTTGCTAGACAATGGTTTCAAGAAAGGGAAAATCGATCAGACTCTCTTTCGCATAAAGGATGAAGGAAGTATCCTACTCGTGCAGATATATGTCGATGACATTATCTTTGGCTCTGAGAATCAACGCTTATGTGATAAGTTTTCAGAGCTGATGCAAAGTAACTTCCAAATGAGTAAGATGGGAAAGATGTCCTACTTTCTCGGATTGCAAGTCCAGCAATCAAGTGATGGAATCTTCATTCATCAGAGGAAGTACACTCATGATCTGATTGCCAAGTATTGTCCAGAGAAGACGAAGAGCTTAAGGATTCCAATAAGCACAAGCTGCTAGATAAGCCTCGATGAAGGAGGAGAACCTGTGAATCCTACAATATATAGAGGTATCATCGGATATTTACTTTACTTAAAAGCTAGCAGACCCGATATTTCTTATTATGTCGGTGTATGCGCGAGATATCAAGCAAACCCAAAGAAGTCACATTTGGATGTTGCTAAGAGGATTATCCGATAGCTCAAGTGTACCGAGGGTCTAGGAATTTGGTATCCAAGGTCCGATGTGCTAACACTCAGTTGCTACTCCAAATCAGACTTTGGAGGGTGCAAGATTGATCGAAAGAGCACCAGCGGGACGTGCCAATTCCTTGGACATAAGCTGATCAGTTGGTTTAGCAAGAAGCAGCACTCTGTGGCTACATCTATAACAGAAGCAGAATATGTAGCAGCCACAAGTTGTTTTGTGCAAATCTTGTGGATTCGGCAGCAATTAAAAGATTATGACATTCCTCCTGAATGTGTGCCTATCTACTGGACAATAATAGTGCCATGTACATAACAAAGAACCCCGTTCATCATTCACGAACAAAGCATATTGATATCTGACATCACTTCATTCGAGATCATCAAGAGAAGAAGGATATGGATGTTCAATACATATGCACTGAAGATCAGCTAGCAGACATCTTCACGAAGCCGCTTGCTAAGGCTCGATTCAAAGAGTTATGTCTAAAGTTAGGCCTCATGGAGCTAGAAGATGCTGTGGATGAATGAGTTGTTATTCTCATTCTTTCTGGATTTCTTGGATTTTCAGAGATAAAGGAGATAAACGTATCCAAGCTTACATTTTATATTGCTAATTATTGTTGTTGAGATATTGCAGCTAAGCAATTGGATGCTGAGTCCTAGCTCTCAGCAGATCCTAAGAGGTTTTCTCACAACAAGTGGTTCATACATCTGCTAGAGGGTGAATGCTGAGTCCAAGCTCTTAGCATTTCATCGGAATGTTATGCTATCATTCTCTAGCATGTGTCACAGACGGTTGCTGAGAAATATTTGTTAAGTCCAAGCTCTTAGCAGACAACATGTGAATGCTATGCTACAAGCATTACAAATGGTGCCAGCAACTGACGCGGTGGATGCTAGTTTTTGGATGCTAGATTATGTGGATGCTAGGATCCAGATGCTGAATCCAAGCAGGCTATTTTGAGTGCTAAGGATTTACAATACTAGCAAATTGCTGAGTCCAAGCTCTCAGTAGTCACCGGAAGTCATGGCGGGACGTTTTTGAATTTGAAATGATGTGTCTGACACGCTGCACTTAATGCGTGCAACTGGCTGCGTCAAACTAGAAAGCGACACGTCATCCATACTCGAGTTCATATGGGCATGGGCTACCATTAGAAAGGTCTCACCAATCGTGAACCGTCGATTGAATTTGAAAAGACGTTTCCCCAGCCATTGGAACATTACTCAGAAGGTATAAACATCTCACTTCGTTCAACATTCAAACCTTCTACACTCAGAGTATCTGAATCCCTAGAATTTCTAAGTCTCCCAAACACTCCCAAATACTCCCAAATTAGAAAATCTTTCAATATGTCTGCTAATCCTAAATCTCCTCAACAATCTGAATCCCATACACACACTGATACATCTGATTCCTCTACGGAATCCGGAATCCCCATCCATTCTCTTACCCAAGACGTGACCCTACACGAGCGGTGGGCACCAGAATATACAGGGATTGTCAAGAAAGAAGACGTTGAAGATGTCATCCCATGTGGTCAACTGGTGACTCTAGCCAGGAAGAAGGAACAATCAGGCTTATCCAACAATCAGAGGAGGGCGACGCAAATTATGAAGGACCGCATCTTGTACACTCCTTTCGCTGCACTTCAATTTCCAGAATGGATAATGGAAGCCCTACCAAAGGCAGGGGTCCTCCGCTACTTGTCAGCAAAACCATTGTGGTTCCACCCACATATGGTTTCTGAGTTCTACGCACGAGCTGTAGTAGATGAGGCCACCAAGAAGGCCTTCAAGACTTCAATTTTTGGCACAATTTTGGAGGTGAACGCTGATATACTTCCTGCTAAGTTTGAGCTACCCAACAAAGGCGAGCGTATTGCTACATACAAGTTGAATGATCTAGAAAAAATGGAGAAGAGATGGAAACCCTAGAAGAAGCCCGAATTAGTGAAAGATCAGAAGGGAAAGCCGATCACCTTCAATGTTGCTACTCCAATCAACCAATTCAAAGATGAGTACAAGACTCTTGCTGAGCTGGTAATAAAGATGTTCCAGTGTGATGCTGGTTTATACTCTGAATTGTCAGCGAAGAAGTACTCAATGATGATGGCGTTGGTGGATAAAGTGGAAGGCAATTGGGCAGAATTCTTTTATGGGCGCTGGTTAGAGCACGCTAAAAAGAATCTAAAGATTAAGGAGGAAGGCGTATTCACTTCCAATGTGAATTTTGGATTGAAAATCAGGAAATTTATCGAGATGTTCTTTCATAAGAAGAGGCTTGACAGGAGCGAGAAGCTTCTTCTGACGGACTTCATTCCGATGACAAAGAAGGCACCAACTCCGACTGATCCCACCAGACCGATCATTCTGAAGGACAAATCCAATGTTGACAAGAAGATTCCTACCTCACCGGAAGAGCCTCATCCAGGCGAGTTAGCATTCCAGAGGTTGGAGCAGGCGATTACTATGACTCCAGAGGAGATTGCAGCGGCCCAGAAGCCTGCGGAGACGGAGCAAAATTTCAGAACCTAGAGGATATCGAGAAGCTTAGAGATCTGCCAGTTGAGCAGATTGAGGAGATCATGGCGAAGAAGCAAGCAGAATAACAAGCAACAGTTTTGGGTCCGATTGCGGTGGAAATACCCAAGAGAAAGAGGTCAGATGTTGCCTCTCCTGGGAAGCCAAAGAGGACACGCAGACGGCTTTTCAAGTCGGCTGAGAAAGAGAAGGCCGAGAAAGAAGTAGCAGAGAAAGAGGCTACAGAGAAGCAAGCGCAGGATGCTCCTCTCTCCTCCACACCTTTAGAAGAGAGAGTGTGAGCTGTAAGGAAGTCAAATTTGAAAAGGAAGGCCGAGAAGAAGGAACACGAGAAAAAGAAGCATAAGAAGGAGATGGAAAGACTCACTTTCGATGCGCGGGATCAAAATTTTGAGCAAGTAAAGAAAGCTAATGAGGAGCATGCTGCCAAGAAGGTTGCTGATAAGCAAGCAGCCAAAGAAGCTGCTGCATTAGTAGCACGAGCTGCTGAAGATGCCAGGAAGCAAGCAGCTGCTGCTGCTAAGAAAGGGATGGAAAAGCTGGTACTTGATGTTCCCACTCCCACTCCAGTAGTAGCAGAAGAAATAGTGATTGAGCAGGAAGCGATGACTAATCAAGACTTCGAGAGATTGCTTGAGACTGGAGCTTTTAATGCTCAGGAACGCCCTCAAGACGGAGTCTCGATAAAGGAGCCTGCTATTGAGCAAGGGGAAGACACCAGTGATGAGGAGGTTGTGTTCAATGAAGCTTCAGGCTCGGGAAGGAATGTTGAACTCGATAGCACATCTGCTAGAGTTGAAGAGGCAACTGCTGAGAGGCCTAGCATGGAGGTTCCTGTTGCTGAGAGGACTAGCACGGAGATGCCTGCTGAGGCGAGGCCGAGCACAGAAACTCCTGCTGAAGCGAGGAATGAAGAGTTTGTGGAACAAGATCAAGCATTTCTGGCCTCATGCTTTTCTGAATCCGACTCCGATGGAGAATCTGCAGACGTTTATGATGCGAAGCTCCTAAGAAAGATTTCAACTGAAAATGATGAGTCTCTACGAGTTCCTTTTAAAGGACTCCCAGGCCGAAAGTTCAAGCTCAGGAGAGTGGCACAGTTGTGTGCTCGTATACCTTGCTGAGGAGGTAAATTCTGACATTTTCCCCATGGCTTATGAAATTGAAGAGTTTGTGTTAGCTGAGATAGAGAGGGATATCGCTAGCACCTATTATGTTGAGCTGGATTTGGATACATCCGAAGGAAAGGTGCTAAATAAAGAATTTAGGAGATGGAAATTTCTTGATTACGTGATGAATCAACTGTCGTTTGAAGAAAGGATGCTGATAATCATCACTAATGGCATAAACTTTTGGAGGTTGGAAGAACAATGGGCAAATGATTGGATTGACCAAGTGGCCGGTTCTAAGAAGTTCACAGACAAGCAGGTGCTTGCTCGCCTTCAAGCAATCAGAGTCCACAGGATGTTTTCACCTCCACACACTTTGCCTAAGTCAATTTTTGCTCCTAACGGGTACTCCGATGCCCGAATTGAGTTATCCAAGCAACAAGCTAAGGCAGCTGCAGAATATCATAGGAGGCAAGCAGAGTACTAGGCCATAAAAAAAGAAAGACTAATGGCCAGGGTGACTGCTATTGCTGCTGAGCGAGAGGAAGCACAATTGAGCGCTAAGGATAAAAGGCTTGTTCTATTTCTGGAACTTGATATTCTTGATGTAATCCTAGTGGCTCAAGTAGAGTAGGCTAAGGAGGCTAAGACTGCTCAAATCATGGATGCAGCCAAGCGAATAATGGCTGAGGAGGCTCACTACTTGGATGCTCAAACGGAAATTGCTAAAGCCAAGAGCGCAACCATGTTCTTATTTGCAGAAGAAGCCCGATACTCAGACGCTCAAGGAGAAATTATTCAAGCAATGGAGTCAGCACAACGCTTAATCGAAGAAGAAGATCTCTACTTAGCTGCTCATGGTGATGAAGATGTTGTGATGGATGAAGATGCCACTGCTGGAAGTCGGGAACTGGTGATAGTTACAACATCATCATTCCATGCTACTCCTGTAAGTTCTCAAGACTTTCCCTCATACTTGGACTCTGCTGTTCAATTTGCGGTGCAAAATGCCTTATCCTCCATCACTGAGCGAATGGCGATGGAAGCGGCCGATGTGAGGAGTAAGGTATCTAAGGTCCGATCCGTTGTTGCTGAAATCACATGTGATGTATCGAACGTGAAGACCAATATAGACATGCTGAAAGAAGATGTAGCTGAATCCCAGCAGCAGATGGCGCACACTGTTCAATCCTTCTCGACCACCCTTTTGGCTGCTCTCAAAGAGGAGGAAGAAAGGAGGCTTGCTGAAGCAGAGCAGAGGAAGAAGGAAGAAGAAGCTCTCGCTACTGCTGAGGAGGAGAAGAGACTTGCTCTTGAGGAGTTGAGAAGAAAGAGATGGAGCTTAAAATCAAGATGCTAGAGATGGAGAATGAGAAGGTTGCTAAAAAGCTCGAAAGAGAAGTTAAGGAGAAGGAAGCTAGCAAGGCCTACATTGAGAAGTTCATGCAGATGACAATGAATAAATTTGATGAGTATGACAAAGGGAAAAAGCCTGCTCCTGAATCTTAAATTTCTTATCTTAGCAAACCTTCTGTATCATTTCTTTTTGATCTTTTCTAGTTTCATTGTACTTGTAACGATCACTCGTGTGAATGAAACTTGATCAGATTTAGACAATTTCTCATTGTCCACTTCTGATTTTTCGTGCGTGTCTTAGTTGATATACTCTATCTGTGTATTTTTACAAAAATGCATGTGGATGGTGAGATTATTTGTCTTTGGATTGATTGTGAATGCTTGTTGATTTAATTGGGTGCTAGAATTCCTAGCATATTCTTTGCAGCATTTACTTATGTTTTTAATCGAGAAATATTTCCCAGCACTTGTTGAGGGGGAATTTTATTAAAATCAATCCTGCTAGAACTAAGTTGGATAAACTCTGAGTTCGATTGCTAGAATAGCTCTGTTACTTAGAGAAATTTTTTAAAACAAAGATATTTTTCCTCTTAGATTCAGTAAGTGATAGTAATCTTTGATCTCACCAAAAAGGGGGAAATTGTTGGGAATTATTCGTGAATTCCTCCCTTTGATCAAAATTGTAAAAGGTTTTGCTGAAACATAGCCTTAGTAGATTGGTCGATCATTGCTGAATTCTAGCATAGTCTAGCAACTCTTATGTAATGTCCTGTTTAGGAAAAATATCGAGTTGTAATTGATTAGGAAGTGCTTGAGAAGAATGTTGAAGGATTCAGCAAATAGAACGAAGAAATCAATTCAAGAAACTTCGGAATGCTAGAAGAGTTCGCAGCAGATGGTAGCAGCTAGAGAAATCAGCAGACGAGAATGACAGCTAGAGATATTAGCGGTCAAGTGCTAAGAAGATTGATTGCTAAGGCGTTAGCAATCATATGCTAAGGAAGAGACTGCTAGGAGTCTTACTCAGCAGTCAGAAGCGAAAGGTAGCAGAATGCTAAAGGAGATAGCATTCGCTAGCATAGAAGCAGATTGCTAAGTAATATCAATCAGCAGTCAAGTCTTAAATGCCGAAATACGCATTTGCTGAAGGAGTCAGTAGATTGCTAGAAGAGCGTAGCAATCAAAAGTCTTAGGATATGGTTCCAGAATTCTCCTAGAATGCTAAGCAAGGATTATATCTAGCAACGATCGCTAATACTACCGTTCTGACAAAAGTACAAGCAAAGGACAAAAGCTTTCCCGAAGTAGGTCGGAAAGTACTGTACGACACCAAAACGGACGGATAAAATCGAACTCCTTTTGGAAGAAGAAGCCGTTGTGTCTAACGGGTATAGAGATTCAAAGTTTGATTCTCCAAGTATAAAAGTCGAAGTCCAAACCAGAGAGACGACTACTGCTTTTACAAACACTTGAACTATATTAGCTAAGGCAGTTATTGAGATTCCTTTGACAAAGCGAATAGTGAGATAGTAGTCAGTTGAGAGCACGAGACATGAAGCATTCAAAGCTCTCAACAACCGTAGTGTCCCGTACTTGAAGATCTGACACTACATTGAAGAGATTCCTTGACTTAGTTCAAGAATCCAATCATTGGGATATCTTCCATCCTAGGAAGCATCCAGCAGTCACATCTCTGAAAAGAGATTGACTCCGACGGGCTATTGCCAAAACCAGACATGTTCGGAGAGAACTATAAAACCTCCATTACAGCAAAGGACAAGTTTTACGAAGGTGCGCCCTTGACTTGGCCGCAGCTGCTGACTAGAAGATTGAAGCATCGGATGATAGCTTTGTAGTGGCTAGGTCGAAGGTTCACTATCTGCTACAAGTGTTCTGCGAATCCTTGTACTTCAATATCTTTTTATTGAATTTTCAGCAATACGGCTGAGGAGTGGACGTAGATATATTAAATCGAACCACTATAAATCTTGTGTGCTTTACTGTTTTATTAATTACTATTTGTCGGTTGTAATTTGAAATCTAGCAACGATAGTTGTTAGAGCATATACCTGTAAGAAACCCTAACTTCTACCTTGAGCTAAACATTTTGACAAGAACTTAAGTGCAAGATATTCCTTAATCTTCCGCTGCATTCGTGTGTGTTTATTGTTTGCTATCCACCACGATGACTTTGATCTCGGACCAACAAGTGTATTGTACACTGACACAGGGCAGAGCAGAAAGTAGTCCTAAGCAATGGGCTACGATTGGACAAATATAATCCATGAGTCTAACGTCTGGATTTATGTGTCTAACGGATAGAAATTCAAATTGCCAAAAGTCTTCTTCTATATAAAGACATGCCCTCTCAACCTTAAACGGTTACCTGAATTGAATTGAAAAATTTGTAAGACTCAAGAAGACAAAGGGCCATTTCTGGTCATCTCTCCTTGCTAAACTCTATGAGTTTCTGTGTTCTCTAACACGAGATTTGAGTCTCTGACTCAAGTTACCCATCGTGCTAACTTCTCCTAGAACGAGGCTGAAGCTTTTAAGTTGAAGCTTTTATTGGTGAATATATCTTTATGAGATATATTCATAGCAGTTTGGGATTCTGATTCTCACGGGCATATGCCAACCACCTAAGTTCTGGGTAGAACGTATAAACATCCAACCATTCTGGGACGAATTAGTAAACATCCAACCACCAGGAAGGAGGCTGTGGGGTGCATCCCCACTTCAACCTGAAGACTGAGTCTACAAGGAGTTCATAGGCGAGTGCCACAACTGACCGGAGGACGGAGGTGCCATGGACTGTCTATAGATCATAAGGAGGCTTGTATTTACTTAGCGAATTATTCAGACCTTGGGTCTGAAAAATTGATGTAGGATATTGAAGTCCGAACCACTATAAATCTTTGTGTGCTGCTTTACTGATTTCTTTCATACATGCTCTTTTTTCCTGTTTCACAAACTGACTCTTGAAACCTTCAATACTTGTCTAAGTGTTGAAGCGTATATACTATGAAACAGGCTTAAGCTTAAACTTTCCACAAACAAAACTGACAATACTCTGCTTAAACAAACCAGTGCATCTGTTATTTTATACTTTCGATGCATGTACAAAACCTTCTGCTGCAAAGTTGCACTATGATTTCGGGACCAACAAAAAATTTACGATTCAAAATACCTTACTTCTAATGAGAAGTCGTATCTATGGAGGTCTAATGATTTTAGTTTGAAAAGACCCAAAATCCAGCTTATCATTTTATTTTCTATGTCTCATGTAGACATATTATTTTATTTCTCATAAATTATATCCAATCTAAAATTCCTTCATAAATAAATATGATCCAAGAATTTATGGACACAATATAAAACATTAAATAATATACATAAAGCATTCTTTATAAATAAAATACATAAAGCATTCCTAATAAATAAAATTATAACATGCTTTTTACCGTAAATAAATAAGACGGTAATCATGCTTCCCTATTATATACTAGTGCACACATAATAAATCACATCAATATAAGAATAAAATAAATAAACTTTTATAAGATTTAATTCTGATATAGATCTTCAAACTAGGCCTCCGTTGCACTTGAATTCTAAATTGGACTGAAAAAAATGGCATTTAGGCTGCAAATTAGCGTTTCATGCCAAAACAGGGCCCAACAACAACAAACGCCCTAATTTCCCAAGCACTGCAAGCTGCCTCTGAGTAGCCAAACCCTAATTGTAAGCAGTACTGTGGTAGGTAGCCTTTTAACCTTGTGTCAGAATGAATTTTTTTTGCTTTCTTAGAAATCCAAATTAGTAGATTCATATGAAACTTGACATTTTGTCTCTGAGTCATACAAACTTAACACATTCTCTTTGCCTCTTTATTTGATTGGACTCATCAATTTCTTTTTATCAACTTTAGAAAACTAGTTGGCAATCTCTGTTGTTGGTAGCTTGCCAATTCTACGCATTTCAGCATTATCGTCGCCGCTGGCTTCGAGACCTAAACTTTTGAGATAACAAGATCCTATTAGAACTTGATAACCCTATGCAGGTCATTACAAGTTTTGAGTTATTCTCACATCTAGAGATCTGTGAGTTTTCTATATATTAACTGACAACTTGATGGTTTAACACATCAAACAAAATAAAAAATGATAGTTACAATATAATTCCTAACAGTCTCATTTGGTTAGATTCATCGTACAAGCTTTCTAGATGCTCACAAACTTCTTTGGCCTTTCCAAGTGAGCAATCTCTGGACTAGTTCTTCAGTGAGAGTAGAGTATATGATGTCGAGTGCTAGATATTCCAGTTGATCCCTCTTCTTTTCTACTTTTCTTCTGTTGTCCACTCGCTGGCTGGTTTGGGTATCATCTTCGGTTCCTTATCGCTAACTTTGATGTTGACCTTCATGATCTTTATGGGTCCAACGGTGAGCAGGGATACAATAAGATATCTAGATAGAAACCGAATACAGATCAATAGATCATATCAAGAGGATTTATATGCTTCTTTCTCTTCAGTTTGATTTTGATTATCAATTTAAATCAAAGATTTAATTTTTCATTTTGTAGGATGAAATCTATTGCGATAGGAATTCAAAAGATTCCTCCACGTAAGAATCAAAGATAATTTAATTATCCATGTATTCCTGTATTTATCGACAATTTAATTTTGATAGGAACATGCTAAGATTGTTTTTAGACATGATATATATTTGACATTCATAAATCGATCCAATATTATTAAAGATTTTGTCGATGGGTTCACGCTGAAATCCCTAAATATGCTAATATAAAATATTAATGAATAAACATTATATTTATTGAAAAAAATTACTAGAAAATTTTAAAATAAATAATCCTATAAATTTTATTTTGATGTTATAGCATAACACATCATATATTCGATTTGAGCTCCTACATATGCTAATATACAATATTAATGAATAAACATTAAATTTATTGAAAATGAATTATTAGAAAATAATAAATAAATAATCCTTTTAATTTTATTATGATTTTATAGTATAACACATTATATATTCGATTTGAACATCACTCATGGTGCAAGTTTTGGATTATTTTTAAAAAGTATAGTGGAATTAAATTTGGTATGAAATACTCCAAAGGATGAGAAAAAAAGGGGAGGCTAGAGAAGAGAAGTGGGTACAAAGTAAGTACAAGAAAACACTGGCGGACGTGAGACACGTCGTGTCATGAGATAATAATGGGGTTGGGGTCCCTCACATATTCTGGGCGCGCGAAAAAACCGCGGGAGCTGTTTCCCAAAGTCCACACTACACCAAATCGACTCTCATCAATCATCATTACCACTTCGCCAAAAGAAATAGATAAATAAAAATCCATCATTACCCTCAATCAATAGAGACTTTAATATATATATATATATATATGAACAGATTGGTGATCATAGTCCTTATCATGACAAATGAGAATAAATTTTGTCCATAGATTTGACAATATCAACGGTCCAAATTACATAAGAGCTTCAACAAAAAATGCGATATTTTATCCTCATTTTACTTTATTAAAAGGCAACATAGTCGTTACGAACAATGAATTAACTTCAATTGTGTTCATTTCATCTGCTATATACTTAATATTATCTCTAATCTACTTCATTAAATTCAAAAATAATATCTGTTATTTGAAGTTATACTTCATCTAACGGTCATTGTATCGCTCGTATGATTCATTATATCTACTGAGATATTAATTTTAGATATTATATTTTGCATTATGATGTGAGATTCTTTTGTTAATCTTTACTTAGGTTTTGCATACATTTTCATATGTTTAATTAACAATCTAACAATTTTCTCTTTCCTTGACATCTTCAAACATATTATTTATCATTGATGAATTGTTATAGTTAGCAATTGAGTCATCCAAATGGTTTATGAAATTCAACCAATACTCTAAAATTCTCCCTTTGTAAGGCTTCATCGTATTAGCACATTCTAGTATAAATAAACCTGAGAACAAATAAAATGAACAACATGTTACTAAAAATAAAATCAATAAAAAGTACTCCCTCCGTCCCGAATTAATAGTCTCGTTTGCTTTTGGCACAATAACCAAGGCATGCGAGTGTAGAATGAGTTGAGTGAAATTAATATTTTATGGTTGAGTGTGAAAAAGTTACCATTTTTAGAAACGAGATTATTAAAGTGGGACGCAAGAAAATGGGAAACGAGACTATTAAAATGGGATGGAGGGAGTAATAAAAAGGAATAATCGGAATTTTCTAAAAATGAAGCTTTAATACCAAATAATGAATAACACAACACTACAAATGAATAATAAAAAAGTAAAAATGAAAGACATTAAAAACTGTTTGAAATAAAAATTCTCAAAACAATATATCAAAAACAATTTGTAACTTATCGCGAAACTATAACAACAAAAGAAATATGAACTTAGAAAGCGCAAAAATTTAGAATCTAACCTTTAGAACCAAGACCCATGATTCATGGAGGAGTGGAACGAGAAGAGATGGATTGATAGGGGGTTTGGTAACAACATCAGATCAGATCCGATCGCCAAAATTATATATATGAATTAATGAGGATCAAACAAAGACGAAGATGAATTAATATTGAGAAATATCAAAATTTATTCAACAAGGCGATCGAAATCTCATGGAAAATCGAAAAGAAAAGGAATTATTGATCTAAATCTTATGAAAGAAGGAAACCCAAAAAAATCGTTTATTTGAGGAAGATACCATAATTAAAACAGGTTAAACGAAAAAGGTACCCTTAAATATGTAATTCATGTACGTGGAGGATAAAATGAAAACCGAAATTATTAAAGCTTGACCGCAGATCATGTCTTTGCACTATATAATGAATTATCATAACGGAACTGAACCTCCATAAACTAATTATAACTGAGTCACATATAATTCAATTATTAAAAAACAATAATGCAAGCCATAACATTATATAATGCAAATATATAAAAAATTGAAAGTACGTAAATTAATAATCACTCATTCACATATAACGTAAGTACTACAAATATATAATGTAATTCATAACAATATATAATGCATGTCTTCAAATTAAACAATTAAGAGTGGTAACACCAAACCAAAACAACAATCTACAAAACCTGATTCAATATCTTGAAACAAATCATCAATAACCTATACAATAAATCTTAGATTCTATCACCATAATCTGATAATGATCGAACATCAAATCAGAAAACAACTAATTTTATTACATAATAGATCGAAATTAAAAATCCTTACCTTTAAAAAGATCCATAACTCGCCGATGATAACGAACAAACACAGAGATGACAAACGCAGACGATGATGAGAAGATTTCGCAGTTGTTAGGTATTGATGTAGAAATCCTACCTTAATCTGATGTTTTGAAGTGTCAAAACTGCATATCAAAGTCTAGGACTTAGAGTTATTACCTCATGTAATCCTTGTATAGGATATACGAGTTGTAATAGTATAGGAAGAAGGAAGTCAAAAAAACTGTGGAACAGGTTTGGAGAAGAGACCATCCAGGCAAAAATTGTCTTGACCAAGAAGATGAAGACAAGCAGAGCAAGGTCGCAAAAATTGTGGACACAGTTGTCACACGGAAACTGCGAAGATGTACCAACAGTTTCACGTACCAGATAATTTCGCATACTGGAATGCGTACACGAAAAGATGTCGAACAAAGTCGCATGGGATCACCAATAAGTCAATGATAAAGGATCAGACTTATACTAAGCTGTGACTGGCATACAACGTTCGAAGTCTGACACACAAGTACAACTACTTTGTAAAGCATTACGATTGTAGCAGAAAAAGAAGAAAGACGAGCGACTTTTCAGAAGAGCATGAATTATGATTAGACATCATCTCCAATGTCTCTACCGGCTAGTTTGTGGTGTTTCACCTATAAATAGCAAGAACCACAGAGACATGAGAACCTTTGCCACTCTGCTCATCTTATTATACACGCTAATTTGAATCTCCAACTCATTCATTGTCTCTCACAGTAGAGAAGTATTCAAGCGCATTCAAGAGAGAAGACATAGCTCCCGTAGTTCATTAAATGAGCTCATTACATTCACTGCTACGGAGGCTAAGGAGATTCGCTGCGAGACATTGCAATACTAGGATTAAGTCAGCACACTTAATCTAGTATCTTGCTGCTCTTACTGTCTACGTAAGAACACAGCAACCTGATCTTTGTAAAGGAAGAATAGGTTATTACGAGCTACGGCCAACCAGTCGACGTTCTGGAAAGAACAAAATCATCCAACCTACCGAAAAAGGAAAATGGAGGTTTGTCCTTAGACCAACTTCGAGCCGGTCCACATAGAAGATGTAGAGCCTTCGACGGATTGAAGAAGGAGTGAAGTGCAAGTGCGTGGGCGAGTGATCAACCTTGCTGTGGACATAGATTTTTGTAGCAGCTGGCTATAAATTGTGAGGAGTGTAACTTCATAACTTAGTTAATTACCGGATCTGATATCCGAAGAGTGGACGTAGGACTTAAGGCTCCGAACCACTATAATATCCTGTGTCGTTATAGTTTTCTTTTACTTCTCGCACCATACAATTTTTCATAGATACTTTGAAACCTGCAATACTTACTGTGTAAGTATTGAAGTGTATAAACTGTCTAACTGTTTGAACTGTAAAACGGTTATCTAATCTGCTGACCTAACTAAAACAGAGTTTTAAACTTAAAACTATTAGTTATAGGCTGCCACTGAAACTTGATTTACTCATAATTAGAGTGTAATTACTTTCGCAGCACATTATTCATACTCTGATATGGGACCAACAAGTGTTATCAGCGCAGGTCGGTCTTTCTAGACTGTCCTGTTTTGACTTGCTTAAGACCGGATCCATATTTCCTTACAATCTAGTTGCGTTTATCTAGTGTGTCTTTAGCGAACAGATTAATCTTAGAAGATGATGAATTATCCTACTCTTCCCAAATACAACCCAGAGAGGTTTGAAGTATGAAAGATGAAGTGTCTTCTTCAACTAAGAGCTCAACATCCAGAGATGAATGAATTCCTGGAAAACGGACCTTTGAAGATTCAGATATCCAAAGTTATCCTTGCGACAACAGACGAGGATAAGAAACGTCACCAAGTCGATTTCATCGCATAAGAGATGCTAATAGCAAGCCTTCCAGAAGCCTTTCAAGACGCTGCGGTGGAGAACAACTCTGCCAAGGATCTGTGGAAATGGATCAACAACCTCACGAAAGAAACAGAAATGACGAAGCGCAACAAGAAGAAAATAGTCGTGGAGAAATATGAATCATTTTAGAAGCTACCCGACGAATCAATCAAATCGATGGTGGCAAGATTTAACACCATTGTCAGTGAGATGAAGAATCTCGAAAGAGAAGAAAAAGTTGCAAACTTGAATGCTAAAATTCTGTCAAGACTGCCAAAGGAAGACTGGTTTGTTAAAACCACCAGTCTAAAGGCTATGGATCTCTCAAAAAAGTCCACCAGAGAACTGATCGATGAACTTCAAGCCCATGAATGGGACATCCAGATGGTGAACAGAAATGAAGCTGCTCGAAATCCAAACTCAACAACCGATGTCGATGCAGCTTTTTTCATCAGAAGAGACTTCCAAAGGCGTTCAAAAAGGATAATTTATCTCAAGAAAACTGCTCATCAATTCTCACCAGCTACCTCCAACATAGTTCAGAAAACAGAAACTGAACTGTCAGTTGCCAAACTGGAAGAGCAGTTAAAGAACCTGACTGCACTTCTAGAGAAAGGTAAAGGCAAGGAAAAGGAAAGACAATCGAGCGACCACAGGTTCATCAAGAGAGAATCACGCATGTGCTACGAGTGCAATTCCCCTGACCGCCTGAACAATGAATGCCGTCAAGTCTCTTAGGAGGAGAGAGACAGATTAAAGAACTTGTTCGAGAAGAGAGCATCCAGAGCTGTTGCCCAAGCGATGCTCACCGGAACAGAAGTGACAGACGTTCCAGACGATGATGATGGATACTACACGTCTAAAGATGAGAAGGATGAGGAAGCTTTGCTTGCCTTCATGGCAGCCATAGATGGAGATGTTACCGACGACGAAGATAGCGCCTCAAATCACGAAATCCTGGTAACAACTAATCTACCCACACCTAGTGTTTCCTTTTATTTTGACACTCTCGGAAACATGTTGTTCTAACTCAGAAGATATTACTTTAGAGAAAACTATCAAAGAATTTGAAAAATTTCATGAAATAAAGGACACACTAATAAGTGAAAGTGTCTCACTAAAATTAGAAATTTCAACTTTAACAGATGAAATAGAAAGAAATAAATCACTTAGTGTAGAATTAAATTATATAAGAAAAGAGCATGTAAAATTGTTCAAAGATTTTTAAAATATAACCAAAGAACGCGATTCTCTAAAGAAACTTGAGCATAATGATGAGGAAGTCTTGAACAATCACAATCCCACCTTAAGAACTAAGAATACTCATTTAGGCTTTGTCAAAGCAAGACTCAGTTCAGATACTTCGTTGGATAAGGGAAAGGAAGTTTCCAAGAGACCAGTGAACCAGAATGTTAAGACCAATTCAGGGTCAAAAACTGAACTGGCATCTCGACAGAATGCAAACTCAGTTAGAAAACTGGACAAGCAGACTGTCCTGAGGAAAACTGACCATCTCTCAAAACTGGATAAGCATAACGTCTCCTACGCAAGGACTCCAGTTTTACCAACAAGAACAACTGAGCAACATGCACATGTTGCAAGGAAGTCTGTTCGACAATCGAACTTCAATCCGAGAAGCTGGAATAGTGCTGTTACTTTTCATACCCATCAACCAAATAAGGGAACACTTATTTGAGGCCAGAGTCAAATCATTTTCTAAATAAAAAGACTATGATGGCTACACACCTTAAAAGAGTTTCTAAAGACTCCTTCCAGAATAGTCAGTTCAGGAAGAGTTCACCAGTTACACACCTAAAAGGCATGCATCCACACAGCACACACTCCTTTAGTAATAAGGTTAATCATAACCAGAAAGGTAATTTAGTTTCACAAATTGTGAAAGTAAAACAAGTGTGGATACCAAAAGGCAGGATTCACAAGACTAACCTCGTAGGATCCTAAAGGATACGGGGACCTAAATAATTTCTTCTGTGTTGCAGAATAGGATTCCGCTGGAAAAGGCAAGAACTTGGATATTAGATAGCGGATGCTCGGCCCACAAGACAGGAGAAAGAGGATTAATCAAAGACCTTGAAATATATGAAGGAGTAACTGTCAGCTTCGGATAGGCCACAGGTCAAGTTATTGAGATAGGAATCGCGGAGCACAATGGGATAATTATTCAGAACGTATCCTTGGTCATAAATTTGAAGCACAATCTCCTCAACATAAGTCAACTGAGCGAAAGTGGCTACACTTGGTCACAAATTTGATCCGACATCTGGCAAAGCACAAATTAGTTGAAGGACTGCCAGATAAGAAGTTTCATAAGGAAGAAGTTTGCAAAGCGAGTCAGTTTGGGAAGCATACGAAAGCCTCCTTCAAGATCAGGCCAGTAACAGCTAGCACAGAAAGGATACTAGAGCTACTTCGTATGAATTTGTTTGGCCCAGTCACCCCACCCACAATTGGAAAACAAAATATACATTGGTAGTCATTTATGACTACTCAAGGTATACATGGGTGGTGCTGCTCAAGTCCAAGGATGAAGTCAAGATTCATCTTCTAGAACTGGTCAATCGTCTTCAAAACGAAAAAGGGTTAAAAGTGAAAAGGATAAGGTCAGATAATGGAACCGAATTTTGCAATGGACCTTTAATGGATTTCTGCACAGAGCTAGGAATTGTTCATGAGAAGTCTGCTCCGAGAACTCCTCAACAGAATGGACTCACAGAGCGAAGGAACAGAACTCTCAAAGAAGCTGTGAGAACTATGATGGCAAAAACTGACATTGCCAAAGGATATCGGAGTGAAGCCTTGATGACAGTCAGCTACACACAAAATATAAGTGCATTCAACACGCAGATTCACAAAACTCTCTACGAAATCTACAATGGTCGTAAGCCTTCTATAGCTCATCTTCATGCTTTCGGTTCTCCATGTTATATTCACAATAATGGGAAGTTTAAGTTGAGTACCTTCAGCCCTAAGGCTGATGAAGGTGTGTTCCTTGGATATGGACATCCATCATTCAAGGGATACATGGTACTTAACAAGACAACCTAGCTTGTGGAAATACATGTCATGTTGTTTTTGATGAAGCTACTCTAGTGTTCAGGACTCTACAAGAACTGAGTCTAGGAAATCATGAGATCAATGATGTAAATGAGGAACCCAAAAGTAATCTTGATAATGATCAGAAAGTTCTTCCGACTAGATCTATGAGTGATATACCTGAGACTCCAGCTCCCTCGGCTGAACTCCAAATACTCGAGAAGGCCGATGATGCAAGTGCCATCATTGAGGCCTTAAGGAATAGAGGAATCATAAAACATCATTCTGAGCAGATCCTGATGGAAAGCAGTTGGTCGCACCGACAGGAAGCGATCCAAGCCATCCGTCTCCAAAAGATCAATGGTTTGGTGATACACATCCCCTGGTAATCTGAAACAATGAACATACAACCTTTGACAATCAAATACCTTGTTTCGGACGATGGTGATTTGAGCCATCTCCTCTGCGATATTCATTGGTTCAGCCATTTTAAGGAAATGAGTTGGGTAAGAGAATGGAATAAAAGGTGTCGCTAATTTTACAAATGCTATCCTTTCTAGGGAGCATTTATAGAGGCACAAAATCATTTATGGAACTACCTCGTCTACAGCAAGCACAAAAATGACTTATCAGAGAAATCATCTTTGTTCGTGAGCCATACCAAGAAACTGATAGACTGCAGTAGGAAGAAAGCTAACAGGATCCTTATACATTGGGAAATGAATCTCTTTATATAGAGCACTAGAAACTCAGTTTCCTACTCTGAAATATCGTGTGGATCATCTTACATCCTCAATACAAAGCTTGAAGAAAGAGAAAATTGCTAATAATAATGAAATGCATTTTCGATCACATTAAATGCAAATTAGTACGAGGCGTGTTTTCCGGTGCTATGTCGTGTCACCACACATTATTGTTGGGATTGTATACTGAAAGCATATATGATTAAGTGTTTTGTACACTGGTCTTCATATATGTGTTGCTACAACAATGCTCGCTGTCTAATGAAACAAACATACAACGAACCATAATAACCTATTAGCTTACCTATAGGGATGACCATATGGTGTGTAGGAGATCACAAAAGATCATATGAGTCATTTGTCCTAGCAAGATATAAACAGTATCACAGCTGAGACAGTCCCTGGATAGGCTGTCGGTGTAAGCTGCAGCACATCGGTTCATAAGTAAGCTTATCCTAGCTACTTGATGTGTCAGTACATGGTTATGTATTGATGAGATCAACTGTAGGATGTGCCATTCTCATTGACATATGAATGAGCCAGATCCCTAACATACTTCCTATGATCTTAAACCTAACTAAAGGATAAGGGGCACAAACAGATTGACCACACTTTGATTTACCAGGGTGGCGAGTCTTACATGTACTCTAATACTCGTATTTTGGGTGTTGGCAATTTGTGTGTGGCCTGCTTAGGCTGGACGTTTAGGAAAGCATATCCCTTTCAGGATGGTGACATTCCCTGAGGAGCTCACAAGGTTCAGTATGCTAAACCCTGCAGGTTGAATTATTTAATTCAGGCATAAGTGAAAAGGAGTGAGTGGTATTACTCAGGAAATAAGAGATCAATTAATTTTGGCTGATTGTCATAAGCCAAATTAATTAATGAATGTCTAAAACCTTAAGTATGAGGATCATGCTAGTTTGGTGCAACCCGTTCCTAATAACGTGGTAATAAAGGGGCGAGTCAGCATTGTTACCGTGGTGAAGGTTAAAACAATGTTTTAGTAATTAATTATGTTCTGGGTTGAACAAAGAAGAATTAATTAATAAAGAGGGCCTACTTTATTATTTGCATTTGGTTCCTGGTCTGGCCCATGAACTGCTCAAGCCAATTAGGGTTAGGGTTTCTCAAAACCCTTACACTATATATATGCCTTCTCTCTATCAGATCATTATGAGTGTATTTTGTATACTGATAAAATTGAGAGAGAAACGGCGGCGGCTGATCAGAGGGAGAAACTGATCGATTTCTCCAGATCTCGGATCAAACTTGGTAGATAATCCTCACCAGATTTCCAAGGAGCAAGGGAACAGATCAGAAGATCAGATCTGTTGGAACAACTATCCACCGCCATTGTTCAGATTCAGATCCAGATTTACTTCATCGTTTTATTCTCCGATATAGATCTGTAGATAAAACGGAGAAGATCAGGTATTCCTAAATTCCATCTTCTGTAATTAATATTGTAGGAGCATGCATAGGTTCGCATGGTTTATTTAATTGAAATTTATTCCTGATATCCTAAGAACGATCCTTGGCAAGAATTTAATTAATGGCAACTCATGTTGTCCATCGTAGACTCAAACCCTACAATTGGTATCAGAGCCAGGTTGATGTTCTTAGGCTATATCTTGGATAAATTGAGATTAAATAAATATGTATGTTCATGGATGGATTTAAATTGTCGTGGATGTTTTGTTCTCGTGGCCTTCTCGTTTTTTTGGATCTGTTTTTCACCACGACAAAATCCATGGTTAGATTTAATGGGGAAATCATGTAATAGACTTAGATCTATTTTTGTATTTTCTATTTTTTTTTAAATCTGTAAAATTGGAGAAATTGAGATCCGGAAGAAAAAAGAATCAAAGAATAAGATCAGGACATCGCAGCAGCAATGGCCAGGAACTCGCCGGTGCATGCGCCGCCGCCTCCGCCGGCGGCGTGGCGGAACCCTAGTTCCCTGCGTGGCTGGGCCGTGCCCTTGTAGCTTGATGTTGCGCGCGTCTTCCGGCGATGAGAACAGGACGGCGAGCAAGGTGGTCTAGGCAGGCAGGTGCGCACATGGCCGGAACGCGACAGGGGTGGCTGGCGGCTGCTAGGGTTCTGCCGCACGGCTTCCTCTGGGCGTGATTCTCTGTTCGATGGGAAAATTGCTGGCGGCCATTTCTGCGTGCGGTGTGCGGCTGTTGTCGAAGATGGAGGTCGTGCGCGAGCTCCCTGCGAGTGCTGGCGAAGGGAGAGACTGCTGCCCAAGCTTGCCACGCGCGAGTCATCTGCGCGCGGCAGTGGTTGCTGCAGCGCAGTCCTTGGCTAAGGCTGCAGCTACCTCGCGCAACTCCTGCGACCGGCGACGTGGCTGGGCTGCGATCGGCGGCCGGCGTGGTGGTCTGGCGGCGGCTGTGTAAAGGGCGGTGGCCGGCAAAACAGCGGCGGCTGGTCTGCGTGCTGCTGGCGGCTAGGGTTTGGCTGCTCGGGCTGTAGCTCGGGCCTATCAGCCCGGAGGCGGCCCACAGTCCTGAAAAATTATGGTTTAGAAGTTGTTTGGGCCAGAAACTCTAATTTGAAGCCCAAATGCTGATTTCCCAATCCAAATCAAATTTCAAGTGCAACGGAGGCCCAGTTTGAACATTTGTACTAAAAAATAAATCTTGTAATAGTTAGATTTAATTTTTTTTTCACTTGTAATCGCATCTGAGGGGCCACGAGAAATTTTATTTGTTTATTTAATTATTTCTCGTTCTGATGTGATTTATTATGTGCGCACTAGTAAATAATAGGAAAGCATGTTTATTTGCTTTAATTATTTACTGTTTAAGCATGTTATAATTATTTAATTATTGAGCATTCCTTATGTGATTTATTTTATGTTTTAAATTGTGTCTATAAATTTCAGGATTTATATTAATTTATGATGGAATTTTAGATATGACATAATTTATGACAACATAAAATAATATGTGCACATGAAACCTTTAGAATTAAATATACTAAGCTGGATTTTGGTTCTTTTCTAACCAAGATCATTACACCTCCACAAATACGACTTCTCATTAGAAGTAAGGTATTTTGAAGCGTAAACGTCTACTCGGGTAGCTTGCGTTAGAAGTAACTTACCAGTTCTAATGTGATGAGGTTTCCAAATAAAACATTTATTTTAAGATGAGAAGTGGGAGCCTCTAAGCAAACGTCTACTTGGGTAGCTTGCATTGAGAAAACTCTCACAAGTCTCTAAGATTAATCTAAATGGGATAACAAAGGATGTGAGGGGCATGCGGCATGAGTCCAGTACGTATGCCAAATCGCTTTTTAGGATTGTGGTTTATCTGGCTTAGATGTTGCCTGGAGTATAACTCATTTGTGATGTCCCTGCTCCGGACAGGTGAACATGGTCTAAAGATCTCCAAAATTAATTTCTTTTGCTTAAGATACCTGGCATGTTAAGAAATTAAAGGACCTATTTTGGTCTGGTTGAGCGTTTGCCATAAACGTCTACTCGGGTAGCTTGCGGTAAATTAGCTTGGGCAATTGGAGGAAGCAAATTGCATTGTTTTATCTAAAGGTTCTATGCATATTTGTTTCTATTGTTCGTAGTATGTGCTTACTTTAATTCACTTATTTGTTTTCAGATATATCTATGAACAATGTCATTAATATCCTCGCTCAAAATCCTCTCAATGGTCCGAATTTCCTTGAATGGAAAAGTAATTTGAATTATATCCTTGTTGCGGAAGAACACAAATTTGTCGTTACTGATCCTTGTCCGCTAGTCCGAGCTGCTGACGCTACTGCCGAGCGGCAGCAGTCTTAAAATAAGTGGATCAAGTCTAATAATGTAGTGAAATGCTACATGAGGACTACTATGAGTAAGGTACTGCAACTGCAGCATCCGCATTATGATAAGGCCTGTGAGATTATGGATAATCTAACAACGACTTATGGGGAGACGGACAAAACTGACATATTCAATCTCATGAAGGAGATTGTGAGTAAGAAAATGTCTGAAGGCACTTCAGTGAGAGAGCACGTGGTTGCCATGACTCACCTCATGATGATTTAACGTTGCATGGTGGTGGTATTGACACAGAAGCCCAAGTCGATATCTTACTAAACTCTCTTCCCAAGTCCTTTGAAAACTTCAGGTTGAATTTTGTGATGAACAAGAAGGAGTATACTTTTAATGAGTTACTCAGTGACTTGATGGCAGCATAGTCCCTGATGGAACCCGAGAAATCAGTTTAGTTTCTTCCGGTAGCCGGTCTGCTGCTCCTAAACAAGCAAAAACTAAAAGAACGGTTAGGAATAAGAACAAGAAAACTGTTGGTGGGAACAATGGAGTTTATGCTCCAAAGAAAAAGGCTGGGAAAGTTAAAGGAAAGGGCAAGTGTTACCGATGTGGCAAGCTAGGACACTGGAAAGCAAATTGTCCAGGTGTTAACACTAATGGACGAGGTACGTCATCATTTACATGTCTAGTATCAGTTTTATACTCTTTGTGAGTAGTGGTTACTGTGAATACGAATCATGTTTTGGCTGCGCTATGCAGAGAATCAAGCTGATGATAATGCTTGAGGATGATGGGACTACCAACTCCAAGGAAGATGCTGGAGATTGTTCTCAAGCTATTAGAGTTATTTGCTTTAAGTTTATGTTAAAAACTCTGTTTCTGAAGAGATGTTGTTTTGGTTTTGATAAACATATTTTTCATGTATTGGATTATCAGTTATTTGATAGAGTTTTTCTATCATAATGAATAACAGTGTTTTCTATTATGGATGATTGTCTCTTCATTACTTGATTACATAAACTATCAGTGTTCTAAGGTATAATTTAAAGAATCTCTATACGGATAGGTTACATCAGTCTAAGTAGTTTTAAGTAATTCATGGAATTATAGATCCAATCCAGGTATTCCTAAGAATAGTACTTATGACAACTGCTTAGAGGTATAAGATGGTAACCAGGCCTTTTAATAGGCGATTGTATCTCTATAGATTATTTCGTGTTTGCTCTGGTTTGTTGGTTTGAGTCTACTTCCGCAGTTGCCTTAACAGGCATTGATATTGTAATCATTTATGATTTGGATATGTTTATCTAGTTCACTATAAGTATTAGTCTCTTGCTTTAATCAAGAGTTTTCAAGACTAAGGTAGAGAATAAGTTAAACAAGACCGTAAAAACATTATGGTTCATTCATAATGGTATATCTTAAGTGATGCGGTTTTACAGTATCTTGTAGAGCAAAGGGATTGCATCCCAGTTAACTACAACTATTATCCCTCGATTGGGATAGTATAGGTAAAACGAAATAAGATTCTTTAAAAGTTTATAAGTTATGCCAGCTTTGCCAAATTTTCGTTTTAGGGAAGAGCGCCAAAAGCAGTTACTTGTTTACTTAATATAGTGCCTTCTAAATCAGTTTCAAATACCCTAGCAGACCTTGACTCTGTAAAAAGGGCAATGATGGGTAATTCGGCTATTAAGCTGATATAGGAAACTGATTGTTTGGAAGAAATGTTTAAGCTAGTACTGCTTTGTGGGCTATTCCAGGTAAACAAAAAAGATGGTTACTTTGTATATCCTAGATACAAGCAAGTTGTATAGGATGAAACCATGAATCCAAATGTGAGATTGTCCTCTAACGTTTTAGAAAAGACAATTCAAATCCATCAGGAAATACCCCATGGCATATTAAGCATACCTTGGAAGGTATGGTACCAATTGCACGGTTACCCGTGAAAGGTGGTAAACCACAAATTAATGCACCATTAACTGACAACGTAAAAGGAGCATCGTTGCAGTGGGAGGTTGCCATAATAGGCTTAATGGTACTAGTTCGTGGAAACAGTCTCTGGACTTGTTCCCAGATTAACAAACAACATCGTACTTATCCCTTAAAGCGCAACGAAGCAGTTAAGACAAAAGATGGAGTTTAATGACGCCAAGTCATGAATTCAGAAATAAATCAGTAAAGGTCATGATTGTGTATCAGGATCATTGATTGCCAAATAACTTTCCAGCTATAGGCAACTGATTGATATACACGAAAAATACTCGAATGGTAACCTAGTATATTCGAGAGTCTAGGTTAGTGAGCAAGGTATGTTTCACAACAAGACCTTCTCACTGGTTGCAACTATTAAACCCATTCGAATTCTTTTATCCATAATAGGACATATGAATCTAAGTATCTGGAAGATAGATGATATTATCCGTATTTTATAAACGGGTACCTTGATAAAAGGTGATAACATCTATGTGCAACAATCTGATAAGTTATGTCCGGTATGGTAAGACGCATCGTGTCTGGAAGCCAAGGAAGTTCAAATATAAACTTAAAGGAGCTTCAAAGTCATGAAACATACATTTCGATATTGTTTATCGACAATGAGAGTTTCATGTACCAGTTATGTGTTAGCGGAAGCGTGGTTTTCCTTGCACATTATGCAGATTATATTTTCACATTCGGAAACTGTGTGGAGATATTGCCAGGCATAAATGATGGCAATCCGAACAGTTTCAGAAGCACAACTTATTAGATTTTGGAACATCTTCTGAATTAAAGTTTTGTGTTGCCACAAGGAAAGGATGTTCAGGTATATCAAGTCGCTTAAATTGATTCTGTGGTGAGTCATTCATAGCAAGAAAGATTGTTATCTTTCTATATTGTAAATGAACGAAGTTAGATATCTGTACTGCTATAAGCATGTTAAACAGATATTAGTTCAACTCTGGATAGGCACATTGGTTAATGAATGAGCCTTGTGAGTTGAATGGCATCGGATATCCAGGAGGATCATAAGGAAAGGAAATCGACCTCTTACTACGTGATGGCCTTGGAGGAGGAGTTATAGGAGTCTAACACAGAAGTGTGTTGCGGATTCCGGTATGAAGGCTGAGTTTTTGACAGCTTCATTAGCTTTTCAAGAAGCAGTATAACTCCGGTGCTATCCTCTAGAGGTGTGTGTTCTGAGTTTGCCTATTATAATCACATGGAATTGTGATCATGTTGGTGCAATGACAAACTCAAGGGAACCCATGACTCACAAGGTGGTGAAACACAAAGGATGTGTGGTATAACATCATACGAGAAATCGTGACAAGAGGTCGATTCCGGTATAGGAGGAGTTATAGGAGGAGTTATAGGTGAAACACAAAGGAGGAGTTATAGGAGTCTAACACAGAAGTGTGTTGCGGATTCCGGTATGAAGGCTGAATTTTTGACAGCTTTATTAGCTTTGCAAGAAGCAGTATAACTCCGGTGCTATCCTCTAGAGGTGTGTGTTCTGAGTTTGCCTATTATAATCACATGGAATTGTGATCATGTTGGTGCAATGACAAACTCAAGGGAACCCATGACTCACAAGGTGGTGAAACACAAAGGATGTGTGGTATAACATCATACGAGAAATCGTGACAAGAGGTGACGTGAATGCAGTGGGAGTGATTGACAGTATAGACACACTTAATATTTTGAGAAAGCAATGGTATTATGCTTTAAGTATAAGTGGGAGATTTTTGGGATTGTATACTGAAAGCATATATGATTAATTATTTTGTACACTGGTCTTCATATATGTGTTGCTACAACAATGCTCGCTGTCTGATGAAACAAACATACAACGAACCATAATATCCTATTATCTCGCCTATAGAGATGACCATATGGTGTGTAGGAGATCAAAGATGATCATATGAGTCATTTGACCTAGCGAGATATAAACAGTATCACAGCTGAGACAGTCCCTGGATAGGCTGTCGGTCTATGCTGCGGCACATCGGTTCATAAGTGAGCTTATCCTAGTTACTTGATGTGTCGGTACATGGTTATGTATTGATGGGATCAATAGTGGGATGTGGCCTTCTCAGTGACATATGAATGAGCCAGATCCCTAACATACTTCCTATGATCTTAAACCTAACTGAAGGATAAGGGGCACACACAGATTGACCACACTTTGATTTACCTTGGGTGGCGAGTCTTACATGTACTCTAATACTCATATTTTGGGTGTTTGCAATTTGTGTGTGGCATGCTTAGGCTGGACGATTAGGTAAGCATATCCGTTTCAGGATGGTGACATTCCCTGAGGAGCTCACAAGGTTCATTATGCTAAACCCTGCAGGTTGAATTATATAATTCAGACATAAGTGAAAATGAGTGAGTGGTATTACTCAGGAAATAAGAGATTAATTAATTGTGGCTGATTGTAATAAGCCAAATTAATTAATGAATGTCTAAAACCTTAAATATGTGGATCATGCTAGTTTGGTGCAACCCGTTCCTAGTAACGTGGTAATAAAGGGGCGAGTCAGCATTGTTACCATGGTGAAGGTTAAAACAATGTTTTATTAAATGATTATGTTCTAGGTTGAACAAAGTAGAATTAATTAATAAAGAGGGCCCACTTTATTATTTGCTTCTGGTCCCTGGTCTGGCCCATGAACTGCTCAAGCTCTTTAGGGTTAGGGTTTTTCAAAACCCTAAAACTATACATAGGTCTTCTCTCTATCAGATCAATATGTGTGTTTTCAGTATATTGATAAAATGGAGAGAGAATCGGCGGCGACTGATCAGAGGGAGAAACTGATTGATTTCTCCAGATCTCGGATCCAACTTGGTAGATAATCCTCACCAGATTTCAAAGGAGCAAGGGAACAGATCAGAAGATCAGATCTGTAGGAACAACTGTCCACCGCCATTGTTCAGATTCCGATCCAGATTTACTTCATCTTTTTATTCTCCGATATAGATCTGTAGATCAAACGGTGAAGATCAGGTATTCCTAAATTCCATCCTCTGCAATTAATATTGTAGGATCATGCATAGGATCGCATGGTTTATTTAATTGAAATTTATTCCTGATATCCTAAGAACGATCCTTGGCAAGAATTTAATTAATGGCAACTCATGTTGTCCATCGTAGTCTCAAACCCTACAATTATTACGCAGCGTGCAAGGCGATTGAAACATATGTCATTGTCAGAATCAATCTGGGTCGTTCACTCCAAAGAAGGATTTAAATCTCAGCTGATGGCTCTACTCAACTTAAACCAATCATATCGTCTTCTTGAATTCCACATATATAGCCTGACCTAGTAAAGATATTTCGAGGGCTCATTCAGAGATCCTCACATTGATCCGTCCTTCTATCCTGTTTAGAACGACAAGGCAGATCAAATCATGGATGCCAGTGCCCGTGAGACCTCCAACCACATTGTCTTCACTGAAGAAACCCCCAAGAAGAACTATTTTAGTTAGCCGAAACTTTCAAGATCATCGATCGACAGGTCTTAATCTCCCAAGTTGCGAAGAGAAAGTTCTCAATTGGAAAAACTTTCTCTCAATCACCACCGGTGAGACAATTGCCAAAGAAATTTCTTGAAAACTCCTAAGCGAAAACTCACAGACTGCCCTAGGCGAAACCCTGCTCGAGTCGCGGAGTTTCATGAAAATTCTATTTTCAACGTCAAAAGATCAATACTTCATCATGACGGTTGAAAAACAGCAAGTAAGGGTTGATCCCGATCTCATCGCCAAACATCTACACCTTCCTATAACTGGAGAAGATATCGCCAGTTATCCTCAGAACAACAGTGATGCCTTGAAAATTCACTAGTTAAAGTGGAAAAAGCCAGAGGCACCAGAGAAGTTCAGACCAGCCACCAAGGTATCCGAACTGAACCCTTATGTGAAAACTCTCAGTGAGATTGCGCTGAGAATGATTTACTGTGGAATTGGGTCACTGTCTGAATTAAGCAGTCCCAAATACTCTTTTATGATGGTACTTGATGAATTCCACGGAGGAGATTGGGCCACATACATCTTTGGGCGTTTACTGGAATACGCGAAGAAGAACATGGATATCCCAATTAAACGGAAGTTCTCTTCCAATGTGGGGTTAGGACTGAAGGTTAGCTACCTTTTCGAGAATTTATTAGGACCAAAGGATGAAGGAGAAACTATCATGCCATCCAACTTCATTCCAACAAAATTTCCTGTATATCGCTCTATCCAAACGGATGAAGTAGCTACCAGCTTGGCTGACATGGAAATAAATGCTGAATCAGCTGTTGAACTGAAGATAATTCCAACAGTTCGTGTTGTTGAACCGTCCAGGAAATACAAGAAGTCAGGCACTCCTGGTCTAAAGCCTGCACAACTGGAAAACAGAAGGAAGCGAAAACAGACAGCTCAGAGTTCAGCAGAACACCCAAACCAAGAAACTCAACGAACTGTCGAACAACTTCACCATCGCAGGAAAAAGAGGACCAACAGAGATAAATTTGTTGTCAAGGAACTGACCTTCGACACAACACAGGAAGATGAAGGTCCAGTTTTATTTTCCAGCGAAGAAATTCCAAACAAAGAGATAACAAGCTCTGCTGTGATAATCACCACCTCACCTGCCAGCCTAGACTGCACCCCACCACATCATGTAGAACCGGATGAACATACACCCATCACGGATTCAAGGGGAACCGATCACTTAAACGCTTCTCAAGTGATCACCTCAAACACCGTGACATCCAAGTTAGAAATCATCCACATGAAAATTACTGATTATCACACATCTCTTCAGCAACTTGACAATTAGTGTCAAGAGCTTGTGATCGAGCAACACGAAATATTTACTCAACGCAGAAAGCTAGATAACAACAAATGAATGTTCAAGAATCATATCTCTCAACTAGAGAAGGAAGAAGATGCCACAACTACCGACCTTCAAACGCTACGAGAAGCAGAAGCAACAACTGAACAAAAGAGACAACAAGAAGCCCAAGCTCCTGAGCTTAAACGACAGGAAGAAGCAGCAGCAACAGCCGCTCTACAAATACAGCTGGCTAATGAAATTGCTGAGCTGGTACGACAGCAACAGGCAAGAGCAATCGCCGATAAAGCCAAGCCCCAGCAACAAAACAGGGGGAAGAAACAGACTCACAGCGAATCCTTCCACCTCCAGATCTCTCTACTGCTTCCTCTCACAATCAGACACAGGACCTCTCTAGAGAACTCACTACAGTTGACAGAGTTCTGTCTCCCGATCCACTCTCTGTAGCTATTGAATCTCTACCCTAATCTGTTCTAAATCAAGCTATACACCGTCGTGTGGAACAGAAATTGGCCCTTGTTCTTGATATTGTCGAAAAGGGGGAAGAGAGAAGGGATGAGTCGCTGAAGCTGCAGTTGACCTTATTGGATCAGAAGCGACAAGAGGAACAACGAAGGCATGATGAAGAGTACAGAAAGCAGGAAGAGGAACGCAAAAGGCGTGATGAAGATTTCAACATGATCCTGGAACAGTTAATGGCTGCCAGAGAGGAGGATAGGAAACATTTCTCAGATATAAAAACTGTTCTCAAGATCCATCAAGCCAGTCTACCGACCATACCCACCGCTACTGCAACTTCATCAAGATCAATGGACGATGCAGATTTCTTGAATCGAGAAAAGGAAGGTGATTTCTTTCCATTTGCACTATTTTGAAATTTTTCTCTTTTGTAGTTTGTTCATACATTTGTAATCAATGATAAATATATGAAAAACTGTCGGTTTGAAGACAATCACTCATTGTCTCTTTCCCTGATTCTTATCTTGTTGAATTTACATGTTCCAGTGTGATCAGTGTTTCCTTGTTATTGCTCTAAATTAATGGTTTCTTTAACTGATGATAATTATCCCATTTGGGGGAAGATAATTTAGAGTAGGTCTAGTATAGAAGAGGCACAGGTCTGAGAAGTGGTAGACTAGACAAATTTGTAAACTCAGATCAACTGCATCTTCTTATCGACAGATAAACATAGAGGTATGGTTTTGACAACATCAAAAAGGGGGAAATTTTTAGGTATTGATGTAGAAATCCTACCTTAATCTGAAGTTTTGATGTGTCAAAAATGCATATCAAAGTCTTGGACTTAGAGTTATTAACTCATGTAATCCTTGTATAGGATATTCGAGTTGTAATAGTCTAAGAAGAAGGAAGTCAACAAAACTGTGGAACAGTTTTGGAGAAGAGACCATCCTGGCAAAAACTGTCTTGACAAAGAAGATGTAGACGAGCAGAGCAAGGATGCGAAAACTTTGGACACAGTTGTCACACGAAAACTGCCATGATGTACCAACAGTTTCACGAAAAAGACAGTTTCGCAAACTGGAATGCGTACACAAAAAGATGTCGAACAAAGTCACAAGGGATCACTAAGAAGTCAATGATACAGGGTCAGACTTATACTAAGCTGCGACTGACATACAACGTTCGATGTCTGACACAGAAGTACAACTACTCTGAAAAGTAGTACGATTGTAGCAGAAAAAGCAGAAAGACGAGCGACTTTTCAGAAGAGCATGAATTATGATTGGACATCATCTTCAATGTCTCTATCGGCTAGTTTCTGCTGTTACACATATAAATAGCAGGAACCACAGAGACTTGAGAACATTTGCCACTCTGCTCATTTGATTATACACGATAATTTGAATCTCCTACTAATTCATTGTCTCTCACAGTAAAAAAGTATTCAAGCGCATTCAAGAGAGAAGGCACAACTCCCATAGTTCATTAATTGAGCTCATTACATTCACTACTACGGAGGCTATGGGGATTCGCTGCGAGACATTGCAATATTAGGATTAAGTCAGCACACTTAATCTAGTATCTCGGTGCTCTTACTATCTACATAAGAACACAGCAGCCTGATCTTTGTAGAGGAAGAACAGGTTATTATGGTCTACCACCAACCACTCAACGTTCTGGGAAGAACAGAATCATCCAACCTATCGAAGAAGGAAAATGGAGATTTGTCCTCAGTCCAACTTCGAGCCGGTCCACAGAGAAGATGCAGAGCCTTCGATGGACTGAAGAAGGAGTGAAGTGCAACCGCTTGGGCGAGTGAACCACCTTGCCGTGGACAGAGGTTTCTGCAGGATCTGGTTGTAGATCGTGAGGAGTGTAACTTCATAACTTAGTGAATTACCAGATCTGATATCCGAAGAGTGGACGTATGACCTAAGGCTCCGAACCACTATAATATCCTATGTCGTTTACAGTTTTCTTTTACTTCTCGCATCATACAGTTTTTCATAGATAGTTTGAAACCTCCAATACTTACTGTGTAACTATTGAAGTGTATAAACTGTTTAACTGTTAAAACTGTAAAACTATTAACTAATCTGTTGACCTAACTAAAACAAAGTTTTAAACTTAAAACTGTTAGTTATAGGCTGCCACTGAATCTTGATTTACTCATAATTAGAGTGTAATTACTTCGGCTGCACATTATTCATACTCTGATCTGGGACCAAAAAGTGTTATCATCGCAGGTCGGTCTTTCTAGACTGTCCTGTTTTGAGTCGCTTAAGAGCTGATCCATATTTCCTTACACTCTAGTTGCGTTTATCTAGTGTGTCTTTAGTGAACAAATTAATCTTAGAAGATGATGAATTATCCTACTCTTCCGAAATACAACCCAGAGAGGTTTGAAGTATGGAAGAAGAAGTGTCTTCTTCAACTAAGAGCTCAACATCCAGAGATGGATGAAATCCTGGAATACGGACCTCTGAAGATTCAGATATCCAAAGTTATCCTTGCGACAGGAAACCAGCGAGGTGGTGTCGAATACATAGACAAGCCAAAGGAGGATTGGGCAATTGAGGACAAGAAACGTCACCAAGTCGATTTCATCGCACAAGAGATGCTAATAGCTAGCCTTCCAGAAGCCCTTCAAGACGCAGCGGTGGAGAACAACTCTGCTGAGGATCTGTGGAACTGGATCAAAAACCTCACGAAAGAAACAGAAACGATGAAGCGTAACTAGAAGCAAATAGCCGTGAAGAAATATGAATTATTTCAGATGCTACCCGGCGAATCAATCAAATCGATGGTGGCAAGATTTAGCACCATTGTCAGTGAGATGAAGAATCTCGGAAGAGAAGAAAAAGTTGCAAATTTGAATGCTAAAATTCTGTCAAGACTGCCAAAGGAAGACTGGTTTGTTAAAACCACCAGTCTAAAGGCCATGGATCTCTCAAAAATGTCCACCAAAGAACTGTTCAATGAACTTCAAGCCCATGAATGGGAAATCCAGATGGTGAAAAGAAATGAAGCTGCTCGAACTCCAAACTCAACAACCGATGTTGATGCAACATTTTCCGTCAAAAGAGACTTCCAAAGGCATTCAAAAAGGCCAGTTTACCTCGAGAAAACTTCTCATCAATCTTCACCAGCTACCTCCAACATAGTTTAGAAAACAGAAACTGAACTGTCAGTTGCCAAACTAGAAGAGCAGTTTAAGAACCTGACTGCACTTCTTGAGAAAGCTAAAGGCAAGGAAATGGAAGGACAATCGCGCAAGCAGAGGTTCATTAAGCAGAGAGAACCACGCACGTCCAACGATTGCAATTCCCCTGACCACCTCAAGTATGAATGCCCTCAAGTCTCTCAGGAGGAGAGAGATAGATTAAGAAACTGTACGAGAAGATAGCATCCAGATCTGTTGCCCAAGCGATGCTCACCAGAACAGAATTGCCAAACGTACCAGAGCATGATGATGGATACTACATGTCTGAAGATGAGAACGATGAGGAAGCACTGCTTGCCTTCATGGCAGCCATAGATGGAGATGTTAGCGACGTGAAGATAGCGCCTCAAATCGCGAAATCCTGGTAACAACTAATCTACACACACCTAGTGTTTCCTTATGTTTTGATACACTCTCTGAAACATATTGTTCTAGCTCAGAAGATATTACTTTAGAGAAAATTATCAAAGAATTTGAAAAATTTCATGAAATAAAGGACACACTAATCAGTGATAATGCCTCACTAAAATTAGAAATTTCAATTTTAACAGATGAAATAGAAAGAAATAAATCACTTAGTGTAAAATTAAATTATATAAGAGAAGAGCATGTAAAATTGTTCAAAGATTTTTTAAATGTAACCAAAGAACTCGATTCTTTAAAGAAACTTGAGCATATTGAATGTATCTATTCCTTTAAAAGAAGCTCAAAGACTCTAAGTGAGATTCTGAGTGTTCAAAGACCTCCATCCGATAAATTCGGTCTGCTGTAGTCACTCGCCTAGGAACTCCTTGTGTGCTTAGTCTTCAGGTTGAAGTGAGGACGACACCCCGCAGCCTTCTTCCTAGTGGTTGGATGTTTACTATTCTTCCCAGAATTCAGATGGTTGGCAAAAGCCCGTGAGAATCTAAACCCCAGAGTTGGAAACTGACTGCTATGAGTATATCTTGGAAATATATATTCACCAAAGAATAGCTTCAGCTAGAAAGCTTCATCCTCGTGCTAAGAGAGAGTAGCACGGAGTAATAACTTGACTCAGGAAGTCATGTTTCTTATTAAAAAATATGAAAACTCAGAGAGTTTTTAGTAGTGAGATAGCTTAGCTATATGCTCTTTGTAGAGTGGGAATCAAATTTCAGAACCGTTTAAGGTCGATGGGCAGACCTATTTATAGAGGACTTCGTCTAGCATTTTGAATTTCTGCCCGTTAGACAAATTAATCCAGTCGTTAGACTCATGGAAGATGTCGTCCATGTAGAGATTTATAAACACGAGGCAAACTGAATCGCCAAATCTAAATAAGCCCCAATCGTTCATGGATATTGTAAACAATTAACCATCAATATACCATAAGCATGCTCCTTTGAATTTAATGCGGTGGATTTTGAATATACCTTAACTCCATAAGGTTTGATCCGATCTTTTGCGTTTGAAATCCAATCCCTCGATTCAACCACGCAAATTAATTAAATTTGTGGAATAAGAAATTAGACACAAATCTAATTTCAAGATTTAATTAATAAAACAGAGATGGGAAGAAAATGTTGTTCTCCAGATTAGATCTTCAGATCTGTATACCAATGTTGTTCAATCCTGCTACTGGTGAGGATTCCACAAGACTGTGATTGTGCAAGAAAGAGTTGAATTTCTTTTTCTCCCACAACACACTGAGCGTCGCCCACCTCACTCTCTCAATAGGGTTTCAACTGATTTGAACTAATTTTATTTGAGAGAGAGAACCATCTATATATAGATCTAGGTTTGAAACCCTAATGGGCTATTGGACTCCTTTCAACATATTTAATTGGGCCACACCTGGGACCTAAAGCAAATAATAAAGTGAGCCTATGAATTAATTAATTCCCATGTCCACAACCGAGGACACAATTAATTAATTAATATTAATTCTTTTTCACCACATATTTAATACTGACCTACCCCTTTATTACCATGTTATGAGAACGGGCTACCTTGACTTGAGAATCCCCATATTTAAGGTTACTAGACATTAATAAATTTATTAGAGCTTCTGACAAGCTTCCACAATTAATTAATTTCTTATTTTCCTGAGCAGTACCACTCAAACATTATCACTCGTGCTTGAACTTAATCAACCTGCAGGACTTTAGCACGATAAATGTTTTTGAGTTCCTCAGGGTATGTCCCCATCCTATTACTCGGATATGGTAACCTAACTCCAGTCTCAGGCTGTAATACATGAACTGCTGTTACCATAGATGCGGGTATACTTGCACGTTACTCAGGCTCTCCACCATGGCAAGTCAAAGCAACAATCAACCCGTGCACACCCCTAAACCTTCGTGTTTGGATTCAATCAAGATTGAGATCTTGTATTCTCTGATGTCAGATAAAAGAATACATCTCATTGTGGTCCAATCAATATGCAACCGCACGCACTAGCGTATCAAATGATCAAGATAGATCACTTCTTTTGGTCTATGTTGTAACTTATACCGACAGACTTATCCTCAACGCTGTCTCAATAGTGATAATATTTATATCTCACTAGGTCAGGTGATCATACTGTCTTCTGTGATCTACAACACGCAGTATGATCATCCCTATCGTTGAGATAAGAGGATACCATTGTTACTTGCATGTAAGTTTTTTTAACAGAATATATACTCATCATAATAAATGTTTTGTGTATACAAAACCCAACAATCTCCTACTTATACTCAAAGCATTACATCTACTATCCAGAGTATAAAGTGCGCCTATCTAGCCTAGCTATTACATCAACCATTGTTAGTAGTAGGCATCGACCTCAGAACTAGTCCACGAATATGTCTTTCGTAAACCTTCTGTGGTAAGAACTTTTTGAATGGATCAGCTTGGGTGTGTCTAGTGTCAATCTTCTTGATCTGCACATCGCCCCTAGATATGATTTCTTGTATGATATCGACGTCCAATATATATGCACAGAAGAACAGATTGCGGATATATCACTAAACCGCTAGCTGAGGCCAGATTTAAAGAATTATGCATCAAGTTAGGTCTTATTGAGATAGACTATGCTATAGACGAATGAGTTGTTATACTCATTCTTTATGGATTTCTGGATTTCTTGAAGAAGATGGAGAGAAACGTATCCTAGCTTACTTTTTTGTTGCTGAATCTTTTTGCTGAATTGTGGTTGCTAAGCATTTGGCTGCTGAGTCCGAGCTCTCAACATCTCATTCATTTGCTAAGCTATCGCAAAAAGTAATTCTGACGCTTGCTATAAGCCGAACGCTGAGTCCAAGCTCTCAGCAATTCGTCAGAATGCTGTGGTGAAATATTCAGCAAGTGGGACAGACGGTTGCTTGGAGATGTTTGCTGAGTTCAAGATCTCAGCAGACAATATGAGAGTGCTGACATATTTGGATGCTAGAATATCTGTTGCTAGCACGTGAATGCTGAGTTCAAGCTCTCAACAGTGTATTTGAGAACTAAGGATTTCTATGCTAGCAGATTGCCAAGTCCAAGCTCTCAGCAGTCTCAGAAAGTCAAAGCGGGTAGTTTTGAATTTGAATTGATAGGACCCGATGCAGTGCATTTAATGCGTGCAACTGGCTGCGACGAACCAGGAGGCGACACGTCAAAAGCACTAAGCGGTTTGGGGACGTGGGTGACCATACAAAAGGTCGAGCTAACTCTGAGCCCTTGATTGAGTCCGGAAAAGGCATTTCCCCAGCCGTTGGATCCTGATTCAGAAGGTATAAACACTTAACCTCATTCATCGTTCAAACCTTTCCACACTTTGATCAAATTTGAATCCCTAGAACCCCAGAGCTTTCCAAATACTCTCATATTCTTTTCTCAATATTCTCTCATATTCCTCTCAAAGATGTCTAACCCTGAAACTTCCAACCCGTCTAAGAATGTACCAACATTCTATTACAAACCCGTTGAAGTCACAAGGTTGGATAAGAGACATGAACCCGAATTCACAGATATCGCATCAAAAGATGATATTGATACCAAACTCCCCTACTCTCGATTGGTCACTCTCGCCCAAAAGAAGGAACAATCTGGGATTTTGGATGCTCAGAAACGTGCGGCATAGGTATTAAGGAACAAGATCTGGTACACACCCCTCGCTGTTGTACAGTTTCCCGAATGGGTCATGGGTGCCCCAGTGCATGCGCAAGTCGTTCAATACTTATCTGTAGAGCCGAAAGGGTTTCATCCTCACATGGTCTCTGAATTTAACGCAAGGGCAGTTTTCGATGATTATAATTCATTTACAACTTCTGAATTTGGTACTACCATCACTGTAAACGCCGATGTCCTTGCAGCGATGTTTGAGTTAAATAATTCAAGTGATCGCATCTCCACCTATAAATTGATACAAATTGATGAAATGAAGGAGAGGTGGTATGATTGGAAGAAGCCAGAGGTACAGGAGGACCCGGCGCACCCATGGAAGGTAGCCACTCCAATACACCAGTTGAAGGAGGATTACAAGCTCCTTGCTGAGCTTGTGATCAAAATCTTTCAATGTGATGCGGGTTCGAAGTTATCAGCCAAGAAGTATGTTGTGTTTATGGCTCTGGTGGATGGCATCAATGGCAACTGGGCCCAATTCTTTTTCTAGCGGTGGTTGGACCACGGCAAAAAGAATTTGAAGATGAAACCAGGAGAGGGAACCTTCAGGTCAAATGTCAATTTTGGACTGAGGTTCAGCAAGTTCCTGGAGACTATTTTCACAGAAAAGGAGCTTGATGAAGGCGAAACTCTACAATCAACAAATTTCATTCCTTTATGGAAGAAGCAGCCCACTCCGATTCCAACCCTAGCAGGAAAGACGTCTACTGGTGAGATGGTGTTGCAACCAGCCATTCCTCTAACTGCTGAGGAAGCTGCTGCTCTGAAAAATAATGCTGAGATGGAGCAGTGCTTCCAGAACTTGGAAGAAATCGAAAAACTCGGACATCTCCCGATGATCAGATCGAGGAAATCATGGCCAAAAACAAGCCGAATAGCAAGCACCAGTTCTAGGTGCGATGGCAGTCCAAATACCGAAGAGGAAGAGGTCTGATTTGACCTCTCCTGAAATGCCAAAGCGGTAGACAAGGCGGAGGCTTGTCCTGACCTCTGAGAAGGAGAAATCACAGAAAGCCGTAGCTGAGAAGACGGCTGCTGAAGAGAAAATCGACAATACTCCATTGTCTGAAAGATCCTTTGAGGAGCATCTCAGAGTGATAAGAGAGACGAAGAGAAAGAGGGCTGAGGAGAAGAAGGCGAAGGAAAAGAAGAAGTACAAGCAGACAATGGAGGAGCTCAATTTTGAAGCCAGAGACAGGAACTATGAGTTGGCCAAGCAAGTTGCTTATGAAAGAGATGCCAAAAAGGCCGCTGAGAGGCTAGCAGCGAAGAAAGCTGCACAGCTGCTGGCAAGAGCAGTTGAAGAAGCGTCTGCTATTTAGAAAGGAAAGAAGAAAGTAACAGCAAAAAAGGAGGTGCCAAAAAAAGTGACCGAGAAAGATGTCTTATCTGATAAGGACTTGGCGACCTTAATCAATGATGGAGTCTTCGACGCTCCAGAGTGCCCTCGATTGAAGAGCATTGTGATCAGAGAGCCTACTACTGCGCAAGGAGGAAGCAGTAGTGCTCAGCCCAAAGTGGTCACTGCTGAAGGCTCTGGAGGCATGAATGCTGATTCCAACACTGGAGGTGTGAATGCTGATTCTAGCACTGGAGGTGCGAGTCATGAAAGAGCAACTGCTGAGCAAGTTGCTAGTAGTTAGGAGGTGCTGATGTGGAGATAGAGGTTCGAGCTGCTGAGGAAAGTGCTGCGATTTCAACCACTGAGCCGAAACAGACTCCCGTACACCCTGAGCAGGATCCAGGCTTCCTAAACAGTTGTTTCTCTGAATCTGATTCAGATGGAGAGTCGGCTGATGTTTTTGATGCCAAGTCCCTAAGGAAGATCTCCACTGCATACAATGAGCAACTCCGAGTTCCATTCAAAGGACTCCCAGGTCCAAGATTCAAACTCAGGAGAGTGGCGCAGATGTGTGCACCTGTCAATACAGCAGAGGAAGCGTTGGAAAAGGTTTGATTATATGATGTACCAGCTCCGCTTCGAGGAGAGAATGCTGGTGATCACATTCAGAGGCGTCAACTTTTGGAGAACAGAGGAAGCATGGGCGAATGATTGGATTGACCAGGTTGCTGGTTCCAAACAATTGGTAGATAAACAAGTATTTTCCCGACACCGAGCAATTAAGGCTCACAGGTTGATCTCCAAGTCGCAGACCTTGCCTAAATCAACCTTTGCCCGAGATGGATTCTTCGATGCTAGAATCGAGCTCTCAAAGTGCCTGGCACGAGCAGCTGCTGAGTACAGGCAACGAAAAGCAGAATATGAGAAACTTAAGATGGAAAGATTGATGGCTCAGATGGCTGTTGAAGCAGCTGAGCAAAAAGCCATAGAGCTGGATGATAGAGATCGCATGGTTGTCTCATTTTTGGAAGTTAATATTCTTAATAAAATACAAGAAGAGACAGAAAGAGCTGCTGCGTCTGCTCAAATCTTGGAGGGAGCACAGAGGATAATAAATGAAGAAGTCCTATACTCTGCTGCTCAACGTGAAATTAATCAAGCCAAGAAGATGGCTGAGGCTCAAGCAGAGGCCTAGATGCTGGAAGAAAAGGAGAGGCTAGCAGAGGAGGCCGAGTATTTGCAAGCACTTGCCGATGAAGCAGAGGTTGCTGAACTCGCTGAGGCAGAAGCAAAGGCTTGGAGTTAGCACAACGCATTCAAGGCATGGGAGCAGCCCAGTGCTTATTCGAAGAAGAAGCTATCTATCAGGCTGCTCATGGTGCAGAAGATGTTGTGATGGAGGAGGTTTCCACTGCTAGAAGTCGAGAACTAGTAATGACCACAACTTCGTCATTCCTTACTACTCCGGTGAGTTCTCACGACTTCCCCTCTTTCCTCAGCTTTGTGGTCCAATTTGCCGTCCAAACTACTGTATCAACCATGACTGAGAGAATGGCGGTGGAAGCAAAGGATATAAGGAGAGAGATAGACGAGGTCCAATCAGGAGTTTCAGATGTCAGAACCGAGGTTGCTGAGGTAAAAACAAATATGGATGTATTGAAGGAGGACATAGTAGAGCACCAGCAGCAGGTAACACAAACTGTTCAATCTTTCTCATCCACCTTTTTGGCTGCAATCAAAGAGGAGGAAGAAAGGAGACTTGCTGAAGCCAAGCATAGGAAGAAGGAAGATGAAGCTTTGACTGCTGCTAAGGAGGAGAAGAGAAGAGCTCTGGAGGAGTTAAAGAGTAAGGAAATGGAGCTAAAGGTCAACATGCTAGAAATGGAGAACGAGAAGATTGCTAAGAAGCTTGAGATGGAGGCTACCGAACGTGAAGCTAGCAAGGAGTATCTGGAGAAGTTCGTGCAGATGGCCATTGGCGAATTTGATGAACTTGACAAATCAAAGATGCCTGCTCCCGATTCCTGATCCTAGTTTCTTATCTTAGCATATCTTGTCTAGCATTCTTTTGGATCTTAACATTTTCATTGTACTTGTAATGAACAAATCACATGAATGAAAATGGATCAGATTTAGACAATCTCTCATTGTCCATTCCTGAGTTTTTGCTGCGTGTCTAAGTTGATATACACCTTGAGTGTATTCAGTGAATTACATTTGAATAATTGTCTTGTGATTGGTTAAGTAAAATGCTTGCTGATTATTTAAGTGCCAGATTCTAGCACATTGCTAAGTATCATTTTTTACTTGAGTTTTAATGGAGTAATATTCCCAGCATTTATTAAGAGGGAATTTTATTAAAACCAATCCTGCTAGAACTAAGATGGATAAACTCTGAGTTAGACTGCTAGTTTAGCATAGCTCTGTACTTTTAAAAAAATTCTTGTAAACTCAGTTATTCTTCCTCTTAGATTCAGCAAGTGATAGTAAGCTTTGATCGCACCAAAAAGGGGGAAACTGTTGGGAATTTATTCCTAAATCTCTTTTAGGATCATATTGTAAAAGGTTTTGTTGGGTCAAACCTTAGTAGTTGGTCGATCAATTGCTGAATTCTAGTATAGTCTAGCAACTCTTGTAATGTCCTGTATAGGCTAAGTATTGAGTTGTAATAGATTAGATTGCTAGAAGTATTCCTAACAGATGTAGAAGATTGCTAAAGGATTTAGCAGTCAAGTGCGAAGAAGGAGATTGCTAAAGCATTAGCAATCGTATGTCAAGAAAGAGACTGCTAGAAGGCTTTACTCAGCAGTCGGAAGCAAAGCGATAGCAGAATGCTGAAGGAATCAGCATCCGCTAGCATTCAAAGCAGACTGCGAAGCAATAGCAATTAGCTGAAGACTAATGTGGTATAGATACATCAGCTGAAGGAGTCAGCAGATCGAAGGAACAGATTGCTAAGAAGAACCTAGCAATCAAATGGCCTAGCAGAGTACTCCTAGCATTTTTGATAAAATGCCTAGCAAGGAGTTACTCAGCAGAGACTTGCGAAAGACACCCGTTCTGACAAAAATTACAACCAAGGGCGAAAGCTTTCCCGAAGTAGGTCGGAAAGTACTGTACAACACCGGAAAGGTGGAAAAAGCAAGTAACCTCTCTTGGACAAAGGACCATTGTGTCTTACGGGTCTGGAGATTCAAATATTGAATCTCTAGATATAAAAGCGAAGTCTAACAGAGAGAAAAAGAGATAGAACTGCTCATTCAATACGACGAACTAATACTCGCACAAGAGATTCCTAAGACAAAAGCAAAAAGCAAAGAGAGTAGTCAGTTGAAAGCCAACATTCGAAAAGCATTCAAAGCTTTCAACCACCGAAGTGTCCCCATTGAATATCTGACACTTCATTGAAGAGATTCCTTGACTTAGCTCAAGAATCTTCAATCATTGGGATACCTTCCAATCTTGGAAGCATCCAGCAGTCAGATCTCTAAAAAGAGATTGACTAAGATGGGCATTAGCCGTAATCAAAGGAAAGTTCAGAAGGAACTCTAAAACTTCCAAAAGCAGTAAAGGCGAGTTTTACGAAGGTGTGCCCTTGACTCAGCCAGAGTTGCGCCAAAAAAGAAGTAGGATAACAAAGGATAGCTGTGCAGGAGCTGGTTCGAAAGTTCACCACCTGTTGCATGTGTTGGCGAATCCTTATATTTTGATATCTTTTTAGTGAAATTCTTAGCGTTTTGGCTAAGGATTCAACGTAGATCTATTGGACCAAACCACTATAAAATCTGTGTCATTTACTGCTTTATTGTTTCCTGTTTAGATTTGAAACCTAGCAACATCAAGTTGCTAGTGTATATCTTGAAACAATCTAACACATACTTGAACATAAAGCTAAACATTTAGAGAAGATTAAGTGCAAGATAAGGTTTAAGAACTTCGGCTGCATTTCGTGTTTCTGTTTAAGCATGACGACTCTGGTAAATCGGGACCAACAGAGTCTTCTCAAGTATCTCATCAATCCATTCACAAGTCCTTTCCTTGACTTCCTCACTCTTTCTACTTAAACTCCTTAATATCTTAAGTTGTTCTTGCATTAAATCCATTTGACTTCTCAACCAATCAACTTTCCTAGTCTCTTGTAAGGTTTTCACCGTTTGGTATTCTCTTTCGTCTCCAGGCATTGGTAATCATCTCCCCACATCTTTTCATACACACATGGGAGTGTCCTATGTGGGCTTTGTCTCTCTAGAACTTTGGCTTCCATTTCCTCCATTTGTCTTTGTAAATTATCAAGTCTCTCATTGGCGTCTCCTCTTTGATTCTCCATTTCGGCTTCCCTTTCTTTTAAGCTTGAGTGCTTCTTTGTTCATGTGGTTGTGCACTCCTACAAAAGTTCATCAAACTCCAATCTTAAACCAATCAACAAAAACAATTAACAACAAAAGAAAACAATTTAACAAATCAAAAGATCAAACACCTAGACTACGAGCAACTCATGTTCCCTAAAATCTAGCAACCTACTTAATAAGTCTCCGGCAACGGCGCCAAAACTTGATGCGCTAAAAGTTCAATCAAATTAAACTCCTAGCTAACCAAGAATAAAAATATGTCAAATCCAGGTCCTTCTTCCTTCGTCTGCTAGAGTACTAGGTAGTAAAGAGTTGTGATTGTATCTAGGTACGAATTAAGTCGTTGAGAGTTGATTTATCCTAGGCAAAAAGTAAATCTAACTAGAAAAGCTTAAACTAACTCATGCATTCTAACAACGTTCACCCTAATTTATCAACAATCACTTTCATACTCTTAAGAAAATGTAGCATAAAGACAAGGTATTGAATTCAACAATCAAAGAACAAAGGACATTGGTAAGATATCCACATTGAATCTATGAAATTAACTTGAATGATGCAAACAATCATTTAATCCATTCAAAGATGATCAACCTACCCTACACTTCCTATATCCCTTTGTACTGGCAAGACAAGAATAGATGAAATTAAACACACAAACAATTACGTTATAGCATCTAATTCCACTCCAAATAGACCATAGGTTATCAACCTATAGGCAATCTCCGTACAGGGATTGGATTAAAACCGATATGCATCAACACTTTTCACAACACCTAGATCCGTGTATTGGCTGCAATTTCGGTGTCTATCACACACATAGCTAGTTAATGCCTACACTATGTGATTTAGGAAAAGGATCAATTGAATGTAAGTAAACAACAATCCAAGCATCAATCTCTCAATAAATTGTTTCAATCTACCAACATCCTCAAGGATTTATTTATACATACCTTTGATCAAGTTCAATTGAATAGAAAAGTAAAATTAGCCATTACAAATAGATTGGAAATCGCAAATTCCCCAATTTAGATCCTTGGGCTTGATCTACACTTGATTCTTCATGTTCCTCATCAATTGGATAGATTTGGATGAAGATCCCCTACAATTGATGGATGGATGTGAGTAGGAAGTTAGTTTTCAGATTGCAAACCTCCTCATAAATTCGAGTTTCTGTGTTTAATTTCATCTAGTCACAAATGCGAGTTTCCCCCTTTTAATAATGAGTTGGCAGAGCCCCGGACTGCCCCGGATGCATTGAAAATGAAAATCCACTGAAACAGCCCATTTCGGATCGCCCGATCTCGTGCATGGTCGATTGAATTCTCCTCTGAACAAACCAGATCAAACCAAATCAGTTGATCTGGTGCAGGATCAGTCGATCATGCTCTGAACTTCCTCAGATCGGTCGATCCTGCACAGGATCGACCGAAATCCTGCTCAGAAATTCTTCCTTCTGCTCCTCGGCTTATCTCGGTCAATCTTCACAACCTCTGCAACTCGGATCGGTCGATTTTCCACTAAAACTCAATCCAAAATGATGAATTATGCTGCAAAGCTATCCTACACACTCCAAATCACACAAAACATGAAAACACAACAAAAACAAGTAAAAAGCATATGATATGGGAGTAAAATTAACACAAACATGCATGCACAAAAAATCGGTCATTTTATGCACATATCACTAATCACAACATATGATCTCCCTATCCATGACACATGTTTGTTAATTCAGACAGGAGATGAACATATAACATTTATGATTCCCAATATATTAACCTATCGACCTTGTACATAAATCCATCACTCTGGGCCTCTTGCTCCTCCGAGTTGCGTGTTTACTTTGGTGATTTTCAGTGGTCCGGTGGATAGAACCTTAGCCATCTTTGGATGGACATTCTACAAGATTATCAGCGAGCGCTTCTTCCATATATCAAAATTTTCTCCTGAATACATTGAAAGCTTCGTAGTATGTGTCATCTCTACGTACCTAAGCTTGAATATTCACAAAAAAAAACAAAGTGCAAGAAACAGAGATCTGGTCCTAAGTGACTCAACACAACCTTGGTCTTTAAGAACCTTGGAGCGTGATACCACTTGTTGGTCCCGAAATTGGAGTACGAATATGCAGCGGGAGTAAAAAAATTAAACTTGTAGTTTTTCTCCTAAACTGATAGAATTTAATTTAGGGTTCTTGAAAAACGTTAAGCTTAGGTTTGTCGATATTAAGTATGTTTCACAGTATATATACTCTTCAATATTTGGACAAGTATTGAAGGTTTTGAAAGTCAGTTTGTGACACTAAACAAGACAGAACTCTAAATGAAAGTAGTAAAGAACACATGACATTTTATTGTGGTTCGGATCTAAAAATCCTACATCTACTCTTTAGACCCAAGGTCTGGATAAATCACTAAGTAAATATAAGCCACCTTACAATCTATACACAACCCGTCGGCACCTCCGTCCTTCGGCCTGCTGTGGTCACTCGCCTATGAACTCCTTGTACGCTTAGCCTTTAGGTTGAAGTGAAGACGACACCCTACAACTTTCTTCCTGATGGTTGGATATTTACTGTTCTTCTAGAACTCAAGTGGTTGGCAAAAGCCTGTGAGAATCAGAATCCCGGAGTGGGAAACTGACTGCTATGAATATATATTGGAAAGTTTTATTCACCTAAGAATAGCTTCAGCCTCATGCTAAGAGTGAGTAGCACGGAGTAATATCTCGAGTTAAAAACTCAACTCTCGTGTTAAAAAATGCAGAAACTTAGAGAGTTTTTAGTAAAGAGATGGCTTAGCTATATGATCTTTGTAGAGTGGGAATCGTTCAAATTCATAACCGTTTAAGGTTGATGAGCAGCGCTATTTACAGAGGACTTCCTCAAACATTTCAAATTTATGCCCGTTAGACACAAAAATCCAGACATTACCTAATGAATGGGCGTCCACTAGCACACTAGCCAAGTCCTTCGCAATTAAGAGCTTCTTATGGCTTGAAGCGTGAGTAAACCACCTTAACCGCCAAACTGGACGTGAGAGTTTGAGCTCCTCTAAAAAAGGTCAGTCGTTGGAATACACCTGTGATAGTTTCCACCAGATAAGTAACAACTCTAAGATATTTTCTTACTGAAAGAGTAAGAAAATAGAGATAGCTCTTGCTAAAAGTACAGAGCCTCATGTTCAAGAAAGAACACATGAAGCTGATAGAATCAGCCTAAAAGCTTTAAGATCAAAAGTGGATAACTTTTGAGAAATTGGTAGAGAGTTTGCAAGAAGTTTATAAAGAGTTTTAAGTTCGATCGGTAACCTTCTCAAGGTGGATTTCATCCTCTATTTATAGGCTCTCTTTGGAAGACTTGAATCCTAGGCCAATTGGAGCCGTTTTGAGATAAAAGGAATATGTCCCGTCGAAGTTTCACTTTTTCTAACTTGCAGTGTCCTTTTTGTCAAAGAGATGGACTCTTACTACGAGAGGCACTATTGCTTTTTTAGCCAGTTTGAGGAATGTTTGATGGACGATTCCTAGGACGAACAAGCTTTTAAAAATTTTAGACTTTAACATCTCCTTTCTTAAAGTCTGGTCTTCAAAAAATCCTTGCTTGTACTGGCTTGATTGTGTGTTCTAGGTGGTTGAGAAGCGTATTGTTGGTGACATCTTGCTTATAAACTCCGTGTTGGTGATCCACCAGCTGATGATGATGTGCCATCCAACTCCTCCACAGACACTATATTGGTAACAGAGTGTTAGCCAGCAACCCAAACAGGCCTATTTGTTTGTGAAGATTTCGCTAGCAAATCCCCTAAGGCTTGTAAATCTGCTCCTATTACAACTCAATAATTCCTATACAAGTTATTACAAGTTTTAGCTAATCCAGCTAGACACACTAATCTAGTGGAATGTTTGACTCATTAAAACAATATATAATGAAGGAATTACTAACAATACTTCCTAAAATGATGGATTATCATTATGAATTTGGTTTTAGTACTTTTAAGTTGTTTATGGAACGTTCTTTGTTGTTTATTCAATTTTTTGTTGATATGTATTTGTTATATTTAAATTACAGTATTTCAATTACATAATTACAATACATATTTTACTTTCAATAATATACATGTTATAGTTCATTATATAACTATGTGAATACAAAAAATACGAAATAAATATATAACTCTTTAAATTATACACATAATTTAACTTTAAGTACTTTTTTATTGTTATTATAATCTCTCTTTACATCATTACAATACATATGTTAATTAATTACTATTTGTGTTATGGTTCATTATACGATTATGCAAATACATAAAATAAAATCTGTTGCAAAATGATAGTTGAAAAGTTGAATATCTAAATATGATATATAAAAAAAGATGAAATTAATTCTTTTTTTAAAAAATTCGTATGTTGGAGAAATCAAATCTTAATTAGTGCACATTTGATAAATGTGGTTCCTTAAAAATTGGAAAATTAATCAGAAACTACAATTTTTCATAATTTGAATTATGTTTCTCTCTTTATCATGATGTTTGGATAACCTTATAATGTTGTCAAGTAAAACTGAATCATGTTTTCCTCCATAGCTTCATTCACGTGATTGACTTGTTGTTGTTCCACAAAGCCATTGCAAACTTCTATCAGCAAAATCTCTTCCTAAGAATTCAAAGAGCTAAACTCTTGGCCCATATACCAAATCGTCATACTCCGAATGAGGTAGCAAAGAGTTCAATACCAATTCTAGTTTTTGAGTGGGAAGAGTCTTAAACTCTACATATGATAAGTCAAGAGATTCATGTTTTTGAAATTCTTCATCGACATTTAGCTCCTCAAGCTCATTGTAATAATTTTCAACTCACCTTGACTCCACAAACCATTCTTCATGTCTTTCTTCTGCAAAAATATCCGACTCATCACTTTCAAAGTACTCATTCAGTTCATCAATTTTCTTTTTCACCCCATGTGGAAAAGGTGGTGGTGGAGTTGTAAACGTCCTCTTAGCAGTCATATGCTGCTTTTGTGTTACAACATCAACTGCATTCTATTTTTGTGATTCTTTTTCAACTTCTTGATCATGTGCAGAGAAAACTTCCTCAAATTTCCTGCCACTACTCAATGTTAATGCTTTGACATGTTCTTTTCCTGGGCTCTGATTGAAAGTTTCCCTTAGTGGTAAGCCTTCGGGTTTATTTCTCAGCTTGGTTGTCAATTTCCCAACTTGTATTTCCAAACATCTAAGTGAAGGAACTATGCTTTGAATAAGGGCATCCTGACTATGACTCATTGGTTCTTTTTTTGTAACAAATTCCTTGAACATATCCTATAATGAATTCAGCTGCTTCCCATGTGGTGCTTCAGTTCTTTGCGGATTTGGTTGTTGATAACTAGAACTCCCAGACTTATGCTGCTTAGATGCTTCAACTTTTTGATTTTCTGACTCATATCATAAAAGATTGGTATAGTTCCTCCACCGAGGATTGCATGAGTTAGAATATGGACTATTCCCTTGGTTCTGCTTTTAATTCTGAAGAGAATATGGTATACCAATTACAACAATAGTTGGGGATGAATGTTATGCTTAATACTCTCAATTTCTGAACCCATTATTGCCACTTGTGGAGTAAGAGCAGACCCCCTTGTTGGCATTTATGCAGTGAGAGCATCCACTTCTAGAATTCCTGGAACTTTTTGAGTTAATGCTGGAGCAGATCTTGTATCTTCCCATTGATAGTTGTTGGATGATATCAACTCCAGTAGTTCACATACTTCCTCATATGATTTGGACGGTAAGGCGCCACTTGCTGATGCATCCAATATCATCCTTGAGTTTAAATTTAGCCCAAACTATAATGTCTCAATTTAAATGTAATTAGGAATCCCATGGTAGGGGCACCTTCTTAGCAACTCCTGTAACTTTTCACAAAATTCACTCACAAATTCATCCTCTTGCCTAAAAGACATAAACTCATTTGGAAACATGACAATCTTTTCAACTAGGAAATACTTCATAAAGAATTTTTTAATCAACTCATTCTAAGTAGTGATAGAATCGGGTGGAAATGAGCTCTACCAAGATAGGGCATTGTACCTCAATGAGAAGGGAAATAGCCTCAGCAAAAATGCCTCTAGACTCACACCTTGCAGCTTGAAAGACTAACTTACTTCTAAGAAAGACCGCAAATGAAGAGGGGGATAATCGGTTGTTTGGCCACTAAATCGGCCTATGAACTCCAGTATTTAGAACATTACCGGCTTCAACTCAAAATTGTTAGCTTCAATTTCAGGCCACAAAATGCTTGGTTTCAGCTCCTGGAACAACGAGTTTGCATAAAGATGAATACACTTGTCTTTATCATTAGCGATAGCCAAGATATTTCCAAAGTTGTTTCCACTATATCCAGCAACACCATCTTGATTACTCATCTTTTTTCACATCTAATAATTAAAACACTACAACACCTTTTTAATCAAACAAGTAAAAAATACTAAAAGCAAAATGAAAATAATCAAGCAATATAATGGCATTCAGACTCAAAAATCAACACTCCCCATCAATGGCGCAAAAAACTTGTTGTGTGTTGCAGGGTAACTACTAAACTATGCGTAAGTATATGCAATCGACAAGTGATATAGCCTAGGAGACTAGACATCGAACGCTAGAGAGTCATTAATCAAGTTGTGCACACAATATTGCTTGATAAATAGGTTTCGTGATGCATACTCAAATTAAAAGTGCAATAAACTAAGGTGAAAAAAAAACTGAAATGAACAAGATTAACAACTCTTCTGATCATAAACTAATCACAAATAACCACTAATACATGTAACAAGAGAAGAGAAACACACTGGAGTTATTGATTTCTAATCATTCACTCTCCTATATGCTAGAGCATAGATCTCGCATGAACTCTGAGTTTTAAAACCACACACAAAGTGCCTAGCAAGTTTCCACTCTACTAGACCTACGTTCTCCTATCATACATCATATGCCAATTCTTGTGATGATAATCTAATGAGAACAATTATGAACTTGGGTTTACATTAAGTCATGCCTTTCCATATGCGTATGAAATAAACCTGATCGCTTATGGTTTCCTTGGCCTATATCTCCTTCCGGTCTCAATAGGTGATAAATCTCCACTCACTTCCGTTCTCAAGGGATTAAATAATTTAAAATCATAAACAAACTGAAATTCAACAAAAATCAGCCATAAACATATATTCAAGAAAAAATCAAGAATCCACAACTCAAGTGCAAAATAACTTAGCTCATATTTAAACTAAAAATAAAATAAAACTTAGACATTTTTCAGCAATCCTTTATTATTTTGGCTCAAAATATAAACCAAAAAAACAATAAAACCTGCAACATTATGCCCAGCTGTTGTTGTTCCTCTCCTTCCATCTCTGCGCAGCCACCCGAATTTCCTCTCTTCAAAATATGACTTGTTAAGAAAGAATAATGTTGAGATCCCCTTTTGTTGCGCCCTACTTTATCCAACAAAATGTGTGCTGCATGTTTTTCCCTGGTGTGATGTCTCCAAAATTCAAGTGACACTTGTAAAGCTAGAACCAACTCTGAAAAACACTTTTGCTTTTAGGACACCAAAGTGGTCCCCCCTGGTGCAGTCTCTCAGCTCCCAGTAATGCGACTCCGATGCTCTAGCATAACAGTCAGCAGATTACTCTTTCACTCCTTAGGCGTGAAAGCTGGTTAATCTCACTCTTTTTCCTTGCAAAACAACTAAAATATGCAAAACACAACTATACAATACACACAATGCCAACAAAGATAAATACAACACAATAACAACCTATAACAGGTTAGAAACACTCAAAAGAACATAAAAGACACCAAGAAAAATACTAAAATAATATCTCCTAAATGTAGTTATCACCCCCCCCCCCCCAAACATAAGATGTTGCTTGTCCCCAGGCAATAAAGACACAAATGAAAGACACAAACAAGCAATAACACCAAAACCCTCATGAGATAGTCAAATTTAGCCTAAGTAACATCCCATCTTGCCCTCAACAAAATTGCAAAAGGAAAGAGTTAACAAAATAGTCAATGATCAGCATGAAATTGTTAAAAATATATCTCATCAGTTTAACAAAGCACTTCAATCAAATTTTAAATCCCAAGTACCAAAAAACAAAGATACCTCAACATCTGCTTGCACAACTTTTCAACATAACTCAAGCCATTTCATCAAGCTCAGTGATCATCAATGTTACTTATTTTGACTCCCACTTGACCTCTAACATCTTCTCCACTAATGGAATCTATGCTACTCACAGATCAAAAGGTCTTCATGGCTTGTAATGTAAGACTAAGGTTAATGATGGGTAAATATGGTTAAAGTGACTATCATCCAGGAACATCTTTCAACTGTCCTAATCTAGGACTTATTCTAAAGTGCAACATTAATAAAAGAGAAAGGCACACACTCTCAAACGATAAAAATAAAACAAACTGTACTTTTATACCATTTTCTTCTATTTTTTTTCCTTTTTTATAAATTCTTTAATTTTTTTCTTAAGAACAGAATACTTAAGTATGGCTTTTCCACATTTTCAGCCATACAACTCATGTGACGGGATTGCCTCAGCATTGATTATTCCAATTAAACACAAAACACCAAAACTACAACATGTAAAGACGTGCATGTGTGCCCCCCCAACATGGAACAAACATTAACCTCGATGTTTAGAAGAGTTAAAGAGACTCCTGGATAAGGCTGAGTTTATGGATAATTGGCTAAGCATGTAGGGAAAATGAAATAATTGGCATAAGACACAAATAAAGGTGCTAAGGAAACTTGTGAATGAAATGAAACGGTAGAAGGCTCAAATAGGTGATGGATGGCCTAAATAATTTCTATAAGTGACACAAATTCTAATTTCACCTCATATCTTTTAAGCCAAGTAAGAGGTAACTATTTCAGACATCTCACAAGTCAAAACAACTCAAATCCTGCAAAATCATCGAACTAGCATGATGTAGTTTTAAAAAAAATTCCATCTTTTTTCACGGACTTGGAACTCAAAGCAGTCATGATTTACCAAGTTAAAACTAGAGATAAGAAGTAAACAAAACATGTTAAACCAAAAACTATTAATGAAGCCAAAAGATGAGAAAAAAAATAAAGGGATACATCATCGGGCACAAAATTGAGCGTTGGCTAAAGTATCATAATTCAAATGGTCAACCATAACCTAAAACACAAAAATAAAAACATCACTCATTAACGGCCAATAAGAAGACCGCTAAAATAACCAACAAAAACTAACATATTAAGACCAAATATAAAATAAATTATTTATTATAATATTTTTTTGAGTGGAATGGGATTTTAATTAACCAAAGGGTCACGGGCCAGCAGAGGTGCTTGCATTTTCTTTTTCTTTGGCTCTGATGGTGCCTAGCTATTGCAGGATGAATTTGTTTTGGTCTTTAATATTCAGCATCATATCCCTCTTTCACAGTCCAGCTAATGCTACTCCCAAGCTAGATCATCACAAAATAACTAAAGAAGGAGTGAAATAACACAAATAAAACTAACTAAAAGACAGAAATAAAATAAATGCCGTAAAATCCTTGGGCTATCTAAATTACCAAATAATTTGAAGTGCTTAGATAGCCGAGAGTACCTCTCTTCTTAAGCATCATTCAATAAGGTCGGAGCCTTCTCTCAGCCGACCTCTCCACCAAAGTATTGCTTCTCTCATTTCCTCGTCTTCTTGTCAACACAAATATTCCCTTCAATAAAAATTCTCTTGGGAACTGATTCATTGCATGTAGTTATATGTGTCACTTCTCTTTCCTTTGTAGCACATTGGACAAGGTAGACAAAATAACTATCATAAACTGAATTCTTGATTCATGGATCGAAACATTTGATCATGTCTTCCTCCACAGCTTCATTCACATGATTGACTTGTTGTGGTTCCACAAAGCCATTGCATCCTTCGATCAACAAAATCTCTTCCAAAGAATTCAAAGTGAAAAATCTCTTGGACCATGTACCAAATATCAGGTGGTTTTGAATTTTTCAAGGGTAATTTGTCATCATCCTCCAAATCATCATACTCTAAATGAGGTAGTAGAGAGTTTGTTAGTCCCAGATCAGAGTTGCGATTAACGTGCAGCGGAAGTATTACAAGGGGTTGCACTCTCAAAACTGAGCTCAGTTCGTTGGTTTAGATTTATGAAAAACTGTGTTAGTCGAGCAGTTTAAGTGATCTGTTTTCAGATATACGCTTCAACACTTTAGAGAAGTGTTGATGGTTTTAAAGACACAGTTATAAACTGAGTAAAGTAGAAAGTAAACAAAAACTGTAAAAGACACACAATATTATAGTGTTTGGGATCCTTAAGTCCTACGTCCACTCTTCGAAAATTAATCCAAAAATTCACTAAGGAAGTAAAGAATACACTCCTCACGATCTATAGCCAACCACCATGAAATCCACCATTTGCAGCAGACTGGATCACTCGCCCAGGTAGATGCTCTTCACTCATTCTTCAGTCCGTCAAAGGCTCTGCATCTTCTCTGTGGACTGGCAGTCATCGGAAATGGATTAAGGACACACCTCCCATCTCCTTCTCCGGTGAGTGGATGGTTTAGTTCTTCCTAGAACTCAACAGTTTGGCGAACGCCCGTTATAACCTTTTCTCTAATAGTGAGATGGGCTATTGTGTTCTTAGTTGAAAAGTAAGATCACCAAATTTAAAGATTAAGTAAGATGACTTAAACCTCGTGTATCAGGTGGGTCACACGGTGAATCTATGGAGATTTCTTGAGCAGTTAAGCCTCATGTTCAATAAATGAACCACGGAGTTAATGTCGTATCATGAGAGCTTTGAATGCTTTGAGCTTTCAAATCGGCAGAGTAACAGTAAGAATTTTATGTTCGGATTGTTATTTCTCTGTTTATTCTACTATTTATAGGCGGGTGTTTGAAAAATAGCCTATAGAGACTGATATGTGTGTAAAATGACCTATTTTTCGATGTGTGAGCGTGCATGTTTGTGGCCATTTTACCCTCATATCATATGTTTTCGTTGTTCTTTGTCTTGTTTTCGTGTTTCCATGTTGAAATGATGTAGGATACATTTTGAGCATAATATAGCGTATTTTGGGAAGTTCTGGAGGAAAATCGTCCAAGTATGAAATCCGAGGAGGCTAAGTTCGCCCGAGCGTTGCAAAAAGAGGAGTTTTGGGAGCTTGGAAGAGTCGCCCGACCGACCCGACCGAGCGGTGTGCAGGCTCGGCCGAGCTGCCCAACAGAGAGCAGGCTCGGCTGATTGGGGTACAGGCTCGGCCGAGCCAAGGAACAAAGACCTCGATCGATCAAGCGAGGCAGGCTCGGCCGAGCATGGTCGGGTTTTCTCCATTTCCAATGGATTCTCTGTTGGCTCGGGCGACCTAACTTTGGCTCGGGCGATCCGAGGCCCTGCTAGCTCGTCTATAAAAGGGGGAAAATCAATTAAATGAAAAACTTTTGCACAATTGGAGAATAACCGTCACTAACTTCCATCTAGATTCATCTCTACACATCTTTCCCCACTTGAATCGAGGAGAACGAAGGAACATTCCATCATCTTGGTGACATTTGAAGAAGGAGATTAGGTGGATTGGATTCAACGAAGGCAATCGTAGAAGATCAATTTTGACCTTGAAGCATTGTAATGTTAATTCTTATCTTTCCACTTGTATTGCTTCTAATTCAAGGTATGAGGAGCTAAATTCCGAAGTGAGTGTTGTAATATGGATATTGAGATGGATTGAACCTTCTATGCTTGTTTACTTTCCTATGAAGTCTTGATTTGCACTTGAGCTTGTTCATACCTATTAGATATAGGTAATAGCCAATCTATAGGTAGTTGATATGAACGTTGCAGCCAATACGCGGACGAAAACGTCGTGATAAGTGCATAATCATGTAGTTTTAGTTCCAATCCATGTGCGGAGCTAGGATTATAGGGCAATAATCGATGGTCGGTTGGGAGTGAGTTAGGGATTGATAACGTAGCTATTTGAGATTTCTAATTTCATCCACGGACATTTCACCGGTACAAAGGGGATTGACTAGGATAGAGCCGGTTGCTCAACTTTATAGGAATTAAAATCCGTTTACAACATAGCTTGGTTTAATTTGGCTCAATTGAAGTTTACAAACACTCACTTCGTTCTAAGATTGTTGGACTTGTTACTCTAATCTACCCAAACATTTGATAGAAGTAAGTGATTGGTAATTTTAGCAAATTGTTGAATGTTTGTTCGTATGCATTTGTAGTTTGGTTTGCACTTCATAGCTAGATAGATCAAGAAAATCAACGACAATTATATTGCCTAGCTATTGATGCATCTTCTTACGAGTAAATAGTTTCCACGAGAGCGAATAGAAATGATCTCGGATTGATAATTTGACGTGAGAATTGTGTGTCACTTCACACGACGGTCAGAGATAAGGTAGTTGTCGTCTAATCAACGACAATATCTTTTCTGAAAAAAAGACCTGCTCCTCCGCCTTTTTTGTGTACGGTGTTCTTTCTTTGAGACAGTTTGTACTTGACGTGTCTGGCTCAACAACGATAAACTCCCATTGCAATTGCCTCAACCGTGGCTCTTTATCATTGAGATTCCAAGGCTTTTTATGACTGTTCTGCTCTACATTCTTCACGTGCTCTCTTTCGTATGTGATTTCTTGTACCTTTTAAATGTGAATATTGAGTCCATAGTTTTCAGTCCTTGTAAGTTCTTTACTGTTGGGAATGTAGTTCAAGTTTTTTGCTTGTTACACTTTTATGCTCTTGCATTCTTCTACGGCTCTCTCGAACTGTCATCATAGTTTCCTTACCCGTTATGCTCCGTTAGTTTCAAAAAATGTGCTTCAGTTATTGGTTGGTTGCCTCCTTTCGAACTATTACAACTCAATAGTCCTGTACAAGGATTATAGAAGAAATAACTCTAAGCCTAGGTATTCATTTTTGACACATCAAAACATCAAACTAAAGGTGGGAATTACAATTGAACATGTAACAAGTTTCCCCCTATACAATTTAGCACCTAACAAATTTCAATACCAATTCTGGTTGTTGAGTGGGAAGATTCTAAAATTCTCCATATAACAAGTCAAGAGATTCATTTTTATGAAATTCTTCATCGACATTTAGCTCCTCAAGCTCACTGTAATAATTTTCAACTCGCTCTGACTCCACAAACCATTCTCCATGTCTTTCTTCAACAAAAATGTCCAACTTATTAGTTGCAAAGTACTCATTGAGTTCATCAATTTTCTTTTCGCTCAATGTGGAAAACGTGGTGGTGGAGTTGTAAACTTCCTCTCGGCAGTCATATGTTGCTTCTGTGTTACAGCATCAGTTGCGGTCTAATTCTGTGATTCTTTTTCAACTTCTTGACCATGTGCAGGGAAAAAATCCTCAAGTTTCCTACCACTACTCAATGTTAATGCTTTGATATGTAGTTTTCCTGGGCTCTAATTGAAAATGTCACTTAGTGGTAAGTCATCAATTACAGTATGGATTTTTCCCCTGGTTCTGCAGATAATTCTGATTTTCCTCATAGCATACAGATGTTAGATGAGTTGGACACTCTTCAAATTTGTGTGCTTCTCCACAATAAATACATGATACCACCTGCAACAATGGTTGGGGATGAATGTTATGCTCAAGACTCTATTTCTGAACCCATTGTTGCCACTTGTGCAGTAAGAGTAGACCCCCTTGTTGGCATTTGTGCAGTGAGAGCATCCATTTCTAGAATTCCTGGAACTATTTGAGTTAATGTTTGAGCAGCTCTTGGATCTTCCCATTGATAGCTGTTGGATTATATCAAGTCCAGTAGTTCACATGCTTCTTCATAGGATTTGGACAGTAAGGCTCAACTTGTGATGCATCCAACATCATCCTTGAGTTTAAATTTAGCCCAAAGTATAATAGGAATCCCATGGTAGGGGCACCTTGTTAGCAACTCCTTAAACTTTTCCCAAGTTTCAATCACAAATTCATCATCTTGCCTAAAAGACAAAATCTCATTTCGAACCTTGGCAATCTTTGCAGCTGGGAAATACTTCATTAAGAATTTTTCAGTCAACTCATTCCAAGTGGTGATAGAATCGGGTAGAAATGAGCTCAACCATGATCGGATTGTCCCTCAATCATAAGGGAAATAGCCTCAGCCTTAATGCCTCTGGACTCACATCTTGCAGCTTGAAAGAGTCACAAACTTCTAAGAAAGACCGCAAATGAAGATGGGGATCATCGGTGGGTTGGCCACTAAATCGGCCTATGAAATCGAGCATTTGGAACATTACTAACTTCAACTAAAAATGTTTAGCTTCAATTTCAGGCCACACAATTCTTTGTATAAGCTCCTGGAACAACGGGTTTGCATAATAACTAATACACTTGTCTTTATCATTAGTCATAGCCAAGATATTTCCCAAGTTGTATCCACTATATCCAGCAACACAATCTTGGTTAGTCATCTTTTTTCATGCCTAATGATTAAAACACCACAACACCTTGTTAATCAAACAAGTAAAAAACACTAAAAACAAAATGAAAACAGTAGTCAAGCAATATAATAACATTCAGACTCAAAAATCAACACTCCCCGGCAACGGTGCAAAAGAAATATTGAAGACCTTTATTTATTAAGAAATTGTAATAGAATAGGTTTTTAATTTTTAATTTTGTTTTGGGGCCACGAGGACATTTTTTTCTTTTAATTTCTCTCGTATTCTGTGTGATTTATTAATTTCACATTAAGCATGTTGAAGATAATACGAAAGCATGTTTTACTGCTTTTATTATTTAATATTTTTTAAAAGTAAGCCTATGTGTTTATTTTATGTGGAAATTAAATTTTGGATTTTTGGACTTGTTTAATTACATGTAAATATCTAGTAAAATATAATTACATGAAATTCTTTATGCGCAATTGAAAACCTTTTGAATTAAAAACATTAAGCAAGATTTTTTAATTAAAATCAAAAGACTTTATAAAGCGGTCATAGGCTGTAAGTGTGCCTCTTGTCTTAGTAAATGTCTACGTGTGTAACTTCCTAATTCCTGGAGGTATATGGGTTGCAGTTCTTGGGATTTCTAAACAAACAATTTAAATCAATTGAATAGTGGGAGTGTTTGTGCATAAACGTATACGAGTGTAGCTTGGGTGCTTGTGTTTTTCACTGGTATTTTAGGATTGATTTAAATTCAAGATAGCAAAATGTTTAAGTGTCATGCGGTATGGGTCCGTATTCATGCTAAATCAATTTTTAGATTAAGTTAAATTTGTGGTTAGTTGCTTAGAAGAATCTGAGGATATAATGCAGTTTCTGCTTACCTGTTCTTGGTAGATGGCTTCGTCTAAGTTTATAGTAATTATTTATTTCATGTATCTAAGGATTCCTGACATGGTATGAAATTAAATATTAGGGACCATCTCGTTGAGGTAAGTTTGTTGTCTAGTTGAGGATGGCATCATAAACGTCTACAAGTGTAGCTTGCGATCGGATTCCTTGGGCAATTAGTAGAAACAAATGTATTTGTATTATCAATCGTCTTCAATGCATTTGGTTTTGACTGTTCTGCATTTTTGTTCTTATTTAAATTCTTTATTTGTTTCAGTTATGTCTATGTCTACTGTTGATCATATTATTGCTCTAAATCCTTTAACTAGTCTGAATTTTCCTGAGTGGAGATATTGCATAGAGTATATTCTCCTAACTAAGCAACATGCATTTGTTCTTACTATGAAACCATGTTGGTCCCGAGGTAAGAGTATTTTTATATGCAACAAAAGTATTAAATATTTTTGCACTCTGAAAACTGAAACTCATATTTAGTTTTCCAAAACTTGATTTAGCTAAACTTAATCTCTAAAAATTTTAAGTTTCTATTTTCAGTAGTAAACTTCAATGCTTATAAAGTATTGAAGGTTTCAAATAAGCTTGAAAACTTTGAATGCAGAAACTTAAATAAAGCAAATAAACGACTCATGATATTTATGGTGGTTCGGATCCTTAAGTCCTAAGTCCACTCTTAAAAAAATAATCTAGGAATTCACATTGCAAGATCCTAACAATCTATAACTAGCCCGTTGGATGTCAATGTCCTTCGGCCTGCTAGCGCTCTCGCCTAGAAACTTGGTCTGCTTCTTTCTTCAGTCTTGAATCAAGGACGCACATAGTAACCTTGAAACTAGAATGGTGATTGTTTGTTGTTATTCTCAGAATGTCAGGTGCTTGGATATTGCCCGTGATAATTAGAATTCCTGAAAGTAAAACTGACTCCTATGTCTATTACTTGAAAGATAATAATAGCCAAATGATTAGCTTGAGCTAGAAAGCTACGCCTTGTGTTCTCGAAAGACACACAAAATTTTCAAGTGCTTATGAGAGCTTTTACTTTGACATAGTTTCTGCTTTATTTTCACGTAAGTTTCAGGTGCTCTCCTTTGACGTGGTGGTCTGCTATTTATAAACAGATTTAGTCGACTGTTTAAATTTTGTCCGTTAGACACAAAGAGCATGTCATCTAATCATCGCCCATTCTTTGTCTGCTTTAGCAGTCTACTCTGCGCTGTTTAGATCTAGTTTTGACTTTCGCAGTGTACTTTTCACCTGCTCTTTGTAAGAACGATTTTTAGTTCGAGTAACTTGAAAAGTAAAGATTCTTTGTACATGATGGTTGGTCGACACTTTAAGGAATATTGGATAAGACTTTTAGTTTCTCTCGGATTCCATGTCTTCTTGCTTTTCGCGTGCTCTTTAAGCTTTGAAACTGATAACTGAATCCTCTAGCTTACAAGTTTCTGGTTTCCTTCGGTGAAAAGTCAGTTTCCAAAACTGATTTTCTAGCCTTTTCAAGTTTCAAGTTTAGAAACTAGATTTTTTATTTCTAATTTCTTCAACATTTCTTTTCTAAAACTTGACTTTAGCATATGGAACTCTTTTCTAGTTTCCATTTTTGAAACTAGATCTCTGTCTACATGATCTTCAGAGCTTCTAGTTTCTAGTTTCTATTACAACTCGATTTATCAAATACAACTATTACATGTAGAAACTGACTTGAAACTCAAATGCTAGTTTTGACACACCGAAACATCAAATAAAGGGTAAACCAAAGTTTCTGGTTTCTAACACTTTCCCCGTTTTACTGTTGACTGATATTTGTGTAAAATGACCTATTATTCTATGTGTGTGCATGATTGTTTGTGTTCATTTAACACCCATATCGTATGTTTTTTGCTTGTTTTTGACTTGTTTTTGTGTTTTGTGGTGTTTGAGTTGTGTAGGGATAGAAAGGAGTATATTTCATCAAGTTTTGCCAATTTTCTGTGAAATACCGTCGTGGAAGAGAAGAGGAGCAGCAGAGATGATTTCAAAACCAAATCCTGGTCTGGAAAACTCTAGGTTTGATCAAGATTTTCCTATGTCTGGCTTATCTCGACCGAACCTCTGTCTAGCTCGACCGGAATCTGCTGGACAGAGGAAAATCCCGATCTATCCCGATCAGTCCCAAGCGATCCCAGATGTAATGTTTTTGCAGTTTTTCAGGTTTAAAGGATCCCAGTCGAGACAATCTCATCTTGGGCGATCTCTCTGGCTACTAACTTAATATAAAAAGGGGGGAAATGCAAATTGGAAGAACTTTTGGAAGAGAATTGGCAGTTACCCACTCAAATTACTACTCCCATCCATTTTAAACATCTATTGAAGAGCTTCAAAGGCAAATCCAATCAAATTAATGAAGGAATGAAGATCAAGAGAGTAGATCTAGATCAAATCTAGCCAATTGGGGAAAATCTCTTGTTTACCTTTTTTGTAATGGCTAACTTTTGTATTTGCTTTCATTTGAGCCAATTAAGAGGTATGTGTGGCTAAACTCTCATGGATGTTGGATCGAACAAAGTAGTGGATAGTTTTGCTTGATGAATTATTTTTTACCTCTCTCTATATGATTAAAGCATGTTGGATCTTGTTTCTATTCAAGTAATGTAGATAAGAGTCATTTACTTGCTACTTGACAGTAAGATTGCAGCCAATACTCTGGTTAAAGTGTCGTGAATAGTGTGTTCTTATATATGTCTCGATCCAATCCCTATTGCGGAGGAAGCATATAGGTCGAGAATTCATGAGCCTTTGGGAGTGTAGTAGAATTTTTACAATGTAATGGTTCAATAATTCTAGTTCATCTAAGATTAGTTCGCCGGTACAGAGGGGATTAATCATTTTCGTGTGAATTGACCATCAATAGAGAGATTAAATTGTGTTTACAATATTCAATTAACCTAAATTGCTCACTACCTAGTTCTATTCAACATCCTACTTTCTCTATATTGTGAACTTTAATTTGTTCTTGTTTCTACTAATTGTAGAAGTGTTTGAGGTGTGTTTTAGAATGTTAAAATCATTAGGAATGTTAGTTTAAATTTAAGCTTGGTAATTGTTCATAGTAGTTAGTTTAATTGCATTGCTTAGTTAATAAAAATACACAAAAATTGTTCTGCCCAGATATAAGTCTTCACATAAGTATTTGGTATTCTAGTGGGCTAACCGATCAAATTCTAACAAAGAGTTAAGGAGTTGAGATTGAATTCGAGATGGAAAATCGGTATGAGCATACAGGGAGGATTGATGAGCTTGAGAGGTAACTTGAGGAGATGAGAGCTATGATGAATGAGAGGAATGAGCAAAGGAGGCCTCTCCAAAATCTTTTCCGGCCTCAAGGAGACCACGCCACAAGAGGATTCCAATTGGGGGTCAATGCGACCCAATTTAAAATCAAGCCACAACTCGTGCTAATGATTCAAAGTAATCAATACGGTGGCCATGTAACGGAGGATCCTAACGCCTTGATCTCTCGGTATCTTGAGATTACCGACACCATCAAGATTAATACAACACCTCAAGACCACATCCGAATAAGATTGTTCTCATTCTCTCTAAGAGACGGGGCAAGTCATTGGTTCGAAGGACTTGACAAGTAAAGCATCACTACTTCGGAGGAGCTTCGAGAAAAGTTCTTATTCAAATTATTTCCTCCGAGTCTTACTTTGAAAATGAGAGCTGATATTACTTCATTTGGGCAAAGGTATGATGAGCCCTTGTATGAGGCTTGTGACCATTTCTGTGATCTAATCCGAAGGTGTCCGAGAGATGGTTTGTCTAGAGGCCAACAAATATGCCAGTTTTACGGGTGTCTCAACTAAGAGACCAAGATCTTGATGGACTCATCTTCGGGGGAGTTTTCCTTGACCAAGAGGAAGAAGAGGCATGGAGGAGGATTGAGAGGATCACCGAAAACAGCTATCAATGGCCTCCGGAAAGAACATAGCACAAATAGGTGAAAACGGTTAGAGAGAAACGAAAGATTGAAGATTTAGAAGCTCAAATGGCAGTGATGCAAGAAAAAAAATGGAGGAATCAACTTTGGTTAATGAGAGAAAGGTGGATGATTATGGAGAAGAAGTTTACACTATGGATCATGATTGGAGAAATCAACAAGGAAGTGTTTATGTGCTACATAGAGGAGGGTACCCTTATAGATCATGGCAAGGGTTATCCTCATACTCACAACCCCTTTGGAGAAAACAACATTATCCATATTTGGAGGAGATAGAAAAGACAATAGGAATGTAGGAGGAATTTGAACAAAAATGCGAGAGGTATGAAGGCTTAATTTAAGAGATTAAGTCTCACATCTCCAGTATTGCATAACAATTGAGCAGGAAGGAGGAGAGATATATCTTCGAAGGGGTATGTGGAGCTATTACGACTCGGAGTGGATACTCCTACGAAGGACCGGAGAAGGATGTTCAAGGAGGTGAAAAAGAGAAGTTAGTAAGTGGAACTAAAAAGAAGGTGACATTTAAGGCGGAAAGAGAATTTGTGCCAAGTGAAGAAAAGACAAAGGAAGCGGTGTCCGGACCTCCAATGCCATTTCCACAACGGTTTGAGAAAATTAGGAAGAATAAGAAGTTTTCCCGATTTCTTGAGCATGTGAGTAAGATCTAAATCAATCTTCCCTTACAGGAAGTTGCTCAAGAGATGTCGGGGTACATGAAGATGTTAAAGGAAATGTTTATTCAAAAGACTTAATATGGCATTGGAGAGTATGAAACGGTGAACTTGTTTGAGGAATGTAGTGTCTTGATCCTAAGGAAGATGCCTTTCAAGAGGCAAGATCCGGAGAGTTTCATGATCTCTTGTGTTATTGGTGGCTTCGAGGTGACACGGGCTTTATGTGATTCGGGGGCTATCATTAACCTAATGCAATTGTCTTTATTTAGGAAGTTGGAAATTGGGGAGATCAAGCCAACCACAATGACTCTACAAATGGAGGATCGGTCTTTATCGTATCCTAAGGGGATTGTGGAGGACATTTTAGTGAAAGTTTGTGATTTTATCTTCTTGGCGGATTTTATGGTCCTCGACATGGAGGATGATGGGGATGTTCATCTAATTTTGGGAAGGCCATTTTTGTCCACCGGAGGGTCGTTGTTCGACATGAAGAACGGAGAGTTGACCTTCCAATTTTTTGGTCGAAAGATTACATTCTCTCTTCTGGAAGCCATGAAGAGAAGCATGGGTGATGAAAACGAGGAGAATTGTCACTTGGTGAGAGTAGTGCAATCTACAAGTTATGAAGAAGGAGAAGGAAGAGAATCATTAGAGGAGGTCCTTCAAAACTCTTATTATATGGAAAGTGTTAAAGGAAAGGAGGAAGAAGCAAGGGAGGAACTCATGGAGTGTATAAGAGCCTTGGACAATTTCCCATCTGAGTCAACAAATGGGCAAGTTCATTTCTTGGAGTTGAGAACTAAAGATGAGGAAGATGAAGCCAAAAGAAAGAAGGGCAAGATGAAGAATGAGGCATCAGAAGTTAAGTTGAAGAAATTACCGGATCACCTTAAATATGCATTTTTGGGGGAAAAGGAGACATTCCCAGTGATAATCTCTACCGGCTTTTTGGGAACTGAGGTTGAGAAGTTTCTATTAGATTTAAGGATGCATAAGTCGGCAATTGGGTGGCAAAATTCTGATATCAAGGGAATAAGCCTAGCCATTTGCATACACAAGATACTTCTCGAGGAATATTGCAAACCTAAAAGACAACCTCAAAGGAGATTGAACCCCATGATGTAAGAGGTGGTGAAAAAGGAGGTGTTAAAGTTGTTGGATAACAACATCATCTTTGCACCAAATGATAGTGTGTGGGTTAGTCCCACACATATGGTGCCAAAGAAGGGGGGTTTCAAAAAGGTGGTGAAGGAGAATGGAGAGGAATTGATGGAAAGGCCGACAAAAGGGTGGCGGTTTTGTATTGATTATTGAGCTTTGAATTTAATCAATAGGAAATATCATTTTCCTTTACAATTTATTTACTAAATGCTTGATTGTCTTGTAGGGCATTCGCATTATTGTTTCTTGGATAGCTACTCGGGATACAACTAAATCATGGTGGCACCGGAGGACCAACATAAAATGACATTCACATGTTCTTACGAGATTTTTGCTTATCGGAGGATGCCATTTGGTTTGTGCAATGCGCCAACAACTTTCCAATGATGTATGATGTCGATATTTCATGACCTTATCGAGGAGATTATGGAGGTATTCATGGATGACTTTTCTGTTTTCGGTAATTCCTTTGATGCATGTTTCAAAAATTTGGAAATTGTCCTTACTAGATGTGAAGAAACTAATCTTGTTCTTAATTGAGAGAAATAACATTTTATGGTATGTGAAGGTGCTGTGTTAGGTCATAAGTTCTCTAGTGAAGGATTAGAAATGGATAGGGCTAAGATAGATGCTATTGAACAATTGCCTATACCTAGGTCAGTGAAAGGTGATAGGCGTTTCTTAGGGCATGCCGAGTTTTATAGGCAATTTATTCAAAAAATTTCCAAAATCACCAAGCCTTTGTGTTGTCTACTTGAGAAAGATACACCTTCAATGTTTGATGAGTCTTGTGTGGTATCTTTTGAGACTTTGAAGAAAGCCCTTGTTATCGGTCCCATACTTATAACTCCCGATTCGAATGAGGAATTTGTTTTAATGTGTGATGCGAGTGATGTAGCAATTTGGTTAGCTTTAGGGAAAATATGAGAGAAAGTGTTTAGGGTGATAACTTATTCTAGTAAAACCTTGAATCCGACCCAATGTAATTATAAGGTGATTGAAAAAGAATTTTTGCCATGGTTTATGCTTATGACAAGTTTCGTGCTTACTTGGTAGGAGCTAGGTCGATTGTGTATAAAGATCATGCGGCAATTAGATATTTGTTCAAAAAATCAGATTCTAAACCTAGACTCATTAGATAGATTTTTTTTTGTTACAAGAATTTGATATGGAGATAAGAGATAGGAAAGGGTGTGAAAATGGTATTGGGGATCATTTATCTCGGCTAGAAGAGCCAGATGAGGGAGATGAGAGATAAGGATGCATTAATGAGCAATTTCCGGATGAACATGTTATGTATGTGACTTAAAATATTCCTTGGTATGTTGATTACTCTAACTTTCTTGTAGCCAGAGTATTGCCTCCCGATTTGAAACCTCATCAAAGGAAGAAATTCCTTAAGGAGGTGAGGTTTTACTATTGGGAGGTGCCATACTTGTTTCGTTGTTGTGCAGATGGAATCATCCGGAGATGTGTGCATAAAGGAGAATGGAGAAAAATCATTGAGGAATGTCATGCATAGGTAAGTGGGGGGCATTTTGTCGCCAACCGTACGACATTGAAGGTACTTTCTTGTGGTTTTTATTGGTCGTCCATTTATCGTGATTGCATGAATTTTGTGAGAGCTTGTGAAAGGTGTCAAATGACGGGGTCTATAACTCGTAGAGATGAAATGCCATCTAAAATGTTCATTGAGGAAGATCTTTTTTATGTGTGGGGCATAGATTTTATGGGGCCTTTTCCCTCATCTTTTGGGTATTATTACATTTTACTTGCTATTGATTATGTGTCCCATTGGGTTGAAGCTTGTCCTACTGTTACTAACGATGCAAAAGTGGTTTTGATGTTTTTGCTAGGTACTGTGACAAGGTTTAGTATCCCTAGGGCCTAGGTAAGTGATGGGGGAGCCACTTTTGTAATAAGTTGTAGGAAAACTTGTTAGCACGGTATGGAGTAAAACATCGGATCACAACCACTTACCATCCTCAAGCAAACAGTCAAACGGAGTTAGCCAATAGGGAGATCAAAGCAATTTTAGAAAAAATGGCGGTGACAAGAAAGGATTGGTCTAAGCATTTGGAGGATGCTTTGTGCGCCTATAGGACGACTTTCAAAACTCCGATTGGTATGTCACCATACCAATTAGTGTTTGGTAAGTCATGTCATTTGCTGGTGGAACTTGAGCATAAGTGGATTGGAGAAAGGCCCCAAGTGATCGGGTTATGCACTTGAACAAAATGGAGGAGTTTCAGAAAGAGGCCTACAAAAATTCAAGGATTTATAAGGAACATGCCAAGAATTTCCATGATTTCCATATTAGAGGGAAAGCTTTTCCTCTGGGTGATTTGGTGCTCCTTTTAATTTTTAGGTTGAAATTGATGATCGGGAAGTTTAGATCTCGATGGTCCGGGCTGTTTAAGGTGAATCAAGTCTTTGATAATGATACTTTGGAATTGATGGGGGATAATGGTCTTTGCTTTAAGGTTAATGGACACCGTGTTAAGAGGTATTGTGTTGATAATGGGCCTTGTACGATATTACATGTTTCCTTGAAATGATGAGGTATGAATGTCGAGTTATTTGACGTTAAACATAGCGCTTGATGGGAGGCAACCCATCCATAGTTTTCAATTGGTAGATATTCAGTCTTTATAATTTATGTATAATTCTTGTTGGTAATGTTGGTTGTTTTGTATGTACTTTTTAGGGGGAACCATAGGACCGAGAGGAGTGATGGAGCACCGTCCACCTACTTTACAAACTTAGTCTCACTTGACTAAGTTTGGGGGGTTGTTCCGGTTGTCGGTGCTTCGGTTTACTCTTCTCCTCTCTTACCTCCTTTATCTACTTTTGTTTGTTAGATGTTAATGTATAGATAGTGGAAGGATTGGTGGTGCTAGTGGATCAATGTTTGATTTGTATAGGATATGAATTTTGGAATGATTTGTGGAAAGGTGTTTGAATAAGATATTATTGGTTTGAATGCATATATTTTGTTGAGGATCAATGGTGGAAGTGTTTTGAGTGATATTTTTGAATTGTGGAAATGAGATTATGATTGAAATGAATTATGCTCAATTGGTGGTGTTTGCCACAAGGCCAATGGAGAAGCGGTATGATCGTGGATGCCGATGGGTAACTCATTCTATCATTCTCTTTGCCATTTATATTTTATTTCATTTTAGTTGTTTAAGCTTGTTTGTGTGTGTTGTGTGATTGTGTGTGAGTGATAGCCCGTTTTTCAACGTGCTAAAACTGCAAGTGTACAGACCACTGCAGAGGGCAAGTAATAATTTATCGAATCTCAAGGACTGCAGGCTCGAAATATAATCAAGCACTAAAGCATAGATACCGTACTACTATCTAGGCGAATAAGAAGATGGTTTTGGTTTATTGAAAACGTAGCAATGACTTGG
>JAPKLW010000011.1:162843-303281 GCA_026898455.1 Plectranthus barbatus
AAAATGGAAAATGTATGAAAACACCACGTAGTAGTCCAATCTAAGGTCAAAAGTGAGCAAATCCACATCAGTAAAATGCACAAAATGAGTGTTTATCAGTGAGTGATGAACCTAAACTAGACTTGAGATCTACTCATGATGAACTAGTGAATTTTGAAGTCTACTTGAACCTATGATAGGGCGGTATCATTGATATCGATGAATGCTAAGGTTGAAATTTTGAATTGCCGAGTTTTGTGTGTGGTTAATGCTTGAGAATTGACAAAATACCGTGAGAATTGAGCTTTGACATTGCATATCTCTTCGGTTGTTAGAGGTGAGATTGAGAGTGAGAAATCTAGAACTTGCATCCGTTCTCTATCTATTAGCATGAGCTTTTGACTAGCAAATGATATTAGGCCATCGATTCCTAGTATTACTTTACACATTGGGAGTGTATCATGCGTTCTATTTAATAATTGTTTGCCTTTCATATCTTTGATCCCCGTGATTGAGCTTTAATGATGATTTTCTCTGATATAATTAGGAATAAGTTTGGAGAATGTGAGTATGAGGGTGAATACGGTGTTGTGAGATTGGAATGGGAATTGTTTGGTATGATGGTTGAATTAAATCCCATTTGATGAGGCAAGGAAAGAAAGGAAAGGAAAAAGGAAAGGTGCAAGTCTAGGTAAAAATTAGCACCTACAAAAAAAATTGTTGTGAAAAGAAAAGAAAAGAAAAATATGAGAAAAGAAAAGAAAAGAAAGAGAAACGAGAGAAAAAAGGGAAAATGGAAAGAAAGAATTATAAATCGAATAAGCCTCGGAATTAGTGGTTTGAAGTCGATAATTGGGGGGTTTTGGGGAATTCGAGGAGTTTAGCTACTTTGGCCTAAAACCACCTACCATTTTACATAACCATGTTATAATCGTAATAAAGACTTTTTCGATACTAGGATCTAGCTCATTGTATTATATTGGTTGAAGGGATTCGTGAACTGAATCACGAAGTCCGTTTGCCAAGGATCGTTAATTGGAATATCAAAATAAATTGCTATGCCTATGAATGATCCTAGCATGCTCCTATATTATTATGCATAAGAAGGTTTATGCGGATTACCTGGATTGATGAACTCTGAAGAACAAGTGCGCGGAGATGCCCTTTGTTCTTTTCCACGCACAAAGATTCAATTCCTAACAGATTGAGGAAATAAATCAATAAGAAAATAAAGCATTTATTTTCGAAAACAAGGAGAGAGAGAAGAAGAAAAATCCTCCTGATTTGATCTTCTGATCTGTATCCCAACTCGATCTGAAAATCTGGTGAAGATTCTCTATCAGATCCCTTGCCCGGTTGAGAAGCAGAATTTCCTCCTCGTTCTCAGATCTTAGTCGATCACCTCAGCTCCCAAAACATGCTTTGCTGTGTGCAACTTATGATCTTGTGGTGTGTTGAGATCTGAGGAACTAAAGGCTTATTTATAGGAAAATACTGGACTTCTTTTGGGCTTGAGTTTCAAGGGCCCGACCAGGGACCATAATGCAAATAGCAAATAAGGCCTATCAATTAATTAATTCCCATATTCAACCCAGAATATAATTAATTAATTAATATTGATTCATTCCACCAGAGAATCAATACTGTCCTACCTATTTGCTTCCACGTTTTGAGGTACGGGTTGCATGGGCTCGGTATAACCCCACATTTAAGGTTACAAACATTCGTTAATTAATTTAAGCTCTCACAAGCTATTTAATTAATTAACATCTTATATTCCTGAATCAATCCACTCAAACCTTTTCACTTATGTTGAACTTAATCAGCCTGCAGGACTTAGCATAACGAACCTTTTGAGCTGTTTAGGGAATGTCACCATCCTATACTGGATGTGGTTACCTAGTTCCAGTACCAGACAGTCATACACAAACTGCTATTACCCAAGATACAGATATACAAGCTCAACTAGAGCCTTTCACTGCAACTCAAAGTAATACACAATCTGCATATACTTCTGTACCTTCATTTTGGCTTAGGATCTCATCAAGCCATAGAGATCTAGATTCTTTTAATGTCAGATAAAAGAATCGATCTCGACTTAGGTCCTTATCAATGTGTGCTCCACACCAGGATACCAAGCCATCCAAGATAAAGTGCTTATTACTGTGTATGCTGCAGCCTACACTGATAGTTTATCCTGGAACTGTCTCAGCTGTGATAACTATTTATATCTCGCTAGGTCAAACGATCCATACGATCTTCCGTGATCTTCTACACACCGTATGATCTCGCTATTGACGAGATAATAGGATAATTGCGTTTGCGACACATGTTTGTTAATTCAGACAGGAGATGAACATACAACATTTATGATTAGTTCGCCGGGACAAAGGGGATTAATAATTTTGGGTGATTTGACCATCAATAGAGAGACTAAATTGTGTTTTACAACTTTCAATTAACAAAAATTGCTCACTACCTTGTTCTATTCAACATTTTATTTTCTCTATATTGTGAACTTTGATTTGTTCTTTTTTCTAACAATTGTGGAAGTGTTTGAGGTGTGTTTTAGAAACTGAAAATCATGATGAATGCTAGTTTAGATTTAAGCTTTGTAATTGTTGGTAGTAGTTAGTTTAATTGCATTTCTTAGTCAGTAAAAATACACAACGATTGTTCTACCTAGATATAAGTCTTCACATAAGTATTTGGTATTCTAGTGGGCGAACCAAGCAAGAACCAAATTATACATTTATTCTTGCATTGCACTAGGAATTTAATTGAGTTCTTGGTGTGATCATTGACAAAACCATCTTTCCAACAGTTTGGAAAAAGGACAATTGATGAACTGAATTTATGACATTACTCAGAGACACCATTTCCTTAACCAACCAACTCTATTTGATATCCCCCCTTAATTAGAGAGATATTGCTCGATAAAAATTAGAATAGAGTGCAAATAATAATGCTTATCACACTGGAAAATGTAAGTTCAGCCAGGTAAAAAAACACAATCATAATAGCAAGAGATGTTACAGATACATAAAAACTTCAAATTATAGCCAGGTTAAATACTAGAGCCATGTTTAAAGGCCATATTTTATAACTCAAAAGCTAGAGACTTATGTGGTTGCTCTGATTGGGAAGAAAGCTTAGGATCTGAAAGTTTCTATACCAACTCAATCAATGTTTGAAACTGAGCCTCCCTCCAATTCTCCTAGGCTTCTTCTCTCTCTCTTTTCTCTACTTCTTCAACTTCTCTTATTTTCTTTTCATCCTCATATTTCTCACGCCTGATTCCCTTTTCCTCCTTCCTCTCTTCGATCTCGTTTTTCCTATCTTCTTCCCCTTTTTGACAATATCAAATATCGTAGCCAATGTTTCCTTGAGGGAAGAGACCATCTTGAGAGTTTCGGCGTCTTTCTTCTCCTTCTCTTCATGTTTGGCTTTGACTTCCTGAGTTTCCTGCCTTATAACTTCTAGTAGAGATTGAATAAAATGTTTCTCTTCAGCAATGACTGAAGATTGGGAAGAATTGGTTGTATCTTTATCTTGGAGTTTTGCCACTTATGATTCTTTGTGTTTTTTTCTCCTTGTCTGCCAGTTCTTGCCTGATCCTTTCTGCTTCTTAAACAGTCTTCTTCTTCTTCTTCTCGTCTTCTTCCAAATGAATCAAGAATTTATTCACAAATCGGCGTATTTTGATAAGCTTTGCGATCTCTCCAAGTTGTTGATCCTGCCCTTAAAGCATCTGTATGGCTTGGGTTGTCTTCTCTGCAGGAAATTATAGTAAGCTCGTGAGAAAGAGAGACAGCCTGCTCAATTTCTTCTATATCAAGTTCAGCCGAAGTAAGTTCCAGCTTCGCCTTCTCCATCTCCTCTTCTAATCTCCTTTGATATGCCAGAATTTTCCTCACTTTCTCCAGTTTAGAAGAAATTATGCTCTGATAATATCTATGTGCTTTGTCCTTGAGTAATGAACTAGATTTTTGTGATACACATAGCACTATATCATAATAAACTGGCACACGTCCAGTTTTGACATCATATTCCAACAATTGCTGCTTTGTCCACAACACTCGCACACGATAACTTGTAGCTGCTACATATTCAGCTTCGGAGGTGGATGTAGCTACAAAATGGTGCTTTTTTGCTAAACCAACTAATCAGTTTATGGCTTAGGAACTGACAAGTTCCAATTGTGCTCTTCTGATATAGTCTGCAACCTCCAAAATTTGAATCTGAATAAGTATTTAATGTCAATTCATTAGTTTTGGGATACCATATACCTAAGGATTCAGTTCCTTTCAGGTATTTCACAATCCTCTTCAAAGCATCCATTTGTGATTTCTTAAGATTGGAATGCAATCTTGCACAAACTCCAACAACATAAGAAATATTCGGTCTGCTTTTGGTCAAATATAATAATGATCTAATATTCCTCTATAGCTCGTTGGGTTTACTGGATCTTCTTCTTCATCAAGGTTGATAAGGGCACTGGTGCTCATAGGTTTCCTCAAGGCTTTAGATTCTTTGGGCAAAACTTGTTTATCAAATCCTTGGTGTATTTCCTTTGGTTGATGAAAATCCCTCCTTTAGATTAAATAACTTTTAGACCAAGGAAATATGCCATCTTGCCCATCATGCTCATCTGGAAATTACTTTGCATCAACTGGGCTATCTTTTTCATTGAGCTCCATGTTCTTGCAATCAAAGACGATATCATCGACATAAATTTGAACTAATAGAATGTTAGTTCCGTCCTTGTTTCTGAAGAGGGTTGTGTTAATTTTTCCTTTCTCAAAACCATTCTTGAGAAGAAACTGAGACAGAGTCTCATACCAAGCTTTGGGTGCTTGTTTTAACCCACATAAAGCCTTTCTCAGTTTGTAAACTTGGTTTTGTTCTACAAAGCCCAAGGGTTGTTCAACATAGACTTCTTCTTTCAGTTCCCCATTCAGAAGCACACTTTTCACACCCATTTGAAAAATTGTGAAATTAAGTGGGGCATAAGCTAGAAACAATCGAGTGGCTTCAAGTCTTGCAACTGGAGCAAAATTCTCATCAAAATTAATGCCTTTGCTTTGTGCATATCCCTTGGAAACTAATCTTGCTTTGCTTCTTATGATTGTGCCAGTTTCATCTCGCTTGTTCTTAAACACCCATTTGGTTCCAGTAATTAATTGGTGTGTTGGTTTCTCCACCAAATACCATACATTGTTGCGAGTGAATTCTGCCAATTCTTTTTGCGTCGCATTGGTCAGGGCATCTGCAATCTTTGTTGGTTCTGATTGTTGAGAAATAAAGCGCGACAACAAAGCACTTTCTTAGCGAGTGCTTTTGTCCACCAAATACCATACATTGTTGCGAGTGAATTCTGCCAATTCTTCTTGCGTCGCGTTGGTCAGGGCATCTGCAATCTTTGTTGGTTCTGATTGTTGAGAAATAAAGCGCGACAACAAAGCACTTTCTTAGCGTGTGCGAACTGGATTAGCAATATTATCCAACACAATATCTTCAGCGTGATATCTCAACCATCTTAGCTTCTGGAGCTGCCTAATTTCAATTGGTTGAGTAGATGAACCTGAAAAATTAGTTCCTGAAACTGGAACAGAGGTTAGAGTAGAATCTAAAGTAAGTTCTTTCATAGAAGGTTGATCTTTCAAAACTGGATCCTGCATAGAATTGAATTGTTAGTTTTCTTCGATCCTTCGACTCAAGTTTTTCCTTCTTGAGTTTCTAGTTCTTTATCTTCTGGAATAATTTCTTCAGGTTGAGCAACTCCAGTTTGCGCATTGTCAGTTTTAGCACTTCCATTTCAAATTCCCCCATGAGCTGTGCCTACAGTTTGAGAGAATTTTTGCAATAAGATTTGCAACAACATATTATTTCCCCAAGTTTTTCAGTTCACCGAAAATAGCATTGAACCGAGCTTCCATGGATTTGATATTTTCACTGGGAAGCATTTGGAAGGATTCATAATTATCTACGCTTATTTTCATCTTATTGAGCTTCATTTGATCAGTTTCTTGGCTAAGAGAATCAAGAAAATCTGATACTTCTTTGGCATTGTGATACTTCAAGGCTTTTGGTATGTATTCCAAAATCAACTCATGGACCATCAGGTCAAGGTGTGCATGGGCCTTGTCTACAACTGTCCACTCAACATAAGTCTTTTCCATGATCTCTCGTCGATTTTATTCCTCCGAGCTGGACGTTGACCTTGGTGATCTTCAGAGGTCTATTTGCTATATCCTTAGCCATCTCTGGGTGAATATTCTTTAGCATGATAAGCGACCTCTTCTTCCACATGTTGAACTTCTCAGCTGAGTACTTGGGAAGCTTTGTAATATTCATCATCTTCATGTACCTTAGCAAAATTAGAAAGAATCAAGTAATAAAAAATAAATACGGTATTAAACGACTCAACACGACCATCCTGTAAGGACTTACTAGCGCTGATACCTCTTGTTCGTCCCGAGAACATAATGTTGTTATATGCAACAGAAGTATTAAATATGTTTGCACTATGAAACCTGAAACTCAGTTTTCAGTTTCCGAAGACTTGATTTGGCTAAACATAATCTTTGAAAGTTTTAAGTTTTAGTTATTATTAATACACTTCAATACTTATAAAGTATAGAAGGTTTCAACTAAGCTTGAAAATTTAGAATGCAGAAACTTAAATAAAGCAATAAACGACTCTGAATATTTATAGCTTTTTGGATCCATAAGTTCTATGTTCTCTCCTTAGAACTTAATCCAGGAATTCACTAAGTACTAAATTGTAAAATCCTCAAAATCTATAACTAGCCCGATGGATGCCAATGTTCGTCGGCCTTCTAGCGCACTTGCCTTTAAACATGGTCTTCTTCCTTCTTCAGTCTTGAAGTGAGAATGCACCTCGCAGCCTTCAAACTAGAATGGTGGATGTTCATTGTTCTTCCCAAAATGTTAGATGGTTGGTTATTGCCCCTGATAATCAGAATTCCAAAAAGGAAAACTGACTGCTATGTTTAACACTTGAAAAGTAATAAACGCCAAATGATTAGCTTGAGCTATAAAGATAAGCCTCATATGCTTGAAAGGCATATGGAATTTCAGAGTGCTTTTGTGTGATTTTACATTGACAGAGTTTCTGTTTGACTTTCAAGTAAGTTTTAAGTGATCTCCTCTGAACTGGTGGTCTACTATTTATAAGGTGATTTATTGGACCGTTTCAATTTTGTCCGTTAGAGAAAAAGAGCATGTCATCCAATCATCGTCCAATCTTTTTCTGTTGTAGCAGTATGCTCTGCAATGTTCAGATTTTCTTTTGCCTTTCACAATTTACTTTTCACCTGCTCTCCATCAGAACAAGTTTCAGTCCGAGGAACTTGAAATATGAAGCTTCCTCATACATGATTGTTGGTCGACACTTTAAGGAATATTGGATAAGAATATGAGTTTCAGTCGGATTCCTTGTCTTCTAGCTTTTCACGTGCTCTTTAAGCTTTGAAACTAAGAAATAAATCCTCTAATTTTCAAGTTTCTTGTTTCCTTTTGGAATGGTGGATGTTTGTCGTTCTTCCCAAAACGTTAGATAGTTGATTATTGCCCGTGATAATCATAATTCCAGAAAGAAAAACTGACTGCTATGTTTATTACTTGAAAAGTAATAAATGCCAAATGTTTAGCTTAAGCTAGAAAGCAAAGCCTTATGTTCTTAAAAGACAAACGGGATTCAAGAGTGCTATTGAGAGCTTTTACATTGATAGAGTTTCTACTAGATTTTCAGGTAAGTTTCAAGTACTCTCCTCTGAAGTGGTGGTTTGCAATTTATTGGCATATTGTCGACCGTTAAAATTTTGCTCGTGAGAGACAAAGAGAATGTTGTCCAATCATCGTCCATTCTTTTTCTATTGTAATAGTCTGCTCTACACTATTCAGATCTGTTTTGTTTTTTGGAGTGTACTTTTCGCCTGCTCTCTATTAGAACGAGTTTCAGTCCGAGGAACTTGAAATATGAAGATTCTTCGTACATGATTGTTGGTCGACACTTTAAGGAATATTAGATAATAATATGAGTTTCACGCGAATTCCTTGTGTTCTCACTTTTCTCGTGCTCTTTAAGCGTTGAAACTGAAACTGAATCCTCTAGTTTTCAAGTTTTTTGTTTCCTTCGATGAAAAGTAATTTTCAAGAAACTGTTTTTCTAGTCTTTACAAGTTTCATGCTTAGAAACTAGATTTCTGATTTCTAGTTTCTTCATTTCTTCAACATTTCAGTTTGTAAACTTGACTTTTGCATCTCAAGCTCATTTATAGTTTCAAATTTTCAAACTAGATCTTTATCTTCATGATCTTCAAAGCTTCTAGTTTCTAGTTTCTATTACCACTCGATTTATCCTATACATAGATTACATGTAGAAACTGACTAGAAACTCAAAAGCTTGTTTTGACACACCAAATCAAGAAGTAAATGGTAAACCAGAGTTTCTGGTTTCTAACAAACTACTTGCCCCTCGTTACTATAAGGTCTCTAGACGTGAGAAGGAATTCTATGACAGATGTGGCATGAGAAGATATTACCCACAAGTTGATCTTGGATAACCTATCTAGAGAATTGAAGCTCAAATATATGGGCTATTGTAGCTCGGTGGAGATCAGGAAAGACTTGGTGGCAACGTATGGGGAAGTGGAGCGAACTTCCAGCTATTATCTTGTGAAGGATCTTGTTTGCAAAAGAATAGCTGATGGAAGTTCGTTGACTTTACATGTGATAATGTTGGACAACACCATGAATCAGTTCAGACGTACGGGTGGATGTATCATTGATCGGGCGAAGATCAATATATTCCCGAACTCACTAACACTTTCATTCTATGACTTGAAAAAGGTTGTAGCCTAAAGAACGGAGTATACTTTTCATGGTTTTCACACTAATCTCTTTATTGGGATTGTATACTAAAAGCATTTATAATTAAGTGTGTTTGTTTGAAACACTGGTCTTCATAAATGTGTTACATCAACATAGTCGTTGTCTAATATGACAAACATACGATACGAACTATAATATCCTATGACCATATGGTGTGTAGGAGATCCAGAAGATCATATATTGTTTGACCTAGCAAGATAAAAACAGTATCACGGCTAAGACAGTCCCTGGATAGGCTGTCGGTTTAGGCTGTGACACATCAGTTTATAAGTAAGCTTATCCTAGCTACATGATGTGTCAGTACATATTTATTTATTGATGGGATCAACGGTGAGATGTGTCATTCTAAATGACATATGAATTAGCCAGATCTCTAGATACTTGTTATGATTTTAAACTTAATGGAAGGCTAAGTGGCATACACAAGTTGACCGCATTTTGACTTGGTTTGGTGGCGAGTCTTACATGTACTCTTATACCTGCATCTTCGGTGTGGCGGGTTGTGTGTGTCCTTCTTAGGCTGGATATGTAGGTAATCATATCCATTTTTAGATGGGGACATTCCCTGAGAAGTTCACAAGGTTCATTATGTTAAACCCTGCAGGTTGAATTATTTAATTCAGGCATAAGTTAAAAGGATTGAGTAGTACTACTCGGGGAATAAGAGATTAATTAATTGTGGCTGATTGTCATAAGCCAATTTAAATAATGAATGTTCAGATGCTTAAATATGTGGACCATTCAAGTTTAATGCAGCTCATTCCAAATAACGTGGTAATAAAGGGCCGAGTCAGCATTGTTACTGTGGTGTAGGTAAAACATTGTTTCATTAATTTATTATGTTTTAGGTTGGACATGGAATTGATTAATAAGGAGGACCCACTTTATTATTTGCATTTGATCCCTAGTCTGGCCCACAAACTGCTTGAGCCCATTAGGATTAGGGTTTGCAAACCCAAACATTATATAAGCCTTTCTCTCTTCAGATCAGATATTGTAAGTATTATTGAATACAATATTACTCAGCTCAATAGGGAGAGATCGGCAGCTACACAAATTCAAGGAAGAGTGATCGAATTCTTTGAGGATTGGTGGAACTCAGTAGCATATCCTCACCAGATTTCCGACGAGCAAGGGAATAGATTAGAAGATCAGATCTATTGGAACACTACAGCATTGATCAAGATCCCTATATTTGATGTCCAGTGCCATCGATCCTGATCTAGAGATCAGAAACTGGAGTTCAAGTATTCTGTAAATCCATCATCTACAATTAAAAATTAAGAGCATGCATGGAGTTTGCCAAGTTTATTCGATCTGATTTGTTTTTGATACCCTAAGAACGATTCGAATGGCTAAAATAATAAAAGATAATTCACGTTGTCTGTTGTAGACTCAGTTCCTACAATTGGTATTAGAGCCAGGTTTGGATTTTCAGGCTCTGTATCAAATAAATTAAGATTGAATAAATATGTATGTTTATATTTATTGTGGATGAATTTGAATTGTCATGAATGGTTTTTTTCTCGTGGCCTTTTCATTTTGGGATTTGTTTTTTACCACGAGAAAATATGTGGTTAGATTTTATTAGAAAATCATGTAATTGATTGCAGATCTATATTTGTATTTCTTTTATTGAAATCTGTAAAATATGAGATCTGGAGAAATGAAGAATGAGAGTGAAGAACACGACAGAGTTTCTACCCCGTCACAGCTCATACCAGCAGTGTTGGTCGCGCCAGTGGTTGCGCTGGCGGTGGAGAGTGGTCGCGCTTATTTTCTGCCTGTGCCTGGGTCGCGCCAATTCTCTAACTCGCTGCTGTAGTCGACAATAAATAGGCGGTGGTCCGGTGAGGCAACCGGCCTTTGGTAGGCAGACATTGTGGAGGTGGTGGTTAGGGCTCCGCCGTAGAGCTGCTCGTGCATAGCCTCTACACACGCTGCTACATCGTGTGTGACAGGGTGGTCGCGTCTGCTTCTTCTCACGGCACCTCATTTCCAGTGAGTCGCGCACAGCAGGTGCGCAGGCCGTGGTTGTGGTGGTGTTAGAGGGCGACCCAGCGGGGCTGCGCGATGGTGGATGGTTGCAGCAAAGCACGACGGTGGTGGAAGAGTTGCAGGTAGCGCACGACAATTACGAAGATGTTGCTGCGATCTGGCGGCGATTGCTGCTTCTGCTGTCTCTAGCGATGGCAGCTGGTGGACATGGCGACGCAGGCTGCGGGTGTTCTGGCGAACACGGCCGGAAAGGCAGCGGCGGCAGATTGCTGCAATGGTGGCGGCTAAGGTTTCTTCAAATCTTAGGGTTTGGCTGCTCGGCCCGTAGCTCGGAGCCGTTAGGCCGGAAGCGACCCGTAGTCATGGAAATTAGGGTTTGGCAGCTCTTTTGGAACTAAAACCCTAATTTGAAGCCCAAACTGTTGCTTCTTTCAGCCCGATTTAGATTTCAAGTCCAACGAAGGCCCAGTTTGAAGATCTGTATCACAAATTATATCTTGTAATTGATAGATTTAATTTATTTCCATGTAATCGCATCTGACGGGCCTCAAAAATTTTATTTGTTTATTTATTTATTCTCGTTATGATGTGATTTATTTTGTGCGCACTGGTAAATAATAGGAAACCATAATACTTTTATTTTGTTACTATTTAAGCATGTTGTAATTTTAATTATTGAGCTTGCTTTATGTGATTTGTTTTATGTTATAAATTTTGTCTATAAATTCTGGAATCATACAAATTTAAGATGGAATTTTAGATGAGACATAATTTATGAGATATAAAATAATGTGTGCGCATGAATCCTTTAGATATTGAAATACTAAGCTTGATGTTGGTTCTTTACTATTAGGCCACCAAAAATACGACCTCTCATTGGAAGTAAGGCATCTCAAAGCATAAACGTCTACTAAATACCTTGCGTTAGAGGTCACTTACCAGTTGTAATGCGATCAGGTTTCTAAATATCATTTGGATTAAGATGAGAAGTGGGAGCCTCTGAGCACTAGTAGCTTGCATTGAGATAACTTTCACTGGTCCCTAAGATTAATCTGAATGAGATAACGAAGGATGTAAAGGGCGTGCGGTATGGGTCGAGTACGTATGCCAAATCTCCTTTTAACATTCGGAGTGAGGATTGTGGTTATTTGGCTTAGATGTTTCCTGGAGTATAACTTATGAATGATGTCTCTGCTCCAGATAGGTGAACAATGTCTTAGGATCTCCAATAATAATTTCTTTTGTTGCGGTAAATTAGCTTGGGAAATTGGAGGAAGCAAATTGCATTGTGTTATCTAAAGGTTCTATGCATATTTGTTTCAATCGTTCGTAGTATGTGCTTACTTTAATCTGTTTATTTGTTTATCAGATATTTCTATTATTGCATCGCTCGTTAATTCAATTGTACACAATTCTTTGACTAGTCCGAATTTTCGTGGATGGAAAAGTGACATTGTCAAACTTTTGGATTCATTTGGACATTTAATTGTTCAACAAACTTCCTGTATGAGACTGCCGACTCATGCATCTTCCGATGAGGAGTGTGCACAATATCATATGTGGATGTGGTCAAATGGCTTGGCCAGACAATAAATCTTAGGTGGTATGTCTAATGCACTACATCGTCGTTATAGTGATGTATGGCTTGCGTATGATATTTTGCGATGTATTAACATAGCATGTGGCGAGCTCAATAGACATGCTAGATCTAGTTTTATCAAGCGCATTGTAAAACAGAAAATGGGTCAGAGCTGTTCAGAGCGTGAACTTGTGGAATGACTCATCCAGCTCATCGATGAGTACACATTAATGGGTGGTCAAACTGAATATGATGGCAAAATTTACATGATACTAAACACACTACCGAAGTCATTTGATGACTTCAGGATTTTTGTTGAGAAAAACAAGATTGGGTATATTGTTCACAGTCTTCTCAAGGATATTGTATCGGCAGAAACTTCTTCATTCTTTTCTGTGAGTCGCTTTGATATGTTTTCGAGTCATAAGAGTCATGTCAAAGAAAAGAGGAATGAAGGAAGCAGTGGGAGCCATCTTGCATTATCAAATCTTTCAAGATCTCTTGCTAAGAGTTCTTCTAAGTCACATTGTAATGACATGAAGAATAAGAATTGTACAGGAGAGAGGATCAAAGAAAATAAAGAAAGCTAGAAAGACAATCGTTTCAAGTATGGCAAGAAGGATCACTGGAACCTAAATTGTCCAAGTTTGGTAACTAAGGGACAAGGTACGTCATCTTTTGCATTGATTGTTCAAACATGTTTAGAATCAGTGTTCTACTCCTTTGTGAGTAGGTTATTAATCATGTTTGCTACACTTTGCAAGAACATCAAGCTTATAATAAAGCTTGAAGATGGTGGGATAACCAACTCTAAGAAAGCTGCTAGAGTTGCTGCTCTGGCTGATGGAGTTTTTACTTTATGTTTATGTTAAATAATGTTTGAGTTTTGAAAAGATGTTTTGTATAAAACTCATTTCCATAGATGATACTATGGATTATCAGTTATTTATGATATTTACTCTGTCATGATAAATAACTGTGTTTTTCGTTACGATTAAATGGATGTTTCTCTTCAATACTTGTTTACATAAACCGACAGTGATCTATGCAACATTATAGAATCTTACTAAAGATGAGGTTACATCAATCTAAAATAGTTTAAGTAATTCATGAAATTATGGATTTTATCCAAGTATTCCCATGAATGGTACTTATCAATAGTACTTAGAGGTATAAGGTGATAACTAGGCCTTTTAATTGGCGAGTGAGTCTCTAGGAGTTATTTTGTGGTTGCTCTAGGTTGAGTCTACTTCCGCAATTGCCTTAAATAGGCATTGATAATGTAATAATCACTTAAGATATGGATATGTTTATCTAATTCACTTCATGTCTTAGTCTCTTGCTTTATTTAATCAAGAGCATTTTAGACTAAGGTAGAAAAGAAGTTAAACAAGACCAAAAAAACATTATGATTCATTAATAATCGTGTGTATGTCAAGTTATATGTTTTATAGCATCTAGCAGAGCAAGGGATTGTATCCCAGTTTACTACACTTGTTATCCCTCTAAAGGATGGTGTAGGAAGAACGAAAGAAATAAGATTCGTTAAAGTTGATAAGCTATGCCAACTTTACCATTTCTAGTTTTTGGGAAGTTCACCAAAAAGAAGTAGTGTGTCTGCTTAACCTAGTGTCTTCTAAATCAGTTCTAGATACCCTAGCAAATCTTGACTTTTTCAAAAGGCAATGATGTTTAGTTTAGCTTTTAAGCTAATAAAGGAAGTTGGTTGGTTAGAAGAAAGGTTTAAGCAAAAATTGCTTTGTTCGCTATTCAAGGTAAATGAAATAGACGGTTTGTTTAATATCCTAAACACGAGTGGTGTGTTGTATAAGATGAAACCATGAATCCAAATATGAGATTGTTCACCAACAATTTGGAGAAGACAATTTAAATACATCAGGAAATACCCCGTGGCGTATTGAGCATGCCTTGGAAGGTGTGGTACCAATTGCACGATCGCCCGTGCAAGGTGGTAAACTAAAAATTAATACACCAATATCTAACATAATAAAAGGAGCATCGTTGCAGTGGGAGATTGCCTTGGCAGGCTTTACAGTACTGGTTTGTAGGAAATAATCTTTCAACTTATTTAAGTTCACGAACAACATTGTATTGTCCCCTGAATATACAACGAAGCTGTTAAGACAATAATGTAGTTTAAAGACATTAAGTCATTGATTGATAAATGAATCAGTAACACTTATGGATATATATCAGGATAAGAGTTACCAAGTAGCTTTCCAACTATAGATAAGTGAGTGATATACAAGAAAAGAAATGTTTTAATGGTAACTTAGTATACTTAAAATGTCTAGTTTTGTGAGCAAGGTATGTTTCATAACAAGACCATCACACTGGTTTCAACTATTAAATCCATTCGAATTCTTTTGTCCATAACAACACATAAGAACCTAAGAATCTTGAAGGTAGTTGTCATCATCAATGTTTTTCACAAATGGGTACCTTAATAAGGTGATGACATCTATATGCAACAACCGACTAAGTTATGTGCAATGAGGTGTGTAGCATCTTGTCTAGAAGCCAAGGAAGTTCAAGTATGAACTTAAAGGAGCTTCAAGGTCATGAAAAAGATGTTTTGATATTGATTATCGAGAATGAGAGTTTCATATACCAGTTATGTGTCAGCAAAGGTGTGTTATTTCCTTGCACATTAGGTAGATGGAATTTCCACATTCGGAAACGGTAAGGAGATACTATCAGGCATAAAGAGATGGTTATCCGAATAGTATCGGAAGTAGGACATATGAGATAATAGAATATCCTTTGGTTTTAAGTCTTGTTTAACAAAAAGAAAGGATGTTTAGGTGTCCAAGTAGCTTAAATTGATTCTGCGGAGACTCGTTTCATGCCAAGAAAGGATTGTTGTCTTTCTATATGGCAGTGAACAAAGTCAAATGTCTGTAATGCTATAGGCATGGTAAACATATATCAATTCAATCTTGGACAAGCACATTGGTTTGCAATATGCCCTGTGGGTTGAATGGTATCGGATATCCAAGTGCATCATAGTGAAGGATATCGACCTCTAACTATGTGCTTGCCTTAGAAGAGGATTTATAGGAATCTAACATAGAAGTGTGTTGTAAATTTCGGTATGAAGGCTGAGTGTGTAAAAACTTCATTAGCTCCACAAGAAGAAGTATAACTCTGGTGTTGTCCTCTAGAGGTGTGTGTTATGAGTTTGTCTAATAGAATCACAAGGTACTGTGATTGCGGTGGGGCAATGAAAAACCTAAGGGAACTCAAAACTCACAAGGTGGTGAAACAAATAGAATATGTAGTACCACATCATACGAGAAATTGTGATAAGATGCGATGTGTATAAAGTGGGAGCGATTGACATGAAGGTTTAGCAGATTTATTTACACGGTGTTTACCTCAAAAGACTTATGAGGATCACACTCATAGCCTGGATCTGTAGGTAGAATCGATCACAAGTTGATATACGTGAAAATAAGCTAGGTCTGATATAGACACACTTAATACTTTGTATTATGTTTTGAGTATAAGTGGGAGATTGTTGGGATAGTATACTAAAAGCAATTATGATTAAGTGTGTTGGTTTGATACACTGGTCTTCATAGATGTTTTACATGAACATAGTCGCAATCTGATATAACAAACATACGATGCGGACTATAACATTCTATTATCAAGCTTATAGGGATGATCATATGGTGTGTAGGAGATCACATAGGATCATATGAAACATTTCACTGAGCGAGATATAAACAATATCACAGTTGAGACAGTCCCTGGATAGGTTAACGGTTTAGGCTGTGACACATCAGTTTATAAGTGAGCTTATCCTAACTACTTGTTGTGTCGGTACATCTTTATGTATTGATGGGATAAACAGTGAGATGTGCCATTCTAATTGACATATAAATTAGTCAGATCTCTAAATACCTGTTATGATCTTAAACCTAATGGAAGGCTAAGGTTCATACGCAAGTTTACCACAATTTGGTTTGCTATGGTGGCGAGTCTTACATGTACTCTTATACTTGCATCTTGGGTGTGGCAGTTTGTGTGTGGCCTTCTTAGGCTGCACATGTAGGTAATCCCGTTTTAGGATGGGGACATTCCCCCAGGAGCTCAAAAGGTTCATTATGCTAAACCCTGCAGGTTGAATTATTTAATTTAGGCATAAGTGTAAAGGTGTGATTGGTACTACTCAAGAAATAAGAGATTATTTAATTGATGTTGATTGTCAAAATACAATTTAATTAATGAATGTCCGGAACTTTAAATATGTGGAGCATTCAAGTTTATTGCAACCCACTCCAAATAGCATGGTAATAAAGTGGTGAGTCAGCATTGTCTCCATGGTGTAGGTAAAAAAAATGTTTTATTAATTAATTATGTACTGGGTTGGACATGAAATCAATTAATAAGGGGGCCCACTTTATTATTTTCATTTGATCCCTGGTATGGCCCACAAATTGCTTGAGCCTATTACGGTTAGGGTTTGCAAACCCTAACACTATAAGCCTTTCACTCTTCATATCAGATATTGCAAGCATTATTGAATAAAATATTACACAACACAAAGGGGAGAGATCGACGGCTACAATAATTCAAGGAAGAGTGATCGACTTCTTTGAGGATTGTTGAAACTCGGTAGCGTATCCTCACCAATTTCCGAGGAGCAAGAGAACAAATCAGAAGATCAGATCTGTTGGAGTTCAGGTATTCCGTAAATCCATCCTTTGCAAATAAATATTAAGAGCATGCAAGGGGTTTGCCTGGTTGATTAGATTTGATTTGTTTTTTATACCCTAAGAACGATCAAAATGGCTAAAATTATAAAAGACAATTCACATTGTCTAATGTAGACTCAGTTTCTACAATCTTAGCAGATCAATCTCCTACACCTTCAGGGACTCTGAGTTATCAGATTTTGTGCATAGTCTGAACACATTGAGAAATGTGATCGATGAAAACCCAAAAATGATTGATCGAAGAAGCCGTGAAAGAAGGTCAGAGGAAATGAAGTGGGTAGGTGTCACTTCAAGCAAGAACGCATGTGGAAGTAAAGTACAAGGTATGTTAGTTGCATATGTAACGAAAATGTGCTACGTATGTGTTTCTATCCATTCGTGGGTAGTGGATACTAGAGCTACTGACCATGTTTGCTACACTATGCAGGGGTTCACACTGAGGAAGGTGCTGAAGGATTACGAGGTTATCATCTCAATGGGGAATGCAACGCGAGTCAGTGCTGTAGTCATTGAAGAATTCACCTTGTACTTTACTGATTCTAGTTTGACTTTGAGATAAGTTTTATATATGCCGGATTTTTGGTGGAACCTTATTTCATTTTCAAAATTTTATGTCGATGGATATTCTTTTATATTTTATAATGGTGTTAGTATCATCGGTAATAACGATGTTATCTGTCTTGGAATACTGATTAACTCTCTCCATGCCATTAATTGTCATCACAAGTCTTGTGCAAATGTTGCTTGTAATTAATCTAATATTGATAATACTAGAAAGATAAAGTTTTCTTCATCTTAGGATCTTACATATCTCTAGAACTTGGGACTTTGACACATCAATTTTAAGCGTATTCAGCGACTTGCCGATGATGGTACATTTGACTCAATCCGGCCTGTACCTTATCAAGTCTGTGAAACCTGCATCGATTGAAAGATTTCTTCTAGACCTTTTAAGGCTAGTCAAGCTCGAGCAGAAGATGTGTTTGAGTTAATCCATTCTGACTTGTGTTGACCTATGTTCACCTAGCCTCATGGAAGTTATGAGTACTTCATCACTTTCTTTGATGACTAATCAAGATATGAATATGTTTAACTGTTTTGCTACAAGTCTGAATGCTTTGAGAAATTCAAACACTTCAATGCTGAGCTAGAAAAGAAGGTCGGGAAAACCATAGAGTCATTATGATCTGATAATGGGGTTACATCCCAATGGACTGCACCGGGTACTCACCAGCAAGATGGTGTAGCTGAAAGAAGGAATAAAACACTTTTAGAAATGGTTAGTTCAACGATGAGTTATGCAAGCCTCCCCATTTTGTTTTGGGGATACGATTGGAAACAACAACATACATCTTAAACCTGGTACCTTCTAAATCAGTTGCTAAGACACCATGTGAACTCTTCCTTGGGCACAAACCTAGTTTGAGCAAGTTCAAAGTTTGGGGTTGTCCGCCACATGTGCTGCCGAAAGAATCTGATAAATTAGAATGTAGGTCCAAGGTAATGATGTTCATTGGATATCCTCAGCAGACAAAAGGTGACTATTTTTACTGTCTGAGAGTCAAAGAATCATTGTTAGCACCAATGCAAGGTTTTTGTAAGACGAGTATATAAGAAATATCAAATCGAGGAGTGATATAGTTGTACCTTTGAAGGGTATGGTACCACCAATGCATTCATCAGTGCAAAGAGTAGAACCACAAGTTACTACACCAATTGCTAACACGATGCCTAAATCTCGTTGCAGTGGGAGGGTCATAAGCCAACTAGGTAGGTGTATGTTTGTGGATGAGTCTTCGAACTTAATCCTAGAAGACGGACTTGATGACTTTGACCCACTGACCTACGTTGAGGCAGTGAATGACAAAGACGTTAGAAAATGTCACATTGCCATGGTTACTGAAATAGAATCCATAACTTTTATGGATATATACTAGAAATTTGAGCTATCTAATAGATTTAGGACTATAGGGTAGAAATGGGTGTACAAGAGGAAGAAGGGAGCGGATGGAAAATTACGGCTTTCAAAGCAAGGCTGGTGGCAAAGTGTTATAGTCAGAAAGAGGTCATTGACTATGATAAAACCTTTTCACCGGTAGCCATGTTCAAATCCATCTAAATCCTTCTTCCCATAGCGGCACATATGGACCTCGAGATCTGGCAGATGAATGTAAAAATTTCTTTCCTAAACAATTACCTTAAAGAAATTCGTGACGTCTATATGCAGAAACCCAATGGTTATGTGCGGAAAGGCGAAGAGCATCTTGTTTGGAAGCTCAAGAAGTCCCTAGATGGACTTAAGTAAGCTTCCGGGTCATGGAACTTACGTTTCAACGATGTGATTAAATCTTATTGATTTCATAGTAGGAAAATGAAAGTTATGTGGACTAACTTTGTTTTAGTGGGAGTGTGGTGTACCTTGCTCTATACGTCGATGACATTCTCTTGGTTGGAAACAAGAGTGGATTATCGGACATAAGGAAATGGTTGTTCGAATAGTTTCAATTGAAGTATTTCAGAAAAGCTATGTATATCCTTGGGATTTAGGTCTTATGAGATCGTAAGAAATGGATAATAAGCATATCCCAGGCATCCGACGTGGACACTTTGATTGCCCGGTTAAGTGTCCTAAGACTCAAGAAGAGAATGATGAGATGAGTCTCGTACCATATGCTTCTGCAGTGGGTAGCCTCATCTATGCCATGCTGTGTACCAGGCCTGATATATGCTATGTCGTTGGCATAGTAGCAAGAAATCAATCTGGGACTACCTGTAGATAGAATCCACTTAATTTTCAGATTTTGTCTCAAAGGCTGGACAAGTGACAATTGGAGTGAATTATCAATGTTTAAAGACAGGATGAAGAGCCACGTGTAGAGTGGACATGTAACTGAAGCAATAAGGATGCAAATATTTTGGAAAGGAAGACAAGTACACAACAACAACTTTCGAAGGAGTGTGTGCGGCTGAATATCGAAGGGAGAAGAGTTCATGTGTGATCAAGGTAAAGGAGCTATCAATTGAGGATCTTGGTTGGGTTTATTTTGTTTTTGCAAGTTATTTTTCTGTAAAAGATGGTTTGGAAGATGATCATGATAATAATCTTCTATTTTTTTTAATTTCGAATATGAACTAAAGCTTGTATGTTAGGGTTGTTGAATGTCTTATCAATTTGAATATGTGTTGAAGTATGTTCTTGTTCAAATCTGAGTTTTATCATTGTTTTGATTTATGTGAGCACGATAGTGGAAAAGAATATCACGGTTAATGATATTGAAAGGAGATTTAAGAAGAGGAAATAATGATCAACCTCATTTCTTGAGTAGAAATATGAGGAAACGCAGGCTTGCTATTAAACCCTTGATTTGATTAAGTGCATCTGACCATCGAATCATGCAAGACATATGGTGACTGGTAGGAAGAAGCAGATGTAGTAGAGTGAGTGCTTTTTGGGCACTTTCGAGAGGTGCCAATAATCAGAGATATCTGGACTCTTGATCTATATTACTTTAGCCTATAGGATATTTGATAAATACAAGTTGACAACCCAAGTGTGTTTTCTCCTATTATTAATTCGTATTTTCAAGGATTACATGTTTATTGTGTGGCAAGAAGAATTGTAAATCCTATTAGCTTTAATTGGTTTTATTATTTACTCGTACTTGCAATTTTAGCTATAGTTTGAACCACAATAATTTATTTTATAAGCAATATTTTGTGCCCGGCTTATTTTCATTCCCTTGGTTACAATATCTGGGCTCTTGATCTATATTACTTGTTAGACTATGTGCACTTGTGTATTGTACTAAATCACATTCCAGCACACAACAACACCACAAGATCATAAATTGCAAAGCAGCAAACTAATAATTGGGTGCACTAATAGGCGACTTGATCTGAGGAAGGAGGAGGAAACTCTGCTTCTCGATAGGCAAAGGAATCAGGAGGGAATCATAACAAGATTTTTGCATCGAAAATGGGATACAGATCAGATCTGGAGGATCAAACTTTTCTTTCTCTCTGATTTTTTTGAGATTATTATTATGATTTCAATAGATTTAATTCCTTGAACTTGTACGATTAAATGTTGTCGCACAAGAAAGAGGATTGAGGATCAAATCCCTGCGCACCTAGTTCAACAATTTCTGCAATCCAAATATTCCGCACAAACCATCTTCTGCATTACAATAGGATCATGCTAGGTTTATTCATAGATATAGAAATTTATTTTTGATATCCAATTTCAATCTGGGTCATGGATTGGCAATCTAGTTTGTCGAGAATCTCTTTAATTGGTATGATCAGAGCCAGGTTGAATTAATTGACTCTGTTGGAAAAATAATATATAGCTCCACGGCTGAATGAATTCGATCCTGAAGTAGTTCGACCTGCAGCGGAGGCACAACACTTTGAACTAAAACCTATTATGTTCTAAAAGCTGCAAAGTTTGGGACAGTTTAGGGGAATGGCTAATGAGGATCCCTATATACATTTGAGGTCTTTCTTGGAGGTTTGTGATAACTTTAAACTACAAGGAGTAATTCCAAAGGCTTTGAGGATGAGATTGTTTCCCTTTTCTTTAAGGGACAGGGCTAAAACATGGTTGACTAATCTCCCACCAGGGTATGTTACTACCTGGAATGAGCCGGCTGAGACATTCTTGATGAATTACTTTCCTCCAATCCGTAATGCTCGGTGCAGAAGCACTTTTATGTCTTTCAGGCAGGAAGATGAATTTATTGGTAAAGCCTGGGAAAGGTTTAAGGAGTTTTTTAGAAGATGTCCTAACCATGGGATACCTTACTGTATTCAAATAGAAAATTTTTACAATGGTCTGAGTGGAAATTCAAGAATGCTTTTGGATGCATCTGAAGTGGAACATTGTTAGATAAAACATGTGATGAAGCTTGTGAGATTCTGGACAAGATTGCTACAAACAACTACTATTGGTCAAACTCAAGAGCTGCAACAATTTCAACTCCAAAGGTGGCTGGTATCTTGGAAAAAGACCCTATCACTGCTTTGACAGCATAAATGGAGGCTTTGGGGGCAGCTATGAAGAACATTGAGAAAAATACAAGTCAAGCTATGATTATCTCAATGCCAACAAAAGTGTTGTTGTTTTGAGTTGTATTTAGAGTGGGGAGGGACACCGATTTGAGGAGTGCCCATCAAACCAAGCCGCAGTATGTTACATGGGGAATAGGAATCAAAATCACCAAGGTAATAATCCTTATTCGAACAATCACAACATAGGATGGAGAAATCATCAAAGCTTCTCTTGGTCTGGATAAGGCGGTAGTAATTTTGCAGCAAGGGAGCAACATAACACTTATAACAAAGGAGGTTACACTCAACAGTCAACTAACCAACAATAGAGATTAGAAGCACCACCTCCTAAGCTAGAGATATCTATGGAGGATATGATGAAGGAGTTTATGACACAGAATGAGGTGCTCTTAAAGAGTCAAGATGTTTTTTTAGAGTCAAGCCTCATCATTAAGGAACTTAGAGGTGCAGATGGGATAGTTAGCCAATGAGCTTAAAAACAGACCAATGGGTACTCTACCTAGAAACACTTAGAATCCAAAGGGAGAAGATGAGCATTGTAAGGTAGTTACTTGAGAAGTCGAAAGCAATTCGAGAAAAAGATAAGTGAACCTCGAGATATTGTTGAGGGATCATCTTCAAGGACTGCTACATACAAGATTCGGTTAGTTCATGAAAAACAAACTGTGGATGAAGAGATACTTCCTAGCAAGAATATAGAGAAGGGTCCAACTGAGAGAGTGGTGGAGCATCTAGAGCGACGTACAACTAAGACTAAATGGAAGTCTGGACTTGAAGAACATGATTACGCACCACCACCTCCACCGTTTGCAGTCAGATTTAAAAAATAGAAGGAAGAAGAACAGTTTAAGATGTTCTTCAAAATGCTGAAACAAATTCATATCTATGTTCCCTTGGTAGAAGCACTTGAGCAAATACCTACCTATGTGAAATTTATGAAAAACATCTTGTCTAAAAAGAAGAGGTTGAAAGAATTTGAAATCGTATCATTGTTTGAGGAGTTAGGTGGAACACTAAGAAGACAGATTCCAGTCAAGCTAAACGATCCAGGAAGTTATACTATTTCTTATTCCATAGGAGGTCGAGATGTGGGAAGAGCTCTTTGTGACTTAGGAGGTAGGATAAATTTAATGCCATTGTCAATATTTCATAAGTTGGGAATTGGAGGACCTAGACCCACTACTATATCTCTACAGTATGAAGATAGATCAACTTTACACCTGAAAGAAAAATTGAGGATTATCTTGTAAAGGTTGATAAATTCATATTTCCTGCTGACTTCATTATTTTGAATGATGAGGCAGATAAAGAGGTACCTATCATCTTAGGAAGACCTTTTCTAGGTACAGGAAGGACTTTAATTGATGTGGAAAAGGGGGAACTGATTATGAGAGTGCAGGATGAGGAAGCTACTTTTAACTTGTTCAATGTCATGAAGGTACATGATGATTCAGAAGATGAAGAATCAACAATAGAGGAATTTTTATTGAAAAGTCATCCAAATAAGGTTTTTGAAGATGAAGAAGCTTTGGAAGATAGTATAGCATGGGTAGAGCAAGGTCAAAAGTTTGGGGGAGTGAGACCTCCCTTTTAATCATTGGATTTGTTATCTAGGGAGCTGAAGGAATCAAAGCCAACGCTGGAAGAGCGTCCAGAGCTGACTTTGAAGCCCCTAGCCGCTCACTTGAAGTATGTTTACTTGGGAGAATCAGACACTTTACCAGTCATTATAGCTGCTAATTTAAAGGAGGAAAATGAGCATTGTTTTTCGGATTTGCTTAAGAAGCAAAAGCGAGCAATCGGATTGACTCTCTCTGCTATAAATGGGATAAGCCCTATAATCGGATGTACAAGATATTGTTAGAAGATGGGAGCAAGAATTCTATTCAACCACAATGGAGGTTGAATCCCAACCTGAAAGTGGTTGTGAAGATGTCATTAAGTGGATAGATGCAATGATTAACTTTTCAGTTCTTGGGTGAGTCTTGTGAAGTGTGTCCCTAAGAAGGGAGGAATTACGTGATCCAAAATTATAATAAAGAATTAATTACAACTAGAACTGTAACAGGTTGGAGGATCTGCATAGATTACAGGAAGCTAAATGATGCAACCAAGAAGGAATACTTCCCTTTGCCATTTGTGGATCAAATGCTAGACACATTAGCTGGGTAGGAGTATTATTGTTTCCTTGATGGTTATTCAGGTTATCATCTAATTGCCATTGCTCCAGAACATAAGAGCTTAACTACTTCCACTTGCCCTTATGGAACATTTGCTTTCAGGAGGATGCCCTTTGGGCTATGCATTGCTCCAGCAACCTTTCAGCGCTGAATGATTGCTATTTTTTCAGAAAACATAGATAATTGGTTGGAAATTTTCATGGACGACTTTTAAGTATTTGGGGAGGATTTTGATGCATGTTTAAGGAACCTGGAAAAAGTTTTAAAACATTGTGCGAAATCATAGTTTGTTCTTAACTGGGAAAAGTGTTGCTTCAAGGTTCAGCAAGTATTTTGTCTTGGGGCATAAGGTTTCACGGGCAGGCATGGAAGTTGACCCTTCAAAGATTGAGGTGATAGACAAGATGACCACACCAAACTCAGTTAAGGCAGTAAGAAGCTTCCTTGGTCATGCAGGCTTTTATCGGAGTTTCATAAAATACTTCTCAAAAAATGCTAAGCTCCTGTCTAAATTACTTGAGAAGGACAGGAAATTTGAATTTTCTCAGCCATGTGAAGAAGCATTTCTAAAGCTGAAGGAAACACTTGTTTCTGCACCTGTGATGCAACCTCCAAATTTGAATTACCCTTTAGAACTAATATGTGATGCCAGTAATTATGGTTTAGGAGTCGCTTTGGGGCAGAGAAAGCACAACATCTTTAGAGTAATCTATTAAGCAATTAAAACACTAGATGGAGCTTAAAGGAACTATACAACTACAAAAAAGGAGTTGTTGGATGTAGTATTTGCTTTCGATAAGTGCAGGTCTTACCTTGTGGGAGCCAAGGTCATTGTGTATATAGAAAATTCTGCAATAAAATATTTGATGGCAAAGAAGAATGCCAAGCCATGGCTCATAAGGTGGATATTATTGCTGCAAGAGTTTTATAAGGAAATCAGAGACAAAAAATGGAATGGAAATCAAGTCGCATATCATCTTTCCAGACTTGAGAATCCATATGGATAGGATGCTAATGTGCAGGTTAATGATGATTCCCAAATGAACAATTGATGAGCTATGCAGAAGAAGCCCCATGGTATGCAGACATAGCAAATTACTTGGCAACTGGAAGAAAACCATATGGTGTGTATGGTCAGCAGTCAAAGAGGTTCCTTCATGATATGAAGTATTATTATTGGGATGATCCACTCCTATAAAAATAGGGATCAGATCAAATTTTCAGAAGATGTGTGCCAAAGAAGAATATTCAGTCAATTCTAGGAGAATGTCATGCTGCAGCATATTCAGGGCATTATGGTGGCCAAAGAACTGCAGCAAAGGTTCTTCAATCCTGGTTTTTGTGGCCTACTGTGTTCAGGGATTATTTTTCATTTGGAAAGAATTGTGACAGATGTCAGAGATTTGGGAATTTTCCAGCCATAAATGCAATGCCACTGAACAATATCATTGAGGTGGAGTTGTTTGATGTCCGGGGAATGGATTTTAAGGGGCCATTGTTGGGATTGTATACAGAAAGCATATATGATTAAGTATTTTGTACACAGGTCTTCATATATGTTGTTGCAACAATGCTCCCTATCTGATGAAACAAACGTGCAACGAACCATAATATCCTATTATCTCGCCTATAGGGATGACCATATGGTGTGTAGGAGATCACAGAGGATCATATGAGTCGTTTGACCTAGCGAGATATAAACAGTATCACAGCTGAGACAGTCCCTGGAGAGGCTGTAGGTCTAAGCCGCGGCACATCGGTTCATAAGTGGGCTTACCCTAGCTACTTGATGTGTCGGTACATAGTTATGTATTGATGGGATCAACAGTGGGATGTGCCATTCACATTGACATACGAATGAGCCAGATCCCTAACATACTTCCTATGATCTTAAACCTAACTGAAGGATAAGGGGCACAAACAGATTGACCACACTTTGATTTACCATAGTGGCGAGTCTTACATGTACTCTTATACCCGTATTTTTGGTGTTGGCAATTTGTGTGTGGCCTGCTTAGTCTGGACGCTTAGGTAAGCATATCCATTTCAGGATGGTGACAGTCCCTGAGGAGCTCACAAGGTTCATTATGCTAAACCCTGCAGGTTGAATTATTTAATTCAGGCATAAGTGAAAAGGAGTGAGTGGTATTACTCAGGAAATAAGAGATTAATTAATTGTGGCTGATTGACATAAGCCATATTAATTAATGAATGTCTAAAACCTTAAATATGTTGATCATGTTAGTTTGGTGCAACCCGTTCCTAATAACATGGTAATAAAGGGGCGAGTCAGCATTGTTACCGTGGTGAAGGTTAAAACCATGTTTTATTAATTAATTATGTTCTCGGTTGAACAAGGAAGGATTAATTGATAAAGAGGGCCACTTTATTATTTGCATCGGGTCCCTAGTCTGGCCTATGAACTGCTCAAGCCCATTAGGGTTAGGGTTTCTCAAAACCCTAACACTATATATAGGCCTTCTCTCTATCAGGTCATGTCAGAGACTTTTCAATATATTAAAAAAGAGGGAGAGAACGGCGGCGGCTGATCTGTGGGAGGAACTGATCGATTTCTCCAGATCTCAGATCCAACTTGGTAGATAATCCTCACCATATTTCCAAGAAGCAAGGGAACATATCATATGATCAGATCTGTAGGAACAACTGTTCATCACCGGCGTTCAAATGCAGATCCAGATCTAGTTCATCGTTGTTGCATCTGATCTAGATCTGTAGATAAAACGGTGAAATCAGGTATTCTCTGAATCCATCCTCTGCAATTAATTTTGTAGGAGCATGCATAGGATCGCATGGTTTATTTAATTGAAATTTGTTCCTGGTATCCTAAGAACGATCCTTGACAAGGAATTCATTAATGGCAACTCATATTGTCCATCGTAGACTCAAGCCCTACAATTGGTATCAGAGCGAGGTTACTGTTCTTAGGCTCTATCTTGGATAGATTGAAATTAAATGAATATGTATGTTCATGGATTGATTTAAATTGTCGTGGATGTTTTTGTTCTCATGGCTTTCTCATTTTTGGAACTGTTTTTCACCACGAGAAAATATGTGGTTAGATTTAATAGGGAAAATCATGTAATAGATCTAGATCTATTTTTTGTATTTTCAATTTTTTTAAATCTTTAAAATTAAGATTCGAAAGAATTGAAGAACGAAGAACAGAAGAAGCCACATGAACTACGGTTCAGCCCAGATCTCACCGGTGGCAGCGCCGCCGCCGGCGGCGAGCGGTGGCAGGTGGCGGCGGTGGGCAGACCCCCTGCTGTGGCTGGGCCGCGCCTGTTCGGAGCTGCTGCGCGCGAGCTTCCGATGAAGCTTCCAGGCTCGCGAATGTCCGACTGAATGGGACAGCAGTGCGTGCGAAAGGAAGCAGTCGCAGACCGATGGCGGCGCGCGGGTTCGGTTGTCATGCTTGCGGTATTGGGACGGGAAGGCGGCGGCTAGGGTTTCCTCGCAAGCCGCCCCTGTGCTCGCACTCTCTGATTCGACAGGGAGGCAGCGCCGTGCGCTATTGCTTCTCACGAAGTCGCCGGAAATGGCGACGGCTGCAAGCGAAGAAGCAGATGCCTGAGGTTGCGGGTACATGCAGGTTGCGTGCGGCTGCGTGCGGTGGCGGACATAGCAGCGCAGCCCTGCTACACGTGCTGCTGCTTCACGTGGCGCTGCCGTCGACTCCATGGCCTGGACGAGCGGGCTGGCGGTGGAAATTCGGCCGCAGGCGGCGGCCGAAAAGGCGGCGCGGCGGGCTGTCTGCTGTGCGGCTTGGGTTTGCTGGCTGCTAGGGTTTCCAAGCCGGGCTATGGCTCGGGCTTCTCAGTCCGGAGGCAGCCCGCGGTCTGAAATTAGGGTTTGGCACTCCCCTTTGGGCCTGAAACCCTAGTTGAAGCCCAATTGTTGTTGATGCAATTCAAATCAGATTTCAATTCAAACAGAGGCCCAGTTTGAAGATCTGTATTGGAATTAAATCTTGTAATAGTTAGATTTAATTTATTTTTCATCATGTAATCGCATCTGAGGGGCCACGAGAAATTTTAGTTGTTTATTTAATTATTTCTCGTACTGATGTGACTTATTATGTGCGCACTAGTAAATAATAGGAAAGCATGTATACTTGCTTTAATTATTTACTGTTTAAGCATGTTGTAAATTTTAAATTATCAAGCATGCTTTATGTGATTTATTTTTTTTTTTAAAATTGTGTCTATAAATTCCAGGAATCATATTAATTTATGATGGAATTTTGGGTGTGACATAATTTATGGGAACATAAAATAATGTCTAAAAATACTAAGCTGGATTTTGGTTCTTTTCTAACCAAGATCATTAGACCTCCACAAATACGGCCTCTCATTGGAAGTAATGCATTTCGAAGCGTAAACGTCTACTCCAGTAGCTTGCGTTAGAGATAAATTATCAGTTCTAATGCGATGAGGTTTCTAAATAAAACATTTAGTATAAGATGAGAAGTGGGAGCCTCTAAGCAAACGTCTACTCCAGTAGCTTGCATTGAGATAACTTTCACTGGTCTCTAAGATTAAACTAAATGAGATAACAAAAGACGTGAGGGGCATGCGGTATGGGTCGAGTACGTATGCTAAATCGCCTTTTAACATCCTAAGTTAGGATTGTGGTTACTTTGGCTTAGATGTTGCCTGAGCACAACTTATGCATGAGATCCCTGCTCAAGATAGGTGAACATGGTCTAAAGATCTCCAATATTAATGTCTTTTGCCGGCGGATACCTGGCATGGAGAGAAATTAAAGGATCTATTTTGGTCTGGTCGAGCGTTTGCCATAAACGTCTACTTCAGTATCTTGCGGTAAATTAGCTTGGGCAATTGGAGGGAAGCAAATTGCATATTTTTTATCTAAAGGTGCTATGCATATTTGTTTCAATTGTTCGTAGTATGTGCTTACTTTAATTCGCTTATTTGTTTTCAGATATGTCTATTATTGCAATGCTCATCAATTCAATCGTACACAATTCCTTGATTGGTCTGAATTTTCCTGGATGGAAAAGTGACATTGTCAAGCTCTTGGATTCATTTGGACATTTTTTAGTTCTGCAAACTCCCTGTCCGAGTTCGCCGACTGATACATCTTTCGATGAGGACCATGCACAGTATCACATGTGGATGTGGTCGAATGGCATGGCCAGACAATATATCTTGGCTGGTATGTCAGATGCACTGCGTCCTCATTATAGTGATGTATTGCTTGCGCGTGACATTATGCGATATCTTTACGTAGCATATGGCGGACTCGATGGACATGCTAGATCTAGTCTTATCAACCGTATTGTAAGATAGAAAATGGGTCAGAACTGTTCGGTACGTGAACATGTGGAATCGCTCATCCAGCTCAAAGATGAGTACACATTAATGGGTGGTCAAACTGACAATGATGTCAAAATTGACTTGATACTCAACACGTTACCGAAGTCATTTGATGACTTCAGAATTTCTGTTGAGAAAAACAAGAGTGTGTATACTTTTCACAGTCTGCTCAAAGATTTTGTGTCAACAGAAGCTTCTTTAGTCTTTTCTGTGAGTCACTCTGATTTGCTTCCGAGTCGAAAGAGTGATGTCAAAGAAAAGAGGAATGAAGGAAGCAGTGGGAGTAGTCTTGAATTATCAGTTCATTCCAGATCTCTTGCTAAAAGTTCTTCTAAATTGCGTCATAATGACAAGAAGAAGAAGAATGGTAAAGGAGAGAACAGAGGAAAGAAAGATAACAAGAAGGACAAATGTTTCAACTTTGGCAAGAAGGGTAACTGGAAAGTAAATTGTCCAAGTTTGGTAACAAAGGGACAAGGTACGTCATGTTTTGCATTGCTTGTTGAAACATGTTTAGCATCGGTTTTCTACTCCTTAGTGGGTAGTAGTAACTGAGGTCACTAATCGTGTTTGCTACACTTTGCAGGGAATCAAGCTTAAGGCTTGAAGATGGCGGGATTACCATCTCCAAGATTGATGCTGGAAGTTGCTACTTCAGCTGATGGAGATTTTACTTTGAGTTTATGTTAAAAACTCTGTTTTGATTCATGTTTCTGAAGAGATATTGTTTTTGTTTTGATAAACATACTTTTCATCTATTGGATTATCAGTTATTCGGTAGAGTTTTTCTATCATAATGATTAACAGTGTTTTCTATTATGGATGATTGTCTCTTCATTACTTGATTACATAAACTATCAGTGTTCTAAAGTATAAGTTAAAGAATCTCTTTAGAGATAGGTTACATCAGTCTAAGTAGTTTTAAGTAATTCATGGAATTATGGATCCAATCCAGGTATTCCTAAGAATGGTACTTATGACAACTACTTAGAGGTATAAGATGGTAACCAGGCCTTTTAATAGGCGATTGTATCTCTATAGATTATTTCGTGTTTGCTCTGGTTTGCTGGTTTGAGTCTACTTCCGCAATTGCCTTAAGATTTGGATATGTTTATCTAGTTCACTACAAGTCTTAGTCTCTTGCTTTAATCAAGAGCGTTCAAGACTAAGGTAGAGAATAAGTTAAACAAGACCGTGAAAACATTATGGTTCATTCATAATGGTATATCTTAAGAGATGGGGTTTTACAGTATCTGGCAGAGCAAAGGGATTGCATCCCAGTTAACTACACCTATTATCCCTCGATTGGGATAGTGTAGGTAAAATGAAATAAGATTCTTTAAAAGTTTATAAGTTATGCCAGCTTTGCCAAATTTTCGTTTTTGGGATGAGCGCCAAAAGCAGTTGTGTGTTTGCTTAATCTAGTGCCTTCTAAATCAGTTCCAAATACCCTAGCAGACCTTTACTAAGTCAAAGGGGCAATGATGGGTAATTCGGCTGTTAAGCTAATATGGGAAACTGATTGTTTTGAAGAAAGTTTTAAGCTATTACTACTTTGTGGGCTATTCTAGGTGAACGAATAAGATGGTTGCTTTGTGTATCCTAGATACAAGCATGTTGTATAGGATAAAACCATGAATCCAAAAGTAAGATTGTTCTCTAATTTTTTTGAGAAGCAATTCAAATCCATCAGGAAATACCCCGTGGCACGATGAGCATACCTTGGAAGGTATGGTACCAATTGCACGGTCACCTGTGAAAGGTGGTAAACCACAAATTAATGCACCATTAACTTACAACGTAAAAGGAGCATCGTTGCAGTGGGAGGTTGCCTTAACAGTCTTAATGGTACTAGTTCGTGGAAACAGTCTCTGGACTTGTTCCCAGCTTAACGAACAACATCGTACTTATCCCTTAAAGCGCAACGAAGCTGTTACGACAAAAGATGCAGTTAAATGACGTCAAGTCATGGATTCAGAAATGAATCATTAAAGGTTGTGGTTGTGTATCAGGATCAGTGATTGCCAAATAGCTTACCAGCTATATGTAACTGATTGATATACAAGGAAAGAAATGCTCGAATGGTAACCTAGCATGTTTTCGAAGGTCTAGGTAAGTGAGTAAGGTATGTTTCATAACAAGATTTTCTCACTGGTTGCAACTATTAAACCCATTCGAATTCTTTTAACCATAATAGCACATATGAATCAAAATATCTGGAAGATAGATGATGTCATCCGTATTTTATAAACGGGTACCTTGATAAAAGTTGACGACATCTGTATGCAACAACCAGATAAGTTATGTGCAAAGCATCATGTCTGGAAGCCAAGGTAGTTCAAGTATGAACTTAAGGGTGCTTCAAAATCATGAAACATACATTTCGATGTTGTCTATCGAGAATGAGAGTTTCATGTACCAGTTATGTGTCAGTGGAAGTGTGGTTTTCCTTGCACATTATGCAGATAGTATTTTCACATTTGGAAATGGTGTGGAGATATTGTCGGGCATAAAGGATGGTTATCCGAACAGTTTCAGAAGTAGGACTTATGAGATCTTGGAACATCTTTTGAATTAAAGTCTTATATTGTCACAAGAAAAGGATGTTAAGGTATTTCAAGTCGCTTAAATTGATTCTATGGTGAGTCATTCATAGCAAGAAAGATTGTTATCTTTCTATATTATAAATGAACGAAGTTAGAAATCTGTACTGCTATAAGCATGTTAAACAGATATTAGTTCAACTCTCGATAGGCACATTGGTTAATGAATGAGCCTGGTGAGTTGAATGGCATCGGATATCCAGGAGGATCATAAGGAAAAGAAATCGACCTCTAACTATGTGTTGGCCTTGGAGGAGGAGTTATAGGAGTCTAACGCAGAAGTGTGTTACGGATTCCGGTATGAAGGCTGAGTTTTTGACAGCTTCATTAGCTTCGCAAGAAGCAGTATAACACCGTTGCTATCCTCTAGAGGTGTGTGTTCTGAGTTCGCCTAATAAAATCACATAGAATTGTGATCATGTTGGTGCAATGACAAACTCAGGGGAACCGAATTATCACAAGGTGGTGAAGCACATAGGATATGTGGTTTCACATCATACGAGAAATCGGGACAAGAGGTAACATGAATGCAGTGGGAGTGATTGACAGTATAGACACACTTAATACTTTGATAAAGTGGTATTATGCTTTAAGTATAAGTGGGAGATTGTTGGTATTGTATACTGACAGCATATATGATTAAGTGTTTTGTAAACTGGTCTTCATATATGTTGTTCCAACAATGCTCGATGTCTGATGAAACAAACATACAATGAACCATAATATCATATTATCTCGCCTATAGGGATGACCATATGGTGTGTAGGAGATCACAGAGGATCAAATGAGTCGTTTGACCTAGCGAGATATAAACAGTATCACAGCTGAGACAGTCCCTGGATAGGCTGTCGGTCTAAGTTGCGGCACATCGGTTTGTAAGTGGGCTTATCCTAGCTACTTGATGTGTCGGTACATAGTTATGTATTGATGGGATCAACAGTGGGATGTGCCATTCACATTGACATACGAATGAGCCAGATCCCTAACTTACTTCCTATGATCTTAAACCTAACTGATGAAGGATAAGGGGCACACACAGATTGACCACACTTTGATTTACCATGGTGGCGAGTCTTACATGTACACTTATACCCTTATTTTGGGAGTTGGCAATTTGTGTGTGGCCTGCTTAGTCTGGACGTTTAGGTAAGCATATCAGTTTCAAGATGGTGACATTCCCTGAGGAGCTCACAAGGTTCATTATGCTAAACCCTGCAGGTTGAATTGTTTAATTCAGGCATAAGTGAAAAGGAGTGAGTGGTATTACTCAGGAAACAAGAGATTAATTAATTGTGGCTGATTGTCATAAGCCAAATTATATTAATGAATATCTTAAACCTTAAATATGTGGATCATGTTAGTTTGGTGCAACCCGTTCCTAATAACGTGGTAATAAAGGGGCGAGTCAGCATTGTTACCGTGGTGAAGGTTAAAACCATGTTTTATTAATTAGTTATGTTCTGGGTTGAACAAGGAAGGATTAATTGATAAAGAGGGCCCACTTTATTATTTGCATCTGGTCCCTGGTCTGGCCCATGAACTGCTCAAGCCCATTAGGGTTAGGGTTTCACAAAACCCTAACACTATATATAGGCCTTCTCTCTATCAGATCATGTTAGAGACTTTTCAGTATATTAAAAAAGAGGGAGAGAACGGCGGCGGCTGATCTGTGGGAGGAACTGATCGATTTCTCCAGATCTCAAATCCAACTTGGTAGATAATCCTCACCAGATTTCCAAGGAGCAAGGGAACAGATTAGAAGATCAGATCTGTAGGAACAACTATTCATCGCCGGCGTTCAGATTCAGATCCAGATCTATTTCATCGTTGTTGGCTCCAATCTAGATCTGTAGATCAAACAGTGAAATCAGGTATTCTCTAAATCCATCCTCTGCAATTAATTTTGTAAGAGCATGCATAGAATCGCATGGTTTATTTAATTGAAATTTGTTCCTGGTATCCTAAGAACAATCCTTGGCAAGAAATTAATTAATGGCAACTCGTGTTGTCCATCGTAGACTCAAACCCTACAGCAATTTCCAGTTTCTTTTGAAAAATGAGTTCATATTGTTGGCTACGGATTATGTATCTAGATGGGTTGAGGCTTGTGCATGTGCCCACAATAATTCAGCTACAGTCATGAAATTCTTTCATAGGAAAATTTTTACCAGGTTTGGAACACCTTGGTCCATAATTAGTGATGAAGGCACCCATTTCATCAACAAAAGCCAGTCAGCAATGTTGTCTAGATACAATGTCACTCATAGGGTATCCACAGCATACCACCCTTATACTAATGGCTTGGGAGAACTTTCAAACAAAGAGGTGAAGAGTCTGTTAGAAAAAGTAGTGAATGTTACCTTGACAGACTGGTCTAAGCATTTAGATGATTCTCTATGGGCCTATAGAACAGCTTACAAGACACCATTAGGAATGTCGCCCTACCGATTGGTCTTTGGGAAAGCTTGCCATCTACTCTTAGAATTGGAGCACAAGGCTTATTGGGCAACCAGAAAGCTGAATCTTGATCTTAAAGCCAGTGGTGCAAAAAGGTTGCTGCAGTTGAATGAATTAGAGGAATTGAGATTACAGTCTTATGAGAATGCCAAATTGTACAAGGAAAGAGTTAAAAAGTGGCATGACAACAAGATCTCGGATAGAAAACTTGAAGAGGGTTAGAGAGTGCTGCTTTAAAATTCTAGATTGAGGCTCTTTCCTAGGAAACTTAAATCTCGGTGGTCAAGACCTTTTACTGTGGTTAAAGTTTATCCACATGGAGCTGTGGATCTCAAGGATGACAACACAGGTGAAATGTTTAAGGTGAATGGGTCACGACTGAAGCATTATTTTGGTTGAAGCATAAAGAGAGAGAAAGCTTCCATCCTAGTGGAAGAACCTTGAAATAAGGAGTCTTTGACCAATGAAGAGCTTATTTGATAATGATAAATACCATGCTTATGTAGGAACTGAGTCTACAATAGGCGACATGAATCGCCATTTATTAAAACTCCGGATTCGATTTATGGATATCAAAATAAATATCATGACAAACAGTAAATGCCCTATGCATGCTCTTATTTAATTTAATTCGTAGATCCAAAGGAATACCTGAAACTCCAAGGACTGATCTACAGATCTAGATCGATGAAGGCAATGAAGATGGTGCAGATCTGAATCTAAAATCGATCAAAACGACGGTGTTCCTACAGATCTGATCTTCTGATCTGTTCCCTTGCTCGATCAGGAAATCTGGTGAGGATACGCTACCGAATCTACAGCCGCCCACTCTCTCACAATCTCTAGGGTTTCTGATTTGAAAATCAAAACTTAAAACTTATGTGGGCTAGTGAGAGATCATCTATTTATATAGATGTGAGAATGGGCTATTAGGGTTTAATAAACCCTAATGGGCTCTGAGCAGTGTTGGGCCAGACCAGGGATCAAATGCAAATAATAAAGTGGGCCTCCTATTAATTAATTCCATGTTCAACCCAGAACATAATTAATTAATAAACATTAATTCATGCCACCAGAGAATTAATGCTGACCTACCCCTTTATTACCACGTTATTAGGAATGGGTTGCATTGACTTGGTTAATCCCCATATTTAAGGTTTCAGACATTCATTAATTAATTCAGAGTATGACAATTAGCTGTAATTAATTAATCTTTTATTATTCCTGAGTAGTACCACTCAACCCTTATCGCTTATGCTTGAATCAATGATTCAGCCTGCAGGACTTAGCATAACGAACCTCGTGAGCTTCCCAGGGAATGTCACCATCCTGAAACGGATATGGTTATCTAAATCCAGCCTGAGGAAACCCCACACAAGCTGCCATCACCCAAGATGCAGATATACGAGTACATGTAAGACTCTCCACCATAGCAAGTCAAAGTGATAGTCAACCCATGTGTGCCCCTCAGCTTTCAATAGACTTTAGATCCGACCAAGTTACCGAGATCTTTACTCATTCATATGTCAAGTAGAATGGTTCATCTCACTGTTGATCCTATCAATACATTGAGATGTACCGGTCACACAAAGCAGTCAAGATAAACCGCTTATGGACTTGTGTGCCGCAGCCTAAACCGACAGCCAAACCAGAAACTGTCTCAGCTGTGATAACTGTTTATATCTCGCTAGGTCGAACGATCTATACGATCTTATGTGATCTCTTACACACCGTATGATCTCCCTATCGACGAGATAACTGGATGTGTTTGTTCGCATCGTATGATTGTTAATTCAGACAGGAGTTGTTTATTGCAAGTCATTAATGATTACCAGTATATCAAACATAACGTTTCCTAATATACCAATCATAATGCTTTTATGTATACAATTCCAACAATCTCCCACTTATACTCAAAGCATTATACCATTACTTTCCAGAGTATAAAGTGTGTCTATTCTAATCTAGCCATTACATTTGGTCACCAGGTGGCCGGCAACTACCTCAGCCCTAGGCTATGAACATGACCTCCGTATGCCTACTGAGGTAAGCCCTTTGTAAATGGATCTGCTAGATTATCCTCAATGTTTATCTTATCTATTAGCACATCGCCCCTCGCTACGATTTCTCGTATGATATGGTACTTTCTCTCTATGTGTTTAGACGCCTTGTGAGTTCTTGGTTCCTTAGAGTTTGCTACTGCACCAGCATTATCACAGTATACTGTGACAGTCTTGGGCAAACTTAGAACAACATCTAACTCTTGGAGGTAGTTCCGGAGCTATATTGCTTCTGTAGAAGCCTCTGAAGCTGCCACATACTCAGCTCCCATGGTGGAGTCCGCGATACATTTCTGTCTCGCACTCTTCTCATCCTGATCCGCCTGGAAATCCAAATCCTTTCTAAGCATTTTGCATGCTAAGACAGACAATCACAGTATCAATATAAGTGGCCTGAGACAAGCTTAACATCCTTTTCTTGCGATCACGCAAGACTTTAATCCCAAGGATGTATCCAGCGTCTCCTAGGTCCTTTATTTGAAACTGTTCGGATAACCATCTCTTTATGTCTGACAACACCTTCACATCGTTGCCGAATAAAAGAATGTCATCTACATAAAGTGCAAGGAAATCCACGCTTCCGCTGACGTATAATCAGTACACGCAACTTTCATTTTCGCACTGTGAAAATCCATAGGATTTAATCACATCATCGAAACGTTTGTTTCATGACCGTGAAGCTTGTTTAAGTCCATACAAGGACTTCCTTAGCTTCCAGACAAAATGCTCTTCACCAACCTTCACATAACCCTCTGGCTGCTGCATATGGATGTCACAACCTTCCTCAAGGTACCCGTTTAAAAACGCGGTTTTGACATCCATCTGCCAGATTTCTAGGTCCATATGTGCTGCTATGGATAGAAGAATTCGAATAGATTTGAGCATGGCTACCGGTGAGAAGGTCTCGTCATAGTCAATGCCCTCCTTTTGACTATAACCCTTCGCCACCAACCTGGCTTTAAAGGCCGTTATCTCTCCTTTCGAACCTTTCTTCCGTTTGTATACCCATTTGCAACCTATGGCCCGAAAGCCATCTGGTAGCGCAGACTTCTGGTATACATCCATAGAAGTAATTGATTCAATTTCTGAATCCATGGCTTTATGCCATTTTTCAGCATCTTTGTCATTTACTACTTCGTCGTATGTCCATGGGTCGGTATCATCTAGTCCGTCTTCCGGGATCAAGTCCGAAGACTCTCCCACGAACATATACCGCTCGGGTTGGTGAGGTACCCTCCCACTACGACGGAGCACTGGTACTGCGTCAGCAGTTGGTGCAGTTACTTGTGGATCAAATCCTTGCACTGGCGACCGTGCAATTGGTTCCATACCTTCGAGAGGTACACTCAATTTGCCACGGGGTTTTCCCAATGAAAGCGCATCATCGTCTCCAATTTCTTGGAGAATGATATCACTTTTGGATTTGTGGTTTTTCACAAACTCGTCCTCTAAGAATCTTGCATTGGTGCTAACCACGATCTTCTGATCCTCAGGACAGTAGAAATAACCACCCTTCGTTTGTCTGGGGTATCCCACAAACAGCATTAGCTTGGACCTGCCTTCTAACTTATCAGGTTCCTTCGACAAAACATATGCCGGACAGCCCCACACTCTTATCTTTGACACACTGGGCTTTCGCCCATGCCAGAGTTCCGAGGGTGTTTTAGGAACTGACTTAGAAGGTACCAGGTTCAGCAGGTACGCCGCTGTTAGTAACGCGTGGTCCCAAAACAAAACAGGCAAGTTCGCATAACTCATCATAGATCTAACCATTTCAAGACGAGTCCTATTTCTTCTTTCTGCAACACCATTCTGCTGAGGAGTGCCTGGTGCGGTCCATTGGGATGTAATCCCATGCTCTGATAAAAACTGCAAGAACTCGTCACTGAGATACTCACCACCACGATCAGATCGTAATGACTTAATGGTCTTGTTTAACTTCTTCTCTACTTCCGCCTTGAATTCCTTGAATTTCTCAAAGCATTCAGACTTATAGTGAAGTAAGTAAACATACCCGTATCTCGAGTAATCGTCAATAAAAGTGACGAAATACTTAAATCCTCCACGAGCTTGCGTGGACATAGGTCCACATAAATCAGAGTGGATCAGTTCCAACACATCACTTGCTCGAGACTGACTTGCCTTGAAAGGCCTGGTCGTCATCTTTCCCTCTATACAGGATTCACAAACTCGATGTGGAACTACCTGGATTGAATCCAACGTTCCATCATCCACTAGTCTCTTGATCCTCTTTAGATTGATGTGACCTAGTCTCAGATGCCATAGATATGTAAGATCCTCATCAGAAGATGAAAACTTTCTCTTCTTATGATTAAATGAGTTATATGCAGCATTCACGGAAGATTTATGCAAACAAGTTATGATATAAAGAGTCTTTCTGTATCCCACGACAGATAACACCGTTATTGCCATTGATAGTAACATGACTATCAAAAATAACTGAAAATCCATCATTTATTAAACTGGAAATAGAAATAAGGTTCTGCCGAAAATCCGGCACATACAAAACATCTCTTAAAATCAAAACATTGTCTTGAAAGCATAATGTAACATCTCTAACTGCTACTGCAGACACACGAGCAGCATTACCCATGGAGATCGTCACCTCGTCATCATTCAGCTGCCTTGTCGGCCTGAATCCCTGCAAAGTGTAACAAACATGATCAGTGGCTCCAGTATCCACTACCCATGAATGGGTAGAAACAGAAGCCAAACATGTTTCCGTTACAAGTGCTAATGACGTACCTTGTCCAACCCGCTTGGTCAGACAATCCTTCTTCCAGTGACCAGTTTTGCCACAACGGAAACACTTGCTCTTCTTCCCCGGTGTCACAGTCTTCTTTTTCTTAGAACTTTTGCTTCCAAAGGCTGTCTTCTTGAATTTCTTTCCAATCACCCCTTTAGCACCTTTCGATGAAGCAGGGCGACTACCGGAAGAAACCAAGACTGCCTTTTCAGGTTGCATGACTGATTCAGCCACCATGAGGTCACTGAGTAACTCATTGAGAGTGTACTCCTTTTTACTCATGACAACATTCAGCCTAAAGTTCTCAAAAGACTTCGGAAGTGAGTTGAGTATGATATCTACCTGGGCTTCCCCGTCAATACCTCCTCCATGCAACGTCAGTTCATCCATGAGATGAGTCATGGAAACAACGTGCTCCCTCACTGAGCTACCATCAGTCATTTTACAACTCACGATTTCCCTCATGAGTTTAAATCTGACAGCTCTATCCGATTCCCCATAAGTAACTGTGAGACTATCCATAATCTCAGCTGCTTTGTCATAGTGCTGATGTTGTTGCTGGAGCACCTTAGACAAAGTGGTCATCATGTAGCACTTGACTACATTATTAGACTTGACCCACTTGTCATAGAGGTTCCGCTCCACATCACTTGACTCAGCAGTAGGGACAGCTGGACACGGGGTGTTAAGAACATATTTATGTTCCTCTGCAACTAGGATATAATCCAAGTTGCGCTTCCATTCCAGGAAATTCGGACCAGTTAATTGATTTTGTGCCAAGATATTTATGACATTATTCATAGACATATCTGAAAACAATAATTGATTAAAGTAAGTACATACATGCAGAACATTGAAACAAATATGCTTTGTAACCTTTTGATAAACCAATACAATTGTTTCCCCCAATTGCCTAGGTGCATCTACTGCAAGCTCCTTTCGAAGACGTTTACAGCAGACCACCTAACCAGACTGCTCTTTGAAGTTCCAGTCTTTAATTTCAATCCATGCCAGGTATTCGCCGGCAAACGAAATTAATAATCGGAGATAAAACTAAGACCACGTTCAACCTATCTGAGCAGGGACATCATTCAGGAGTTAGTACTCAGGCAACATCTAAGCATTTGACCACAATTCTAACTCCGGAAGTTAAAAGGACGATTTGTCATTCGTACTAGACCCATGACGCATGCCTCTTACAACCTTCGTTATCTCATTTAAAACAATCCTAGAGAACTTATGAACAAATAAATTAAGCAGGCTACGGTCGTGTAGACGTCTACTCACCTCACTGTCCACTTCTCACATGTTTAAATGTTTTATTTAGAAATCTCATCTATTAGAACTTATGAACAAATAAAGCAAGCAGGCTACGGTCGTGTAGACGTCTACATACTTCACTGCCCACTTCTAATAAGAGACCGCATTGTGGAGGTCTTGTTGATTTTAATTAAAAAATCTTGCTTAGTCTTTTTCTTTCAAAAGGTTCTTATGCGCACAGATTATTTTTTTATCCATAAATTATGTCACATCTAAAACTCCATCATATTTCCCAACATGATTCCGGAATTTATAGACATAATTTAATACATAAAATAAATCACATAAAGCATGCTTTGAACAGTAAATAATAAAGCAATAACATGCTTCCCTATTATCTACAACATGCTTTAAAATTAAATAATAAAAGCAGTAGCATGCTTTCCTATTATTTACTAGTGCGCACATAATAAATCACATCATACGAGAAATTAATTAAATAAACAAATAAAATTTCTCGTGGCCCCTTGATGCAATTACATGGGAAATAAAATTAAACCTATCTATTACAAGGCTTTAATTTAATACAGATCTTTAAAACTGGGCTCCCACTCTTTAATTTGAAATCTGCAATCTTGGGCTGGAAAAAAATACAGCAGTTTGGGCTAGGAATTTGTGAACCAAGGTTATCTGGCCCATTAAAATAATTAAATTTTAATCTTGGGCCAACCCACATCACACTAGGGTTTAAACACAACAAATTAGGGTTTCTAAGTTCAAAAACCTAACACCAGCCGTCCGGGCCACCGCCAGGCCATCGGGCCCGCGACCCAGCCCACGCGGCCTAAACCCTAGCCCACAGCCCAGACCGCCACCTCCTTCAACTCAGAAACCCTAGCCGCGGCCGCCGACGTCAGTTGCCGCGCCGCCTGCAAAAATACCAGCCATCGCCGGCATTACAGCCACTGCAGCGCCCGCAGCTACCTCCAACATCACCGTCGCTTGCAGTGACAGGGAAGCAGACGTACAAATTCTGGCGAAGGCGAGGGCGCGGCCCAGCCGCGCACAACACCGGCCTGCTGCACGCCGCCGCCACCTTCGCATCTGCTACGCTCAAACCGAAACCGCCACGCGCTGCATTCCATTGACGTGTGCAGGAGGTTCACGCGCGGCCTGTCTGCTTTCGCCCGCCGGAGGGAGGTCGCGACTGCTGCTGCGTGGAGGATGACCGCCGCGCGCCATCGCGCGCGGCTGCTGCTGCAGAGAACTGCAGCGCGCCTCCTGCGCGCGGCCACTGCCTGGCAGGCCGAGGGGCACCACCGCCGGCCACCGCCGCCAGCGCGCTGCTGCCTGTCCCCAGTCATCGGAAAACCACCATGTCGCTGTTTCTCTTGTTCTCGAACAGATCTCGGTTTACAGATTGAGAAGAAAAATACAAACAGATCTAGATCTATTACATATTTTCCTATCAATCTAATCGCGGATTTTCTCGCAATTTAAAATCAAAACAAAATTAAAGAGGGGGCCACGAGAACAAAAACATCCACGACAATTTTAATCCATCCAAAATAAATTAAATAACATGCATAAACCGTTTGTCAAATTTATTTTCCGACAGAGCCATAAAATACGAACCTGGCTCTGATACCAATTGTAGGAACTGAGTCTGCAATAGGCGACATGAATCGCCATTTATTAAAACTCCGGATTCGATTTATGGATATCAAAATAAATATCATGACAAACAGTAAATGCCCTATGCATGCTCCTATTTAATTTAATTCGTAGATCCAAAGGAATACCTGAAACTCCAAGGACTGATCTACAGATCTAGATCGATGAAGGCAATGAAGATGGTGCAGATCTGAATCTGAAATTGATCAAAACGACAGTGTTCCTACAGATCTGATCTTCTGATCTGTTCCCTTGCTCGATCCGGAAATCTGGTGAGGATACGCTACCGGATCTACAGCCGCCCACTCTCTCACAATCTCTAGGGTTTCTGATTTGAAAATCAAAACTTAAAACTTATGTGGGCTAGTGAGAGATCATCTATTTATATAGATGTGAGAATGGGCTATTAGGGTTTAATAAACCCTAATGGGCTCTGAGCAGTGTTGGGCCAGACCAGGGATCAAATGCAAATAATAAAGTGGGCCTCCTATTAATTAATTCCATGTTCAACCCAGAACATAATTAATTAATAAACATTAATTCATGCCACCAGAGAATTAATGCTGACCTACCCCTTTATTACCACGTTATTAGGAACGGGTTGCATTGACTTGGTTAATCCCCATATTTAAGGTTTCAGACATTCATTAATTAATTCAACGTATGACAATTAGCTGTAATTAATTAATCTTTTATTATTCCTGAGTAGTACCACTCAACCCTTATCGCTTATGCTTGAATCAATGATTCAGCCTGCAGGACTTAGCATAACGAACCTCGTGAGCTTCCCAGGGAATGTTACCATCCTGAAACTGATATGGTTATCTAAATCCAGCCTGAGGAAACCCCACACAAGCTGCCATCACCCAAGATGCAGATATACGAGTACATGTAAGACTCTCCACCATAGCAAGTCAAAGTGATAGTCAACCCATGTGTGCCCCTCAGCTTTCAATAGACTTTAGATCCGACCAAGTTACCGAGATCTTTACTCATTCATATGTCAAGTAGAATGGTTCATCTCACTGTTGATCCTATCAATACATTGAGATGTACCGGTCACACAAAGCAGTCAAGATAAACTGCTTATGGACTTGTGTGCCGCAGCCTAAACCGACAGCCAAACCAGAAACTGTCTCAGCTGTGGTAACTGTTTATATCTCGCTAGGTCGAACGATCTATACGATCTTCTGTGATCTCTTACACACCGTATGATCTCCCTATCGACGAGATAACTGGATGTGTTTGTTCGCATCGTATGATTGTTAATTCAGACAGGAGTTGTTTATTGCAAGTCATTAATGATTACCAGTATATCAAACATAACGTTTCCTAATATACCAATCATAATGCTTTTATGTATATAATTCCAACAGCTTAGTAGTTTAGAGTAGATTTAATTCTCTACAGAAGGTTGGATTTTAAGTTTATTATTTATTTTCGAGTTTAAATTTTGTTTTCGATAAGTTTAACAAGGAAAATTTGATTGGTGAAAGAAATTTTCTTTCGAATCGAATACAATAATTTTTGCAGGAAAAGGCACGTGTAAGGCAACTACCTATTGAGAGAACTGTCGGCTGGCGTTGGAGATAGAAAATTACCTTTTTGCAGGTGGTTATTGGTGGTTTTTAATTCAAATTTTATTATTGTGTCTTTTAAGAGAATGTCAATGCGTTATTGCCATTAGTAGTATAAAATAACTCATCGAATTAATTTTTGTGCTCATATTTCCATTCCTTGTTCGGCATTCGTGAGAAAGATAGTCTGCAAAGAAAGCACATAAATCTTTGTCAAAGATTGAAGTGTGTCTATAAAATGCAAGCATTCACTTGTTTCTTGGAATTACATTTGGCTTTTAAGTTAGAATTTTTGGAGCAACCATGGATGCATGCTCGGTTAACTATGAAAATAATTCAGATTCTGCATTTTTGTGATGATCCCTTGAAACCTGTAGAATTATTTCTCTTCGACATCAAGTTTGGGAAGCATGTGGGGGTGAAATAGTTGTTGTGTAGTAGATTTTTGGGTAAGGGCAGTATGTGTGATAAGTTTGCGAAGGTTTAATGTTTTTGTTTGTTCTGGATTGTAAGGAAATTCTCTTTTCGTGCGAACGAAGTTATTCTTGTCCATATTTTTCTTGAAACTCTGAATGAAAGTTCCTTTTTATATTGATGGAGTATAATGTTTGGGGAGAGTATGATCACTAAATTATTTAATTAGGGACTTAGCAAAGCTAATAATAAAGCGGCAAATAAATTATCGAATCCCATGGGGAAGAAATAAATAAAAATCTTAAATACTAAAAAATACTGGTTAGGGAAGAAAATAAACTTTGAGTTTTGTTTCAACTTAAAATTAAACAGGAAAATTAAAGACTTTTGTTGAAGCAGTTATGAGAAGTACGGATTCCAGGGATATCTACCTATCAAGTATGACATGTATGAATGAATTGATTAATTCCGAATTTAATTCCTCTTCATAGTGAAACATCAGAAAAGTATTTTGAACTTCTTTGTTGGACAATTCCTAAAGTAGATTAGTAAATTACCTATCTCCTCTCGGTCTCAAGATGAAATAACTAACTCCAAAAATCAACAGATTTATTCCTATAATCTATCTCCTTCTGCTCAGACAAGAAATAAAATTATATTGTGAAAAACTGTTTCCATTGAAAACTATTACAGTTACGTCTCAAGTTCTCAACTAATTAGTCCCAAGATGTGGCCAGCAAACTCAAGATTATGAATAAGCACAGATTTCACAAACTACGATGAGTAAGGGAAAATAATTCAATTAATCAAACATGCATACATTGATAGTTCGAAACCCTATAATCTTAGAAAGAAGTTAGTTACACATAATCATAGTAGAATTCATCAAAGATAAATAAAACCTGAATTGCATAAAAACTTGGGTCTGAATGCCTTCCCACAAAATCTGTCTTCAAACATAAAACTTAACTAAAGCTTGGAATCTCTCAAGATCTGAAATCTGGAATGAAGCACACTTAATAATCGAAATTACTGGGATATATATAGAGGTGGAGGTGTATCCTATCAAATCTAGGGCTAAAGATATGAAAAAATCCGATTTTCATCAAATTCCCATGCCAGCAAACTCACATCAATCAATGCAGGAAGTTGATAAACACTCACTCTGTGCATTCTATTGATAGAATTATGTTTAGATTATATGTCAGACTGAGCCATTACGTGATGTTTTTATGCGTTATTCTTATTCTTTAAGGAAATATTACGCTTGGTTTGTTTGATGTTGTTTTGCACAAATTTGATGCGTATTTGAGTTTAAATGAGATGATTGAGCAAGCATCTGAGGACTGATCAATGTTGGCATGCACTGGGAGGAGAAAGAGTAGAATTTACGGAAGAATTGGAGAAAATGGAAGCTTTGTGACACAAACGGCGAGAACATCTCTCACCCGGCGAGGAAAGTGCAAAACCGGCGATCAAACCCCACACCCGGCGACCAAACTCCATGGCCGGCGTTCACACACCAAACCGGCGACCATCCCAGCATGTCTGGCGAGCTGGTCTCTTCACGGTGAATGGGCAGCACAACCGGCGATCTCTCACATTGCCGGCGGTTGGGGGCAAAAAACGGCGACCACCTCTCTGGGCCGGCGATCGCCATCTTTGCCGGTGGATCGCCGGCCAGGTATTTTTCCCTTCGAGACCAATCCGGCGATTGCATTTCCTTTCCTGCGCTCGCCGGTCGTGAATCCTCCAAATCGTCAGTTTCGCGAGTTTACGTAAATTAGCGTATCTTCTGGCCCAAGATTTAGGTTTGGCTCATATCTTTTGAAATCAAAATTTCCACCTATATATATGAGTTCAAAAGGCCTTAATAAGGTTCCTTCCTGCTGATAATTCTTACCACCCTGTTACGTACTCCTTCTTTTATTTTTAATTCGGGAGACTAGAGAGAGAATGCACAAGAATTCAAGGGAAACTTGAAGAGCATGCCAGGATTCGAAGATTGAAGACTTTTACGGGTTTTTCAATTCCATGTTTTCTGATTTTATGACTCTTCATTCTCTTGTTTTTCTGGGATTTAGCATGATCGGCTAAACCCATTTGTGGATTCTAGGGTTTTGAAACTTTGTATTTATTCATTCAACAGTTTATGCAATTTAATGTTCCTTTTCCTTTGATGTTCTAATTTAATTTGGGATTTTTAATAATTGCAATTAACTGGCCATTAATTGTGATTTGAATTGATAGTTTTTGAACCGAGAGGTCTAGGTTATCAATTAAGACGCAAATAAATTAGATTTATTAGAACAATTGTCCGAGAGGAAATTGAACTTTTAAAGGGTTTTGAAATCAAAGGTTTTTATCAAGAGTAAACGTCCTTTTGCGCATCCGAGAGGAGTCACTAGGTCTTTTATTTCCATGTTATGGTTTAGAGTCCGAGAGGATCACCTGATAACACTTTCGCGATTGCTCACATCTCTGGAAATTAAATTGGGATTGAATTGCATGAAAACGTTGTTTGTTTAATATTCAAAGTGGATTGCCCTGGAATCCTGTTTTCTCACTGTTTTCGAAAATCTTTAATTAAACCTTTTTATTTTATTACTGCTTTAAAATCAATTAGTTTAAATAAACCAAACCCTTTTATGATTCGCCTAGATAGTAGTAAGATATCTATGTTTTAGTGCTTGGTTGTGTTTCGAGCCTGCAGTCCTTAAGTTCGATAAATTATTACTTGCCCTCTGCAGTGGTCTGTACACTTGCAGCTTTAGCGCGTTGCAAAACGCGCTATCAAGTTTTTGGCGCCGTTGCCGGGGACTGCATAGATTTACAATTAACACTAATTCTGATATTACGCTAATTACTCTAGGCTTTATTTTACGCATTTTTATTTTAATTTTGTTTATTCTCTGTGCCGTTCACGGTGTGTTTTCTTGTGCAGGTAGTGTATGCAAACCAGGGCAAAAGGTCCAGCTGCTGAACTTTTAGACCCAGAGATCGAGTCTACTTGCCGAAGAAACACCGCGAGAAGGAAGTTGGCATTTCAGATGGCTGACAATCAGGGGGCACAGATAGCTGAGCTGCAGAGGCAGCTAAACGAGATGAACCTAAGACTCCAAGAGCGTCAGGGTCCTGAAGTACCTCGACCACCTACCATCGATGAGATGTACGAGCCGATGACTGATAGGCATCGTAATGCAGATTTTGGGCTAAAGGTGGATACACCGAACTTCGAGCTGAAGACTGGTCTGATACACACAGCTCAACAGAATCAGTATGGGGGATTACCATCCGAGGACCCTCATCTACACATTCAGAGGTTCCTTCTGCTGTGCGATACAGTTAAGCAGAATCAGGTGCCCATTGACTATGTCCGGTTGCGCCTGTTTTCCTTCACACTGCGCGACAGAGCACTTTCATGGTATATGACGTTGAACTGCAATGAGATCTCAACATGGGAGGAGCTGTGCAAGCTGTTCTTGATCCAATTTTTCCCACCCAGCAAAACTATTCAGTTGCAGACTCAGATTTCACAATTCAGGCAGTTTTCTGGAGAGTCACTGTACGAGGCTTGGGAGCGCTTCAAGGATCTCTTGCGCTCCTGCCCTTGCCATGGTTTTACTGAGAAGCAGCAGATGTGTCATTTTTACAAAGGACTGGACAGGGAGACCCAGAAGCATGTGAATGCTTCAGCTGGAGGGTCACTGACTGCTAAACCACCACAGGAAGGGTTAGCTTTACTGGAAATGATGGCAAAAAGTGAGTACAACTGGCCAGCAGACAGGGATGATCACAGGATAGCAGCAGTTGATGACACTGGAGACATAGCTGCTGAGATCAAGATGATGAGGAAAGAAGTGGCTGCTTCCACTAAGTTACTGGAGACTCGCATCGCTAAGTTGGAAAATAACCTACCTCAGCAAGGTTATGGGCAAGGGAATGAGATGCAAGTGGAGGATGTAAACTATGTGAACCAGAGGAACTTCAACAACAATCGAGAGTATCCGTCAGGGAACATGGTGTATCATCCCAACAATCGGAATCATCCCAATTTCTCTTATGGGAATCCGAATAATGCTCTGCAGCCTCCACCTAGGTTTTCTGCAAACCATGGAGCAACGAATGAGCCAAAGGAGCCAAGCATGAGGGAGCTTCTGACCCAATTCATCGCAGTCTCCAATGCTAAGTCTACGAAGACAGATGGGGAAATTGCTCAGCTGCAGAATAATATGGGGGAGATGGGAAAGCATTTGAAACAGATCGACATCCAAATTTCCCAAATTGCTAATGCGATTGGTAACCAGCATACCCCTGGGCAGTTCCCTAGTACTACTATGGTGAACCCAAGAGAGCACTGCAATGTCATTACTACCCGCAGTGGTAGAGGTTATGAGGGCCCATCTGTGCCCACTTCTACACCTGTGCAACCTGAAGTTGCACAGCCTGCTCCCGTTCTTCCTGAAGAAGAACAAGACCAAGAGAACAGGGGTACTCGCCTTGAGTACAGAACTCCCTACCCTGGCTATATCGCTATTCCTTTCCCACAGCGATTTGCTAAAAGGCCATCTAAGCCTGCTGACACGCCTGTGCAACCTAAAGTTGCACAGCCCGACCCTGTTCTTCCTGAAGAAGAACATACGGAAAAGGGTAAAGAGGTCTGTCCAGCGCCATTATTCAGAAGAAGATACCAGTAAAAAGGGCTGATCCAGGATGCTTCTCAGTCCCTTGTACCATTGGGGGACAGAATTTTGAGAAGGTCCTCTGTGACTCGGGGGCGAGCATAAATCTGATGCCCCTATCCATCTTCAAGAAGCTGCAAATTGGGGACATCAAACCAACTACCATCAGGCTTCAGATGGCTGACAGGTCGGTGAACTACCCTAAAGGGGTAGTAGAGGATGTACTGGTGAAGGTTGGGAATTTTGTTTTCCCAGCCGATTTCGTGGTTTTGGACATGGAGGAAGACAGAGGCATTCCGCTGATACTTGGGAGACCATTTCTGAACACCGCGGATGCACTGATTGACGTGAAGAAAGGAGAGCTGAGCCTGAGAGTGAATGATGAGACAGTCACGTTCTCCATCTGCAAGGTCATGGATAAGAAGAACTGCGGTGGGCGATTCAAGGACTCTGACCAAATTCCAGACACTGATCTACCTGATCCATAGGTCCACCTCTACTGTGTCTAGCTACAGACAATAAATAAAGCGCTTGTTGGGAGGCAACCCAACTTTCTATTTCTTTCTAATTGTTTTAATTTGTGTTGTTTTCATTTTATTTTTATGTTTTACGTTCACTTGTGGTTGTTGAGTTTGTTGGTGCAGGTACAGAGCTCGAAGTATAAAAATTGCAGAAGTCCATGGCCCACTCTCCACCGCAGTGAGATTTATCGAGGTTCTCCACACATCTCCGTAATCCTTCTTCCTCTACAAACTTATTCTCTCCTGTGTATCGAATAAGTTTGGGGGGAGGGGGAGATGATCGGTCGATGTGTGTTTCTTCCTTATTTCCTTTTGATGTGTGTTTCTTCCTTATTTCCTTTTGTGTTTTAAAATTTCTGGTGTTATTAGTTTGGTTATTTGCTTGGTTAGAGTTGATTAGGATTCTTCGTTTTATTTAATTTTGCTGAGTCTGTTCTAGGAACGTGGATTTTGGATAGGAAAGAATTAATAGGGTGTTTATTTTTGCGTTATTGATCAAGTTTATGACGACAGCCCTTTCTTTCTCGTGAGACTCATACTGATTGCTGTGAATGATTTGGTGATGTGTGAATTGATGAAATTGATTTTGGCCTCTTGAATAAGCTTATAGCCATGTGAGAATTTGAGCCTATTTTTGTTTCATTGAGAGTATGTCGCTGTGCATTTGATCTCTAGAACTTGCTCTGGTTTCTTGCTCAAAATTGCGTAGGAGAGTGTCAAGGATTTAGAGATGATCTTAGGCCATCGTTTCATGAGCCACAATGAACCCAAACACTAACCCGATGCATACTCCTTTGTTAGCCCAGTTGAGCCTGAAAACCTTTTCTTTCTTAACCCGGATGATAGGAGGTGTGGTTGGATTTGTAAGGGTATCCAACAATGTTAGGTGGTGAAGATAGAATCTGAGTCTAAAGCTTTATGAGGGGCCGTCTTTGTTAGTTACATTATCACAAACACTGTCTTCTATACAATTTTATCCTTGGTGAAACCCCTTTGAGCCTGTACTTTTCTTTCTTGTCTATGAGTCAGGAAAAGTGTTGTAGTTCTATCTTGTCTATGGGAAAGGGCTATATACAGGTGCATGGTATCTTGTCTATAAGATTTAGGTGAAATAAAGGGTAGATTGGTTTCTACTGTTCATGATTAGCCTTAGAGTCCATGGTTTTCTGTTCTTGTCTATAAGTGAAAGCCTGGATTCCTTCTTGTCTATGAGTTGAGGTGAAAACAAAATATGGTGGGAAATAGTTGTAATATGTGTCTTGTCTATGAGACAATGTTCATAGGAAGATAAGAAATCTTTATTTTGTGTTCAAAAGAAAGTTGGTCCTAAAAATCTGTTGTTGCTAGTAGTCTGTAGTAGTTAGTCAGACATGTGGTATGTGATGAGGAAGATGTGGAGTGAATGGAGTTATAAGGATGAATTAATTTAGTCACTTTTAGCCAAATTTTCCATACCTTTCACCAATGTGCCTACATTAGAACCTGAATAAAGACCTTTTTGATCTTTATTCTAGCACTCCCATAATCAGTGGAGAGTTTAGACGATGAGCAAGCTTATGGTAGAAAGAGTGTGCAGTTGACAATTTGAGAGTACACTAGCCTTTCTTACAATTTGAGCGAAATATGAGTGATATACTATCCTGTGAGAAGCGAACTTTTAGAGGCCAGGATTGAAATTGTCTGTTTGTATTTAACTGATGAATATGCAGTGATTGGTGTGGGAATCACAACCCCATTTTGTGTCTGAAACAGCTGATGATCAATTAATGCACCCCCTCGCGTTTATTTTAGTTTTGTTTTGTCTTTTCACTGTTCGAGGACGAACAATAGTTTAAGTTTGGGGGGTTTGATAAACACTCACTCTGTGCATTCTATTGATAGAATTATGTTTAGATTATACGTCAGACTGAGCCATTACGTGATGTTTTCATGCATTATTCTTATTCTTTAAGGAAATATTACGCTTGGTTTGTTTGATGTTGTTTTGCACAGATTTGATGCGTATTTGAGTTTAAATGAGATGATTGAGCAAGCATCTGAGGACTGATCAATGTTGGCATGCACTGGGAGGAGAAAGAGTAGAATTTACGGAAGAATTGGAGAAAATGGAAGCTTCGTGACACAAACGGCGAGAACATCTCTCACCCGGAGAGGAAAGTGCAAAACCGGCGATCAAACCCCACACCCGGCGACCAAACTCCATGGCCGGCGTTCACACACCAAACCGGCGACCATCCCACCATGTCCGGCGAGCTGGTCTCTTCACGGCGAATAGGCAGCACAACCGGCGATCTCTCACATTGCTGGCGGTTGGGGGCAAAAAACGGCGACCACCTCTCTGGGCCGGCGATCGCCGGCCAGGTATTTTTTCCTTCGAGACCAATCTGGCGATTGCATTTCCTTTCCTGCGCTCGCCGGTCGTGAATCCTCCTAATCGTCAGTTTCGCGAGTTTACGTAAATTAGCGTATCTTCTGGCCCAAGATTTAGGTTTCGCTCATATCTTTTGAAATCAAAATTTCCACCTATATATATGAGTTCAAAAGGCCTTAATAAGGTTCCTTCCTGCTGATAATTCTTACCATCCTGTTACGTACTCCTTCTTTTATTTTTAATTCCGGAGACTAGAGAGAGAATGCACAAGAATTCAAGGGAAACTTGAAGAGCATGCCAGGATTCGAAGATTGAAGACTTTTACAGGTTTTTCAATTCCATGTTTTCTGATTTTATGACTCTTCAATCTTTTGTTTTTCTGGGATTTAGCATGATTGGCTAAACCCATTTGTGGATTCTAGGGTTTTGAAACTTTGTATTTATTCATTCAACAGTTTATGCAATTTAATGTTCCTTTTCCTTTGATGTTCTAATTTAATTTGGGATTTTTAATAATTGCGATTAACTGGCCATTAATTGTGATTTGAATTGATAGTTTTTGAACCGAGAGGTCTAGGTTATCAATTAAGACGCAAATAAATTAGATTTATTAGAACAATTGTCCGAGAGGAAATTGAACTTTTAAAGGGTTTTGAAACCTAAGGTTTTTATCAAGAGTAAACGTCCTTTTGAGCATCCGAGAGGAGTCACTAGGTCTTTTATTTCCATGTTATGGTTTAGAGTCCGAGAGGATCACCTGATAACACTTTCGCGATTGCTCACATCTCTGGAAATTAAATTGGGATTGAATTGCATGAAAACGTTGTTTGTTTAATATTCAAAGTGGATTGCCCTGGAATCCTGTTTTCTCACTGTTTTCGAAAATCTTTAATTAAACCTTTTTATTTTATTACTGCTTTAAAATCAATTAGTTTAAATAAACCAAACCCTTTTATGATTCGCCTAGATAGTAGTAAGATATCTATGTTTTAGTGCTTGGTTGTGTTTCGAGCCTGCAGTCCTTGAGTTCGATAAATTATTACTTGCCCTCTGCAGTGGTCTGTACACTTGCAGCTTTAGCGCGTTGCGAAACGCGCTATCAGAAGTGCATCTATCAACGTGACTCTATCTTCGGCGTCGATCGATGTGGATTCTCCATCGATCGACGTGGAAAAATCAGGTCTCGCCCCTTCTGTGCGGTCTCACGATTTTGGCCATAACTTCCTCTCCCGAACTCCGATTGACCCGATTCCAGTTGCGTTGGAAAGATAACTCAAAGCTCTATCCATTGCAATGCTCTAATAGCCCCAATTACTTGTGTGGAAGAACTCTTCACTGCTACTCATACATGTCACTGCTTTCGGAACGGTTTTCTCGTAAATTTTAGGCCTAAAACCTGCAGAAACATCAAGACGCGCCTAATACCACCCAATATAGACTCATGCATACATTATATATATATAATCAATAAAACTACATAAAATAGTAGAAAATAATATAGATAAGTGAGTGAAATAATGAACTTATCAAACCACCGAAACTTGAACGTTTGATTGTCCTCAATTAATACGCAAGAAAGAAATCAAAAGATCATGTAGTTAAAGTGCAATGCCTCACAAGATTCATCTCAGTCAAGAATAAAAAATCCACTACACACAAGCAATTCGAAAGAGACAGAAAATTCATCAACTGTGGAAGAACTCACAGGAAGTGTGTCACTCAAATCTCAAGTGTTTAAGGTATAGATGAAAGCACTCAACAATATGTATGAAGAAATTTCTTCCATAGGCTTGCAAATTTTCTAATATCTCCACTGCTAAAATATGCACACAAGTCTAGAATCAAAAAGAACTTTTGAAAGGTTGTAACGTAGGCTTTTTCTGATAAGGTAGGGAAATATGGCCAAGTGACTAAATCAATTGAATTCATGAATCTCAACACATCCAACCACTATCTATAATCATCCAACTCATCTCCTTATATACATCAACAAACTCAAATTTTTTTTCTAGCTCATTTTGAATCTCTTATGCACTTTTCGATAATTTTGTATTCTTTTTCTTTTCATAGAGCTTATGAGAATTATAATTATTTCTTTGAGCTTTTTTTTTTCTTTTCACACATCTTTTCACCACCAATTTATCATATCTTATCACCAATTCACCAATCTTCCCCATACATACCACATCTCAAGACACGAGTGAGACAATACTTTTCTTAATCTCATAGACAAGGAAAGAAAAATTGTACAGTCTCAAAGTGGCTAACTAGGAAAAATTTTATTGTGAAGGGACAATGTTTAGGATATTGGGTTTACAAAGATGGCCGAATATTATCTCCTAAACTTGTGCACACTATCCAGTCTCAACGCAGAAAATAGGCAAGATCTAGAGAAATCAAAACACACATGTGAATTTCTCATCAAACGAAATAACGGCTGAAATTTCTCACACAAGGGTTCAAAAAAAATTTCTTCCACAGTCAATTTAAAATCAGCTCAATCAGCATGCAAGTATAAGTGTCAAATCATTCCTATCATGCGGTATTCTACATTCATAGGCATCTAACCGCAATCTCAATCACTTCAACCTCAACCCTCAATTAATTCTAATCTCACAATCTATTCAGGTTATCTCAAAACTCAAAATTCGTCCCCACAAAGTAGCATAAAATAGAAAAGAAAAATTAAAGACGGAAAGCAGAATAAATAAAAGATAGAACATTCCATCTCTTGTCCACATCCCCCCAAACTTATTTCCAACTCGAAGAGTAAAATAAGTTTGAAAATCAGACAAAAGAGGGAACGATACCTGGTAGTTGATCTCAGACATCTACTTTTTTTTATCCCCCGGAGTCTCCAAACATCACGCGATGTGAAATAGAAATGAAATAATAGAATTTTGAAATAAAAACGAAAATTGAAAAAGGAAAACACAAAAAAGGTTGGGTTACTTCCCAACAAGTTCTTGATTTAACGTCGCAGCTCGACGGTACCTCAAATCACTTCTAGGGAGGTTGGGTCCAAACTGGTCTTTTTGCGACCTCCTCTCCATCTTTGTTCTTGACAACTTGCATCCCCCATTTCTTGCCGTCTTCTTACAGAAAGATCTTGTGCATGCATCATGAAGGACTGACCCCTTTGATATCCCCCAAAGTCCATCCAATGGCAGACCTGAGGTGTGCCGGGAGTGGTTTGAGTTCCAGAGCAGGCGGATCGGAGTTAGAGATCTGCGGTTCCAGACTCGCGTCAATCGACGTATGGTGTGAGTCCATCAACATGGTTGAGATGGCAGAGATCCCTTTTCCACGTCACACTGTTTCGTTTGACGAAGCCTTTGCATCGACCCTTTTTCCTGCATTGATTGACGTGGCTGTTGCATCGATCAACGTGGCTTCTGAAGCTGCGTCGATCGACGTGGCTCCTGCGTCGATCGATGTGGGTGCTTTTCCACGTTCTCCCTTCTTTTTCAAGTTGCATTGGCTTGGTAATTGCTCCCGTTTGTTCTCGTTCAAACACACCCAGCTCCATCACTAGATCTACCAGCTCATCGTCCGCTTTATCCAAATCTGAAGACAAAAACAAAGAGTGTAGTAAGCAGTTCTTTAGAAAATCCGGATCAGCTTTAAGAGAAGAAAAGGGAGAGGAAATCACCGGATTGAAACAATTGATCATGTGGCACTCTTCCTGGTAGCTCCCTTCATTAGTCTTCTGCACTTCTTTGTAGATGGGGAAGGTGAGTTTCTTGTCATTAACTCAGAACGTCAGTTTGCTGTCTTGAATGTCAATCCACGCTCCAACAGTCTTCAAGAAAGATCTCCCCAAGATCAGCGGGATGTTTTGGTCTTCTTCCATGTCAAGCACCACGAAGTTTGCTGGAATGATGAAGTCCTTCACCTTCACAAGAACGTCTTCTACGATGCCTCTTGGGTAAGATACCGATCTGTCAGCCATCTGCAATGATATGGTCATTGGTTTGATGCTCCCGATCTCAAGTCTCTTGAAGATTGACAGCGGCATTAAGTTGATGAATGCGACGGAATCGCAAAGGACCTTTCCAAAGGTCTCTCCTCCAATGACGCAGGGGATCCTGAAGGATCCCGGGTCCTCTCTCTTCAGCGGCGTCTTCTTCTGAATAATCGCGCTGCATTCCTCGAACAAGTTGACCCTCTCGTGCTCCAGGAATGGTCTTTTCTGAGAGACCGTATCCTTCAGAAACTTGATATACCCTTGTATCTCTCGTAGTGCCTCAATCAGCGGGATGTTGATGTTAACCTTCTTCATGTTCTCTAGAAAGCGTGCAAATCTCTCGTTCATCTTCGTTTTAGCAAAATGCTGCGAAAATGGCATAGGAGGCATCTTCACAGGCAGGATGGAAACTGGCGTTAATCGATGTGGATCAACATCATCGACGGGGCCTTTGGAGCTGCATCGATCGACTTAGATCCCGCGTCGATCGACGGGGCTACGTCTACGACGGCTTCTTCAACCTGCTTGGCTTCTTCGTCCTCCTGGGTATCTTTCCCCGCCTGTTTTGGCCCTCCATACAATTTTCCCCTTCTCAGAGTTATGGCATTCACTTGGTTCCTCTGATTCTGATTCTTGGGGTTAATCTGAGTGTTGCTCGGAAGTTGCCCCGGCTTGTGCTGGGATCCGAGGGCATCGGCCTTCTGGCTGACCTAGGATTCTATAATTTGTACATGCTTCTGCACCTGGTCTATTTCAGTATTCACGCCTGCGATTTCTTGCTCCAGTTTGCTCACTTTATCAGTGGACACCTGCATGAACTTAGCCAAAATCTCCTCGAGATTTGGCTTCTTCTTCTCCACCACTTCTCCATCTTGCACTGCAAATCCAGATGGTGGCTGCTCCGCAGCTTGGGGGTTCGCATAGGAAAATCCAAGGTGGTTCCTTGCGTGATTATAAGTATAGGGCTGGTTGTGCTGTCGATATCCTCCACGGTTGTTGTTTTGGTTACCACCCATTCGGATGAAATTTACATCGGCAGAATCCCCCTCATACGGAGCTTCCACAGGCTCTATTACCGCGACTGCCTTTTGTAATTTCAGTGTAGCGAAGTCCTCTCGCAACTTCTTCACCTCGGCTACCCAATCAGGTTCTTCAGCGACCTTTTTCTCCACTACTTTCTCAACAGCCTTCACAGGGCGACTTCGACTCGAGGACCAACATTGATTGTTGTTAGCCATCTTTAGGAAAAATTCCATGGCCTTCTTTCCGCTTTTCATCATGATGGTGTCACCCAGTGTGGTATCCACCAACTCAATTGTCCTCTCATTGAGCCCTTCGTAGAATGCTTCTGCTTGCTCGCCCGGAGGTAGGCCATGTCCTGGGCAAGATCTCATAGAAGCTTTCATCTGGTGTTTGAGCAAACTGGATGATCTCCTTCCTTCTTTGTCTGATGACGTTCGGAGAAAAGAAGTTTTCCAGAAATTTATTCCGCAGTTCAGTCCATGTACTAATACTTTCTTTGTTCAGTGCAATGAACCAAGACTGTGCCTTATCCCGCAGAGAGAATGTGAACAGATGCATTCGGATGACACTCTTGCTGACCCCTCTGATTTTGAAAGTATTGCAAAGCATCATAAATTTGTCGAGATGTGCATATGGATCCTCAGTCGCTGTTCCACCGAATTGATTTTGTTGCACCATTTGTACCAATCCGATCTTTAGCTCGAAGTTGTTGGCGTTGATGTCAATCCTGAAGTCTTTCTCTTTGAACTGAGGTCGATATTGTGCTTGCATAGCTTCTTCTTCCTCATCCTCATCGGATTCCTCGGGTGGATCCTGATCATCTTTGCCTTCGTCCCTTGGAATATCTTCAAAGAGTGGGTTGCGGCAAAGATGTCGGTTATTTCGATTGTTCCTTTCGAGATTCAGCTTTTGCAGTTGTGCCCTCATGGCTTGGACTTCTTGAAATAGTGTTGTTTGCTCCTCCAGGGTCAGCATCTGTGGAGGTGGCTGCTGGTCGATCGACTCTGGTTGGACGACCGGCTGTGCCACATGGTCCGGCGGTGTTACGTTGTCTGCCATTGTTTGATCAGTTGTGCTTTCTTCGGCACGCTTATTCCTTCGGATCTTTCTCCACGTGGCTTCAATGTCTGGGTAATAATAGAGTGGGTCCTTTTCTTTACCTCTCGTACTCATGCACTACCTGTACAGCAAAGGAGGTAGCGAAGTAAAATTGAAAATAAACCGAAGCAAACTAAAATTGAAAAACTAGAAAATTATAATAAAATAGAGGGCGTCGATCAATGGAGAAGTTGTGTCGATCGACGTGGAAACACGGACTGCGTTGATCGATGCGAAATTCACGTCGATCGACGTGAAAAACGAAAACTCTCAAAAATTTAAACAAAAGTATGAAAATTACAAATTAAATCAGTATTTCGATCACATAATTAATAGTAAGATTATTTCTATTCTTTCCCTGGCAACAACGCCAAAATTTGATCACTAAATTATTTAACTAGCAACTTAGCAAAGCTAATAATAAAGTGGCAAATAAATTATGGAATCCCATGGGGAAGAAATAATGAAAAATATTAAATACTAAAACATAGGTGCTCAAAATACTGGTTAGGGAAGAAAATAAACTTTGGGTTTTGTTTCAACTTAAAATTAAAAAGGAAAATAAAAGACTTTTGTTGAAGAAGTTATGTGAAGTACAGATTCCAGGGATATCTACCTATCAAGTATGACATGTATGAATGAATTGATTAATTCCCAATTTAATTCCTTTTCGTAGTGAAACATCAGAAAAGTATTATGAACTTCTTTGTTGGACAATTCATAAAGTAGATTAGTCAATTACCTATCTCCGCTCGGTCTCAAGATGAATTAACTAACTCCAAAAATCAACAGATTTATTCCTATAATCTATCTCCTTCTCCTCAGAAAAGAAATCAAATTATATTGTGGAAAACTCTTTCCATTGAAAACTATTACAGTTACGTCTCAAGTTCTCAACTAATTAATCCTAAGATGTGGCCAGCAAACTCAAGATTATGAATAAGCACAGATTACACAAACTACGATGGAAAAGGTAAAATAATTCAATTAATCAAACATGCATACATTGATAGTTCGAAACCCTAGAATCTGAGAAAGAAGTTAGTTACACATAATCATAGTAGAATTCATCAAAGATAAATAAAACCCGAATTACATAAAAACTTGGGTCTGAATGTCTTCCCACAAAATCTGTCTTCAAACATAAAACTCAACTAAAGCTTGGAATCTCTCAAAATCTTAAATCTGGAATGAAGCACACTTAAGAATCGAAATTACTGGGATATATATAGAGGTTGAGGTGTATCCTATCAAGTCTAGGGCTAAAGATATGAAAAAATTCGATTTTCATCAAATTCCCGCGCCAGCACACTCGCGTCGATCGACGCGGGAAGTGTGTCAATTGACGTGACTCTATCTTTGGCGTTGATTGATGTGGATTCTCTATCGATCGACGTGGAAAAATCAGGTCTCGCCCCTTCTGCACGGTTTCACGGTTTTGGCCATAACTTCCTCTCCCGAACTCTGATTGACCCGATTCTAGTTGCGTTGGAAAGCTAACTCAAAGCTCTATCCATTGCCATGCACCAATAGCACTAATATCTTGTGTGGAATAACTCTTCACTGCTACTCTTACACGTCACTACTTTCAGAACGGTTTTCTCGTGAATTTTAGGCCTAAAACCTGCATAAACATGAAGACGCGCCTAATATCGATAAGTGAGTGAAATAATGAACTTATCAGTGTACTGTCTTAGCCGAAACATTTTGGTTGTTGAATTTGTTGGTTTCAAGTTGTGTTTATTTATTGATATTATTCTGTTTGAAAAATATACAGAGATGAAGATCCTGAGCCGAGCCCAAATAAAGGGAAGCAAGAGAAGCCAAAAGCAAGCCCGAAGAAGAAGGATTCTAAGGCCAAGACTAATAAATCAACTAACCTATTGTGAAGATCCAATCAAGCTGCTATGGCTACCATGGCCCTAAAGAATGAACATCTTCCAAAAGCAAGTGCTGATATTCATGAAGAAGTGTCTCCTTCCCAGTAGAAGGGTGGTAAGTCGATGTAGAGGTCAAAAGGAAAGAAGGACCCTTTATTGAAACTAGTAGATGCAACAGAGAAGGGCAAACAAATATGTGCATAAAATGACCTATAATTCGGTATGAAAGCGTGCATGTTCGAGGCCATTGTACTCCCATATCATATGAATTTTCTTGTTTTTGTTGTGTTTTCGTGTTTTGTGTGTTTCGGATGATGTAGGTTAGGTTTTGAGTATAAAGTAGCATTTTTGGCTTTGTTTTGGAGGATTTTTGGCCGAGCCAGGAGCCAAAAGGATGCAGGCTCAATCGAGCAGAGCTGGCTGGAGTTCATAGAGCAGGCTCGGCTGAGCTGAGCCTAGCTTGTTCGTGCCAAGTCGGACAGAGTGCTCGCTCGGCCAGCCTTGAACCGCTCGGCCGAGCCATGTCGTTCAGAGGGCAGGCTTGGTCGAGCCATCCTTGGCTCGGCCGAGCCACAGCTGGTCTTTTTGGCAGCTTTTCCATTTTCATGCTATCCTGGGCGATCCGATCTTGGCATGGGAAATCTGAGGCCCTATTTGCTCCTTTATAAAAGCGGAAATTTTGAGTTTTTAGAGAGCTTTTGGCCAAAATTTCATTAGATCAAGTTAGAAATTCTCCCAAATTCCATTTTCCATCCTCATTCCATCCAAATCCAAGTGGATCAAGAGCAAGATCTACAACAAATTGGTGAAGATTAGAGAGGATCAAGGGTAGATCAAGTGCAAGGGCAACAATTGGGGAAGAATTCAATTCACCTTACAAGTTTGTAATGGATTGTCTTTCATTTGCTCTTGTATTGAACAAATTGAAAGGTATGGAGAACTAAATTCCTTGTGAGTGTTGTTTGGATTGATAATGTGTGAAATTGAGATTGAATGTTAAATGTTTACCTTCCTATAAGAGTTTGAATCACAATAGATCTCATCCCTAATCACCTAGGTCTAGACAATAGCCAACGTATGTGGTTTTTTTACGTTAACACTGCAGCGAACATGCGGGTGGAATTGTTGCAAGTAGTGTGAATTCATATGATTCTAAATCCAATCCATGTGCAGAAATAGGTCATAGGGCCAAAATCTACGTTCTAGAAGGACTGGACTAGAAATCGATAACGTGACTGTTTGAGATTGCCAGGATCATCTACAGTTAACTTGTCGTGACAAGGGGTTAGCTACCTTAGAGTGGATTGCTCAATCTCATGGGAATTAAATTGAGTTTACATCACGATTAGATCTAAATTGAACAGATTGGATTTTCACACAACACTCACTCTTATCTCATTGATTGAACTTGCTACTTTGTCTACCTAGTTTGGAAAGTTTGATTTGTGTCTTATTTCATTTACGCTTTAACCTAGTTTACGATTTTTCCTAGTTGATAGAATAACTCAATGACTAAAGTTTTACCTACCTATAAAATTCCTAGTTTGAGATCAAACCGCAGCTGGTGCGGATGATCCAAAATAACCAATTCGGGGGGCACGTTACAGAGGATCCAAATGTCAACATATCAAGGTTCTTGGAGATCACAGACACGATGAAAATTAATCAAGTTCCATAGATAAAATAAGGTTGTGGCTATTTTCATTTTCCCTACGCAATGGAGCTAGGAATTGGTTTGAGGGGTTGGATAGGTCGAACATTGCTACATAAGATGAACTCCGAGAAAAGTTTTGTTCAAGTTCTTTCCGTCTAGCTTAACATTGAAGAGGCGAGCCGACATAACATCCTTTCGGCAATGATATGACGAGCCACTTTATGAAGCATGGGATCGGTTTCGTGAGCTTTTTCAAAAATGTCCTAGGCATGGCCTTTCCTAAAGTCAGCAAATTTGCCAATTTTATGGGGGATTGAATTATGACACTAAAGTGATGATGGATGCCTTGTCGGGGGGTGCTTTCCTCGACCAAGAAGAAGAAGAAACGTGGAGAACCATAGAAAATATTGCAGAAAATAGCTTCCAATGGCCAAAGGAACGAAAGATTATAGATCGGTGAATTCGGTAAATGATGCCAAAGAAAGTGAGGATTTCGAAGAACAAATTGCTGCCCTGCAAAGAAAGCTTGATGCATTATCTACTTCAGGGGGTAGAAGAGAGGACATGATGGTGATTAAGCATGAGGAGGCTTACCCAGAAAATGTGAATTTTGTCAATCAACGAATGGGGTACAACAATCGATCTCAATACAATCCACCAGGAAATATGTACTACCATCCCTCCAAACGGTTTCACCTCAACTTCTCATATGCAAACCCTAATAACGCTCTTAATCCTCCGATGCAATTGGAAGGAGGGGGAGTAGTAGCCAAGGGGGTTATGCTGGGGGAAGTAGTAGATATGTCAATCAAGAGATGAGGAGAAATCCGAGTGAGGAAAATGATAAATGTTTTGAGAAGTATGAAGGGATGTTCGCTAAGATCCAGTTGCAAGTTTTATCAATAGCCAAACAACTAAGTGGCAAACACCAAGCAAGGAAATTTTCAAGCGATACCGAAGTCATACAAAAGAAAAGTTGCAACATGGTTGATGGTAAGAATAGATTGGAAGAGAGGTTGAAGGTGATGACTCCCAAGGTTGAAAGCGTGAAGTTTGAAGGAGAAATGAGTGTGGTGAATGAAGAAGTGAAGGTGGGTGAAGATGAGCAAGTTGAAGAAAAGTAAGAGGATCAAAGCAAAGATGTTCACTTCTTTGATTATGTGAAGAAAGGAGATATAGAGATGCCACTACCGGAAGAGATTGAACATGTGCCATTGTTACATGAGCTCGTTGGAGTTGAAATAGTTTTGGGTTGTGAACCATTTGACTTGGGAGGAAATGAACAAGAAGAGAAGAGAATTGCTAGCAAGAAGGAAGATCCAAGGGGTTTTATTATTGGTTGTAAAATTGGAGATGTAAGCATTGAAAAGGCTTTGTGTCACTCTCGAGCTAGCGTGAATGTAATGTCATGGAACTTATACAAGGAATTGGATATCGGAGATCTTAAGCCCACGAGCTATGTTTTACAAATGGCAAATCATGCTCTATTTAGTCCATATGGGATCGTGGAGGATGAGCACGTGGAGATTTTGACATTTACATTTCTGGGGTATTTCCTTGTGGTTGATATGAGGAATAAAGGTGGCATACAATTGAATTTTGGATGGCCATTTTTGCACACGGCTGATGCACTTTTTGATATGAAGCATGGTGAGCTTACCTTTAAATGTTGTGGGAAGGAGGTTGTCTTTTCTTTACCTCTGAGAAGCTTGAATGAGTTTGAGGCTGAGAAAGTTGGTAAGAAGAAGAGGTTAAAGGATGTGGTTGATCCGGAATGGGACTTTGTGGGTGAAGAAAATGATGAGAATGATGATTCGGGGGACTATGTTGAGCATGACCAAGGGAGGACGAAGAAAGCTCGAGTTGATTGTGATCCACCTTGTAGTGCTAGAAGGAAATTGTTCTTTCCGGATGAGCATGTGCCAAATGAACAAGGTATGAGTTCGAGTTCCGCACCTTTTGACCATGACTGAAAATTGAGGTAAGGTCGTCGAGCTATCGACGTTAAAAAAGCGCTTGTTGGGAGGCAACCCAATGGTTTTTCATTTTGGTTATTTTCATGTTAAGAATAAATGTTGGTTATTTGATTTTGTGAGTTTGATGTTTTGTCGTTTTTGCTGAACAATTTTTTATTGTTGGTTGTTCCACGGACTTATGATGTTGTGAATTGAAAGATTGGAGAAGTGGGGAGGCGAAAAGCCCGGAATGGTGCAGGAAATGTGCAGCAAACATAGAGAAATCTCGTCCGTGAGCAATACGGATCGCCCGAGCTCAGGAAAGGCAACATAATTTCAAAATTTCACAGTTCTGAGGCCCCACTCGATCGAGCGGGGCTTCGCTCGGTCGAGCCTGATCGAGACCCTACCATGGCTCGGATAGAGGCCTTGCTTGGCCGAGCCATCCTCCACTCAGTCGAGCGGCGCGCGATTTTTAATGTGTTTTCCTTGCCCATTTTGCCCCATCTTCATTTGGGTCGAGATTTCGCTTCCCAAATTTTCTCTAACATATTGTTGCTCTGATTTATGTGAATTTCACTACATAATTTCAGCTATGGCCAGCAAACGTGCACGTGGAGCTTTATCTTCTTCAATTAGTCGCCCCAAGGGTTTCGACGATGAAGAGTTCGCTAGATACAAAAGTTTGGCAGAACGATAAGTGGTGGGGACGAAATACTTGTTCCAGGAGACGTTGGAAGCGTTGAAGTTGAAGGATGATGTGTGGAGTCTCCTCGAAGGCATCTGTTGGAAAAAGTTGCTCACGGCTAATTGGCTGGGCTACATGGAGTTGGAAGGGGATTTCTTGGCCTCCGTCAAGATCATGAAGGACTCGGGAGGTATACCTCTATCCTTGAAATTCAAGATTCGAGGTAAAGAGCATTTCTTTCAAAGGTCTAAGGTTGATGAGATTTATGATTGTGATGTTGATTCGGTATTTTTGCATAAGAATGTGAGCATGGGATTTTTTGGAGGAAATTACTGGAATTCAAGTTTGTAGGAGTTTTAATATGAAGTCTTGTAGAGCTACTTCCATTCGGAGTCCTGTTATTCGTTATATACAAAAGTTTGTGGGGGGCTTAGTGTGTAGTCGGTATGAGTCTAGCAATGTTATTACACCAGAGTTGTATATGTTGTATGCGATGATGAATGGGATTAAGTTTTCTCTGGGGCAATGTTGATGGATGGTTGGAGTAGGGTAGCTAATATCCGAACCCCTTCTTTTTGTGTCAGTATGATTACTCCTATCTTTGTGCATTTGGGTGTGTCGCTGTCGGGTGCTTCTGCTCCTGCTGTGTATTTGGATACTAATTTATCTATTGGCAGGAATATTTTTGGTTCCGGGGCAACGTAGTTATATATATTATAAGTTTGGGAAATTTTCTTTAAAGATGCACCGTGAGGATTGGATCACGGTGTCGAATTTGAGTTATAGGTCCAATTGGTTGTTGGACACGGAAGACCACAAGGATGTGGTTGGTGTGTTGTCTTCTGATGGGTACTTTACTATCCTCCGGCATCTACCAGAGGAGCAATTGGCTGACCTTCAGGGAGTGGGCCCGAGCACCCGTGCACCACCGCAACCCCAGCAGACCCCGATGGAGGATTGGCAACAGCTGATGTTTTCCATGCTGCAGAGGACCACTGACACTGTAGATTCCTTGTCTTTTTCTTTGCAGGGTCTTAATGTGAGGATGACTGCTCTCCATGGTGACTTCTCTGCTTTCCAGGGGGGTCATATCGCTGATCAGGCCTCCATTGCTGCTCGATTTGACAGCCTCGACCAGAGAGTGGATGCGGTTTAGGAGGATGTTCATGAGCTTCAGCACTGAGTTCCCATTCCATACCAGTCTCGCCGAGCCCGCCTACAGCAGGATCGAGAGGAGTGATGACGCACCACCTACCTCTTGGCAAACTTAGTCTCACATGACTAAGTTTGGGGGGAAGCACCGGTAGTCGGTGTCTTGGTTCATTCTCCTCCTCTATCTCTCTATCTCTTTATCTTGCTTATTAGTTTAGTTGTTGTTTGAATGATTTCTATCTTCGATTTGGTTGTATGATGATTGATTAGATTTACTTTGGATGTTTGGATTTAGAATTTGTATGTTTTATTTTGATGGTTGAATTTGATGATGATTGGATGGAATTATTAGTGAGCTAGCATTATTTTATACTTCCTATTTTGCTTGGTTTGTGGACATGTTGAATGGATTGGTTTGTATGGTGGAGCTAGAGGATATTGTTTTATCTTTGTTGATTGTTGGTTTGTGGAAAGTTTTGTGGAAATTAGAGCTTTATTGGTTTGTTTTATGCTCAATTGTTTGGTGGTGTTTGTGTTGATATTGAGTAGGTACAAATAAAGCATTGAAGAAGCGGTTGGATCGTGGCTACCGATGAGTAACGCATTCATTGAATGAATGAATGATGGTGCTAGGAAAAAAAATTTAAAAAAAAGATGAAAAAGAAAAGAAATGGAAAAAGAAAAAAGAAAAATAAGTGTTGTGAAATGAATAAGCCTCGGGTTTGAAGTGGTTCAAAGAGAACAAGTTTGGGGGGTTTCGGGAAATTGAGAAGGTTAGTCACTTTGGCCCAAAACCATCTACATATTAGTTAGCCACGTTACAACCCTCGAAAAAGACCTTTTTGATTCTAGAAACTAACTCATTGTAGTATAGTGGTGAGAATGGATGCAAGCTTATGGAAATCAAGCTCGATATCTTGTGTTTGAGTGAATCTCATCATCCCTACACACGTGAGGGAGTGCTTTCTTTTCTTGTATCCATATTTGATGAGTGGTTCATGTCCTTTGCATTAACTTTGTCACAAAATTAGGTGATAATCTCGTGTTACTTGCACATACTAAGATTATCTTGATGAGCTATGAGGTATTTCATGAGGTAGATTAACGTCTTTACTTTGTTTTGATTGAGGACAATCAAAGGTTCAAGTTTGGGGAATTATGATATGTGTGTAAAATGACCTATATTTCGATGTGTGAGCATGCATGTTTGAGGCCATTTTACTCCAATATCATATGCATTTTTCTTGTTTTTGTTGTCTTTTCGGGTTTTGTGTGTTTCGGATGATGTAGGCTAGGTTTTGAGCATAAAGCAGCATTTTTGGCTTTGTTATGGAGGATTTTCACCCGAGCCGGCAGCCAAAGGGAAGCAGGCTCGACCGAGCAGAGCTGGCTGGAGTTCAGAGAGCAGGCTCGACCGAGCTGAGCTTGGCTCGGTTAAGCCAAGTCTGAAAGAGAGCTCTCTCGGCCGGCCTTGAACCGCTCGGCCGAGCCATGTTGTTCAAAAGGCAGGCTTGGTCGAGCAATCCTTTGCTCGGCCGAGCCAGAGCTGGTCTTTTGGCAGTTTTTCCATTTTAAGGCTATACCGGGCGATCCAATTTTGGCTCGGGCGATCTGAGGCCTTGTTTGCTCGTCTATAAAAGGGGGAATTTCGAGTTTTTAGAGAACTTTTGGCCAAAATTTCATTAGATCAAGTTAGAAATTCTCCCAGATTCCTTCTTCCATCCTCATTCCATCAAAATCCAAGTGGATCAAGAGCAAGATCTACAACAAATTGGTGAAGATTAGAGAGGATCAAGTACATCAAGTGCAAGGGCAACAATGGGGGAAGAATTCAATTCACCTTTCAAGTTCGTAATGGATTGTCTTTCATTTTCTCTTGTATTGAACAAATTGAGAGGTATTGAGAACTAAATTCCTTGTGAGTGTTGTTTGGATAGATAATGTGTGAAATTGAGATTGAATGTTGAATGTTGAATGTTTACATTCCCATGATAGTTTGAATCACACTAGATCTCATCCCCAATCACCTAGGTGTAGGTAATAGCCAACGTAGGTGGTTTTTCATGTGAACACTGCAGCCAACACGTGGGTGCAATTGTCGCAAATAGTTTGAATTCATATGATACTAAATCCAATCCATGTGCAGAAATAGGTCATAGGGCCAAAATATACGTTCTAGAAGTAGTGGACTAGAAATCGATAATGTGACTGTTTGAGATTGCTAGGATCATCTATGGTTAACTCGCCGTGACAAGGGGTAGCTACCTTAGAGTGGATTGCTCAATCTCATAGGAATTAAATTGAGTTTACATCACGATTTCATCTAAATTGAACACACAACACTCACTCTTATCTCATTGATTGAACTTGCTACTTTGTCTACCTAGTTTGGAAAGTTTGATTTGTTGATTTACAAGTTTTTATTAAACATGATTGTCATTGTGTCTTATTTCATTTATTCTTTAGCCTAGTTTACGATTTTGCCTAGTTGATGAAACAACTCAACAACTAATGTTTTGCCTAACTATAAAATTACATACTAATAAAGAGTAATCTATAGGGTGAAGTAGAAAAGAACCTTGGATTGATAATTTTAACTTGACGAGTGTTTTTACACGACATCACATGCAGCTAGAAAAGTCAGCACCCAAGACTCAATTGGGAAAGGGAATTGCAACATCCTAAGAAGCTGAGAAAAAGAACAAGGAGGAGGAATCTAAAGAATCACGGGAAGAAGAGTTTAGTAAGGAGGAATCTGAGGATGGAAGTGACGTAGAAGAGTAGGAATCAGAGCAAGAAGTAGAAGATGAATCTAAAGAAGAAATGGAAAGGAGTGATGCTAAAACATCAGAAGAGCATGAATCTGAACAGAAGTCTGAAGAAGGAATGTAGACACAGAGTGAGGAGCAAGAGGTTGAGAAAGAAAAGTCCCCTGAAAATGATAAAGTAACAAGGAAGTCAGAGGGGCAAACTAAAAAGAGAAAGAGGAAGGATGAGACTCCAGTGATGGAGCAGGAATAAGTGCCTAGAAATCCAAAATCGGAAGGCAGATCAAGATAGTGGATGTGAAGGAAACAAGTAAGGCAACTCTTAAAAAAAGGAAATGGGATTGAGTCAGATAGAGCAAGTCAAAAAGGGAAAAGCCAAGGTAACAGAAGAGAAGGGGCTCACTGCAGAGGAGATTGCCAATATCCTAAAATTCATTTCTTCAGTACACAAGAGAACGATGAAGGCTTTGGATAATCGACAGTTGTTGGTGGAGACAGGATTTATAGATCTCAAGACTTTATCAAGGCCTCTTGTTAGGCAGATTGAGCAACAGGGGTGGGTGACATTTGCCACTCCACAACCTCCTCCAATTTTTGCCTTGATAAATGAGTTTTATGCCAATTGTGAGCAATCCACAACTTTAGTGGTGAGAAAGAAAGCGATGAATCTAATTCCGAAAGTTCTGCATGAGTTTTATAGAACCCATCCCCAGAGCCTCATGACTTCTTGGAGGTTTATTTGGAACCACTAAAGAGCAGTTGGATGAAGCGCTACATGTTGTAGGAATGCAAGGAGTGAAATGGAACGATGTGGCCAAGGACACCAAGTATGTCTTGTCCAAGTTTGGGCATGCTAAAGCAAATCTGTGGCTTCACTTTCAGAAGAATCTGATCAGCCCAACAACCCATATTACAAACATCAGCGAAGATAGGATTTTGATGGTGGCAACCATATTGAAGGGTGATCCCATAGATATTGCGCCGTTCATGATTAATGCAATCGGGTTGCAGGCATCCAAGAAATGAGGCCCTCTGTTATGTTCATCCCTGATCTCATAGTTGTGCAAGAAAGTTAGAGTTCCATACCATGATGATGAACAAAGAAGGGATATTAAGCATTGAATATTTGCGTCAGCATCATGAAGCATCCTTGAAGAAAGATGGAGCTATACAGCCTATAACTAATGATGATGAGTCTTTGCAAAATTTACAGGATGAGCTACAGGAGATTAAGGAACAACAGGCTGTGTTGCTAGAAGGGCTTGAAGGATTTCAAACTATTTTGGGGGAGATGCAAATTCAGAATGAAAAGCTTCTTAAGGAAATGAAACGTGTGAAAGGTGTGAAGGAGAAGACCACTGGAAGGAAGTCAGCTTGATGGGCTGCGATCTACTGTTAACATCTTTAAGAAACTTATTTTAGTTTATGTTGGTTTTATTTAAGTATTTTGGTTGTATTATGACCCAGTAATTTAAGGTTTGGTTTGTTAAGTTCTTGAGATGGTTGTTTCCGTATTTAAGTGCTTGATAAATAGTTATGTTTAAGGTATTAGTTAAATAAAATGTTATTCTAGGTCAACTATCATGTCTCATGCTTGATGATGCAAAAGTGTTGTTGATTTTTTTTTTTAAACTCTGCAAGTAGAGAGTAGATTGATTGGGAGTCAGCTCCCAAAAATCTCTGAGCTTATTTTAGGATTTTGATCTAGTTTGGTGCACAAAGCCCTGTGGTCTTACCTTTATAAAAACTAGCTACGCTACATGCATGTTCGAGCTTAGCCGGTACTTTACTTTTTGAGAAAATGTGAAATGTTACTTACTATTAGGTGTTGATGTAGAAATCCTACCTTTAATTTGATGTTTTGATGTGTCAAAACTGTATACCAAGATTTAGTCCTTAGAGTTATTACTTCATGTAATCCTTGTATAGGATAATCAAGTTGTAATAGTTTGGGAAGAGGCAAACAACCAAAAACTATGGAACAATTTTTTAGGATAAAACCGATAGAACAAAAGGACCGAAGAAAACTATGAAGAAAGTTCGAGAAGCTATATGTGAAGAAAACTGTAAAGACAATTCAAGAAGGAAGAGGCCGAGAAAATTGCGCAGACAGTTCTAAACTGTCATGGAAGCAATAATGAGGAAAACTGTGGACACAATTTTTCTTATAGAGAAACTGTCGAGAGTCGCTCATAGATTCAGACCAGCACAGTTTTACGCCGAAGAAACATGTGATAAGCAAGGAGAATAGCAGTCATAAAGAGCATTGAAGACTCAATGATAAGGACAAAGATACACCCAGTTATGACTGCAGTACAACGTTGTTCAAATCTAACACAAAATGACAAAAATGTCTCTGCAAAAAGAATGGCAACGTTCAGATAAGGCAGAAGAGCAGGTCTGCGACCACAAAAAAGAATGGCCATTGATTAGACATCATTTGAATTGTCTCTACCGGCTACTTCGACAGATTCAACTAAAAATAGCAGAAGGACCAGAGAGACAAGAACTTCAACCCTTACGAACCTTGTATTACTCTAGCAAATTTATAGCTCAATGCTTTAAAGCTCTCAAGTGTACGGCATTAATTTCGTGTTTCATTTATTGAACACGAGGTATTCTTGCTTGCTGAATCTTCGGTGTTTCACTGTGTGACCTTGAGTACGCGAGGATTAAGTCTTTTGACTTAGTCTTTTCTTGGTGTTCTTACTTTTCGAGTAAGAACATAGCAACCTGGTTGTCTATCGAGGAATAGGTTCCTACGGGCTTTTGCCAACTTTCAAGTGTTTTTGGAAGAACTCAACCTTCCATCCACCGAAGAAGGAGAAGGGAGGTTTTTCCTCAATATTTTTTTTACGACTGCCAATTCTGAGAAGACTTCGAGGTGTTACCTGGCTTCGATGAACTAAAGAAGAAGTGAAGATCATCTACCTGGGCGAGTGATCCAGTTTACTGCGAACAGTGGTTTTCGTGGTGATTGGCTATAGATCGTGAGGAGTGTATAATTCATCTTCTTAGTGAATTACCAGATTTGTTTTTGAAGACTGGACGTAGGACTTAAGGCTCCGAACCACTATAATATCTTTTCTCACTTACAGTTTTCGTACTTTTATCTTTACACAGTTTCCAACTTAGTTTTGAAACCTTCAACACTTCTCTAAAGTGTTGAAGTGTATATCTGAAAACAGACTAAGTAAACTGCTTGGCTAACAGTTTTATAAAACCTAAAATTGGAAACTGACCCCCAAGTTTTAGTGTGCAACTGCTTGTAAAAGCTTCCGCTGCATAATCACTCGTACTCTGATTAAGGACCAACAAATGCTATCAGAGCCAGGTTGGTCTTTCTAGACTGTCCTGTTTTGAGTCGCTTAGGACCGGATCCATATTTCCTTGCACTCTAATCTTCGTGTTAAGTGTGTTTAGTAAGCAGATTATCTTAAGACAATGATGAATTATCCAAGACTTCCCATTGACAACCCAGAGAAGTTTTTTGTATGGAAGAGGAGGTGTCTCATCGAACTGAGGACCCAGCATCCAGAAATGGATAAAGTCTTGAAGAATAGACATCTGAAGATTCAGAAGGTCAACACCCAGCTTGGAGGAGATGATCAAGGACCTCAAATGGTAGATAAACCACTTGAAGAGTGGACACTTGAAGACAAAAAGTGCGCTCAGCTCGATCCTATTGCACAAGAAATGATCATGCAATCTATTCCAAAATCTCTCATAGACAAAGTCATAGAGAACAACAACGCCGAAGAGCTATGGGATTGGATCAATGAGCTCACAAAAGAAACTGAAGCTATGAGACGCAACAAGAAACAAGTTTGCATTGACAAATACGAATCCTTCCAAATGTTGCCTGGTGAATCTATCAAATCAATGGAAGCGAGATTCAACGCCATTTATAGTGAGATGAAGAGCCTTGGAAGAGAAGAGACCATGGCTGACATGAATGCCAAAATTCTCTCTAGAATGCCAAAGGAAGATTGGTTTGTCAAAACCACTAGTCTGAAAACCATGGATCTATCGAAGATGACAACAAAAGAGCTGTTCGCCGAACTTCAAGCCCATGAATGGGATTTTCAGATGGTGAACAAAAATGAAGTTGTAAGAACCCCGAATTTAGCATCCAATGATGATGTTGCATTCTTCGTAAAGGGAGATTTCCAAAGACGACAGAAGAAGCCAGTTCAGTTCGATATAACTTCCTATCAATCCTCTCCAGCGATGGATACCTCCACCTCAAATCAGATGAAGGAAACTGACCTGTCAATTGCCAAACTGGGGGAACAGATGAGGAACTTGGACGTACTCCTCGAGAAGGCCAAAGCAAAAGAGAAGGAAGCTTAGTCCAGTGAGCGAAGGTGCACAAAGTGAGAGCCACGCACGTGCTATGAATGCAACTCTCCAAATCACTTGAAGTGCGAATGCCCTCTAGTTTCTCAAGAGGAGAAAGACAGACTTAGGAAGGTATTTGAAAGGAGAACTTCAAATGCTGTGGCCCAAGCGATGTTGTCCAGAACTGAAGTGCCAGACATCCCAGACCATGATGACGGCTATTACACGTCTGAGGATGAGAATGACAAGGAAGCACTCCTGGCCTTCATGGTAGCTGTGGATGGAGATGTTATCGATGAAGAAGACGACACTTCAAATTGCGAAATAGTGGTAACAACTCATCTACCCTTATCTCTAGCATCTACATGCATACATGAAAACTCTGAATTTTATCGTTCAAATATGGAAGACATCTCACTTGAAAACATTATAAAAGAAGTTGAAAAATTTCATGAGATTAAAGATGCATTAGCTAGTGAAAATGCCTCACTGAAATTAGAGATTTTAGTTTTGACCAATGAAGTTGCAAAGATGAGGTCAATCGGTGAGGAGTTTGAAAAACTCAAGGAAGAACATTTAAAACTCATTAAATATTTTTAAAATATTTCAAAAGAATGTGACTCCTTGAAGAAACTTGAGCCGGTTAAATGTGATTGTACTTTCAAAAAGAGCTCAAGAAAAATAGATGAAATTTTGAATGCTCAAGAACAACCATCCGATAAACACGGAATTATATTTATGGAGTACCAAAATGAAAAGGTTTTGAGCGAGCACATATCTACTTCAAGAACTAAGAAAACATCTTTAGGCTCCGTCAAAGCCAAACTCAGTTCATACAAAGTTTTTTAAAAAGGAAAATTCAAATCCAGAGAGTCAGTCAAACAAAAAGAAAATACCAAATGTTCGTCAAAAACTGACTCCAAATTGGTACCTAGACAGGGAGCTCACACAGTTCGTAAACTATACAAACAAATTCTCGAGAGAAAAACTAACTTTCTTTCAAAACTTGATCAGCGTTGTGTTCAAAATGCAAAGAATCCAATTTAAATGACAAGAACGACTAAGCAATATGTAAATGTTGCAAGGAAGTCAGTTTGACAAACGTATAAAGATCCGAGAGTTTATCATAGAACTCAGTTCCATTATAACAGTTATCCGAATAGAAGGAACACCTATTTAAGTCCTAAGTTTGAACAATTTTATCTTTCTAAGACTATGATGGCTAAACACCCAAGAACTGCTTCTCGAGACTCTTTCAAGAACAATAGTTTCAGAAAGAGTTCACACACCACAATCTTCTCTAACATGCATTCAAATAGCATACAATATTTTAGGAGAAAGGATAATCTATCACTAAAAAGAGATTCAGTTTCACAAACTGTAAAAGTGAAATAAATCTGGATACCAAAAGGATGGATCCAGAGAACTGACTTTGCAGGACCCGAAAGGATGCGTGGACCTAAATGAAATCTTCTGTCATGCAGGCACATAACTCCCAGAAGAAAGCAAGATCATGGATACTAGATAGCGGATGATCCGCTCATATGACGGGAGAAAGGAAACTGCTCAAGAATCTTGTGATGAGCAAAGATCATCTGTTACATTTGGTAACAAATCCAAGGGACGAGTAGTTAGAATGGGATGCCTGGAACACAATGGCATAATCATCAAGAACGTGTCCCTGGTCACCAATCTGAAGCACAATCTTCTAAGTATAAGCCAGTTGAGCGAAAGTGGATATAGAGTCTGTTTTGAAGAATCTGGCTGCCACATCATTGACAAGGTGACCGACGAGACCAAAATCAGAAGCATCAGGAAAGGAGGTCTCTACGTTGCGGATTGGTCTAGTGTAGAAGAAGGAACCTGCCTCATGGCGCACAGTTCTTCAGATGGTATAAACTAGTTGTGATATAAAAGATTAAGTCCCTTGAACTTCAACTTAATCAGACATTTGGCAAAACATAATTTAGTTGAAGGACTGCCACACAAGAGGTTCCAAAAAGAAGGGTTCTGCAAAGCTTGCCAGCTCGGGAAACAAACAAGAGCCTCGTTCAAGAACAAACTAGCTACAGTAAGCAATGATCGGATTCTGGAACTACTCCACATTGATCTATTGGGTCCAGTTACTCCACCCACAATTGGAGGAAGGAAATATTCATTAGTAGTTGTTAATGACTACTCAAGATATACGTGGGGGGTGCTGCTCAAGTCCAAGGATGAAGTAAAGCTTCAACTGCCAGAACTGCTATCCCGTCTTAAAAAAGTCAAAGAGGTGACAATCAAGAGGATAAGGTCCAATAATGGAACGAAATTTTGCAATGGACCACTCATGGATTTCTGCGCTGAGATTGGAATCGGGCATGAGAAGTCTACTCCAAGAACACCTCAACAAAATGGCCTTGCTGAGTGAAGGAATAGAACACTCAAAGAAGCAGTGAGAACCAAGCTAGCAGAGACCGACCTTGGAAAAAGATTTTGGGGAGAAGCCTTGATGATAGCCTGCTACATGGAAAATCGAAGTGCATTCAACACGCGGCTGCACAAGACTCCCTACGAGATATATGATGCTCTTAAGCCTTCTATAACTCATCTTCGTGCATTCAGTTCTCCTTCTTATATTCACTTTTCAGTCCTAGCTGATGAAGGTATGTTCCTAAGTTATGGACACCCATCATATAAGGAATATAGGGCATTCAATAAGACCACCCAACTTGTGCAGATAACATGTCATGTTGTTTTTTATGAAGCTACCTTAGTGCGCAGGACACTTAAAGAATTGGGTCTGGAAAATCATGAGATTAAGGATGTCAATGGGGAACCTAAAACTGGTCTTGATCATAATCAAACAGTTCCTCAGACTAGATCTATGAATAATGATTCTGAGACTCCATTTGCCTCGGCTGGACTTCAAACAATCGAGAGGGCCAATGATGCCAATGTTAGTGGTGAGGCCTTAAAATTTATCAATTTAGATGAACAAAATGAAGAGAAGCCCCCTGAAGCCAATGCAACAGTATTGGAGGTAGAGCAACCTGAAATCAAGGAGGTCAACCCTGAAGCAGTTGAGGAAGAAGATCCAGCTAACCAACCAGCTGCTGTGTAGAATCCAGTTCCAGAGCATGGAGGTGAACCATCACACCAAGAACCCCCAACAGTTTCTGAGATGCCAGTTGCTCCCGTTGAAGCCATAGCTGTGAAGAAGCCTAGTTGGCTATGAGATCTTTATATAGAAGCTGCTCCAGATGATGTTGGAAATCTTGTTCGAACAAGAAAAGGCACTTCATTGATTTCGTGTTTCATATCTAAAATCGAACCTGTAAATATTGATGAAGTTCTTCAATCAACGAATTGGATTAACGCGTTGCAAGAAGAACTAGGAGAGTTCACTCACAACAATGTGTGATATCTGGTGGATAGACCAACACATCCATCCGTGATTGGCACCAAATACGTCTTCAAGAACAAAAGAGACGAGACCGGTACCATTGTTCGAAACAAAGCTAGACTGGTTGCCAAAGGATACACACAATGCAAAGGGATAGACTTCAATGAAACGTTCCCTTTAGTTGCTAGTTTGGATGCCATTCATCTATTCTTATCATATGTAGCCTATCATAATTTCACAGTGAAGAGTGTCTTTCTTAATGGTGAATTGAAGGAAGAGGTCTATGTCGAACAACACCTAGGTTTCAAGCAAGGAAACCAAGTCTACATGCTAAGAAAAACCCTATATGGAACTCGCACAGACTCTTAGAGCATGGTATGAAACTCTCTCACAGTTTCTGCTCAAGAATGGATTTGAAAAGGGGACAATCGATCGAACCCTATTCAAGATAAAAGATGGAAAGGACATCTTGCTTGTCCAAATCTATGTAGAAGATATCATCTTCGGCAGCAAGAACAACAATCTTTGTGAGAAGTTTGCCCAGTCGTTGCAAAACAAATTTCAGACGAGTATGATGGGCAAGATGACATACTTTCTTGGATTGCAAATAGATCAGTCTGACGAAGAAATCTTCATTATTCAGAAGAAATATACTAAAGATTTGATCAACAAATTCTATCCAGAGAAGACAAAGTCCTTGAGGATTCCTATGAGCACCAGTTCTCAGATCACACTAGACGAAGAGGGAGAACAAATCAATACAATTGCTTATAGAGGGATCATTGGGTCACTACTCTATTTACCTGCAAGCAGACCCGACATTTAATATGATGTGGGAGTGTACGCAAGATTCCAGGCGAATCCTATGAAGTCCCACATGGAAGCAGTAAAGAGGATCGTGAGATATCTGAAGAAGACTGAGTCTTTAGGCATATGGTATCCCAAAATAGATGGAATCATGCTAAATAGATTCTCGGATTCAAATTTTGGAGGCTGCAGAATAGATCGGAGGAGCACAAGTGGAACATGTGAATTACTAGGTCATAAGCTGATCAGTTGGTTCAACAAGAAGCATAATTCAGTGGCTACTTCAACCACTGAGGCTGAATATGTTGCTGCCGCCAGCTGTTGTGCTCAGGTGCTTTGGATTAAGCAACAACTAAAGGATTATGAGATAGAAACTGGATGTGTACCAATTTACTGTGACAACAGCAGTGTAGTGTGCATATCGAAGAACCCAGTTCTCAATTCTCGGACGAAGCATATCGATATTCGTCACGATTTCAGCCAAGATCATGTTGAGAAAGAGGACATCTCAGTGGAATTTATAAGATTGGAGGTCCAATTAGCGGATATTTTCACCAAACCGCTACCTGAGGCTCGATTCAATGAGCTATGCATCAAACTGGGTCTATTAGAGTTTGATGAAATCTCGAGGGAAGGAGATGAAAACCGAGTGGTGAAAAAACTATCGAATTATCTCTTAAGGTAGTTGTTCTAAATTAAATAACAATTTGCTAAACATTAAAGAAAAAGGGAGAACGATTCCATTGATAAAAGGAGGAGGGGTTACACCATTCTAACAGAAAAAAAAAAAAAAAAAACAAAAATTCATAAAAGAATTTTTAGTAGTCAGTGGGTTGGCATCCATATTGAGGGATAGTAGTCGGAACCAACAAGGTTGGGGGGTCTTCAGCAAAGAAGGGGATCATCTTCTCAATGAGCCAGTTGAGCTGCATGCCATAAGGGACAGTGACTTCGGGCAGGTTCTGCAAGGCCCTCTTCAGGCGGTCAAAGATCAAAGCTGCCCAGTCAACCTCAACTAGATCTTTGAACACCATCATTGCCTTTTAGACAGGCGGCATAAAGTCAATTTCCAGAAGGGGATTGCAGACCTCGATCTAGTTAATGATGTCGAAGGACACAATGTAGCATGGCTTGAGGAACCCACTCGGTACAGTCGGATGGAAGCTGATGTCCGGTGCTCTCCATTGTAGCCAAAATGACCAATCAGGCGTTGTCTCCTCATTTTGATACTCCATCATCGGGGTCCCACTGCGAGGAAGCCCGAACTCTTCTGCAAAATATTCAGCTAACCATAAAAACTCCTCCCCATTGATATTGCAGTAAATCTCCTCATTGGAGACAGTGGCATTCTAGGAAATCACCTTGAGCAAATCCGAATGGAAGATGTTAGGCTTTATGGTCATGAAGCGTCCAAGATCTTTAGCCCTCAAGTTTCCCATCACCCCCTCGTAAATGAACGACGTTCTCCAGTATTGCGCATAAAGCCCCCGGTTATCCAGAGTCTTGTTCCTCTGGATGGAGATCCTCGCCATTTCTCTTGCAATATTATTAGGAGAAGAAGGAGAAGATATAATTTTTGGATTATTTTTTTTAAATCTAAAAGAGGATGGTTTGTGTGCATTCCCTTGTTCGATGAAGAGGTATTTATAGATGAGTTCGTGCTTCACTAAAAGGATGCGAAACCAGTTCAATGCAGGACACCACTCTTCATGATTCAGAGTCAGAAGTTGATAAGTCAACATTCAATGCCCAACAACTGCATCGAGCCATCCATGAATGGACATGTGGGCAATAGGTCAGAAGGCTAAGAGTTCAGATTCAGTGAATGGTCAAACCGTAGATGTACGGTTTCCTAGACTTTGCATTAATTCCTAAGAAAGGAGTTCAGGAACTTAGTGTTTATGAAAATTGCGTGAAGAAACTATCAAAAGTCACAGTTCTTAAGTATCGAAAGAAAGGACAGTTTCTAACTGGCAACAAAGGATGAAACAGTTGCTCAGTTTTACCAATAAGGACAGTTGTTAACTGCCTTAAGCAGTTTGATGAAACAGTGGGATAGGGAAAACTGCGCATGGTTAAGGGCGCAAATTTTGAATTTGGCGGAAGTCCTCGGCTGCCCGTCGCATTAAATACGAGCAGCACAACGGCATATTACGTGGAGACACGTCGTCCATCCCACAGGCTCCTAAACGTCATGACAGAGGCGAACTGTCACCTACGTTAGCTTCGTCCTCAACACACTTACTGAACTCATACTCTCTGCAAACATCTCAGAAATCACAATCATTCAATCCATGCCTTTGAATCTTCATCAATCATCTACATTATATCTCCTAAACATGCCAAAAAAGAAATCTCAACAAATCGAAAGCACTAGCACCTCCGATAATCCTGAGAGATTTACAGTCACAGAGAAAACTCTGCATGCCGATCTAGTCCTAATCATAAGAGATGATGTTTCCTCTTATGGACTCAACAACAAGTACTTTCAGGTGGCTAAGGTAGTAAAGGAGAAAATTTTAAACTGGAGGGATATCGCATCGATCTCACCAGATGATGCAATTACTACCAAAATTTCGAAGAAGCTCACCGCCGAGAAATTGACAGTTCTTTACTGCATCTCCAAGAAGGTTCAAACCCCATCCCTTTGCTGAGTTCTACGAACACGCGATAGTTGACCAGGATCAACAATTTTTCAAGACGAGAGTTTAAAAGAAAGAGATTAAAGTTTATCCTAATCTCATCGTCCGGTACCTTCACCTACCCAAAACAGGTATCCACATCACCAGTTATCTCGAGGATGACTAGAATGCCATTAAGAATCATTGGGCAAAGTGGAAGAAGCCTGATAATAAGGAAGGATTCAAAGTTGCCACCAAGGTGTCTGATCTGAACCCATTCTATAAGACCGCTAGTGAGATTGCACTGAGGATATTGTGTTGTGGCACTGGATCTTTCTCCGAATTAAGCCATCCGAAGTACGCCTTGATGGTGGTCCTTGATGACTGCCCAGGTGGGAACTAGCGGAATACATATTTGGACGACTATTGGAAAATGCAAAGGAAAACAAGGGCATCAGAAAACACGGCAAATTCTCTTCCAGTGTAGATTTTGGCTGGAAGGTCAGTTATCTCTTAGAGCAACTACTTGGTATACAACAAGAGGGGGAAGACCTTCTGCCATTAGATTTCATTCCACCAAAGAATCCAGTATACCGTTCAATCCAAAGAACTGATGGAGACAATGGGAATGATGATGGCCACGACAGTTTTGATGACAAGGAGGTTGATCAAGAGACAGAAGCTAGCCTTGCTGTAATTCAGCTAGTTCAAACTGGCGAGGGTACCAAGAAGCCTAAGAAAATTGACACCTCAGTCCAACCCAAGAAGAGAACCATTTTGTTCCCAACCCAAGTAGATGCAAAGTAGAAGAAGTAAAACAAAAGGAAGCAGATAGAAGCAAATTTTGAAGAATGATTAAAACGAGCATTAAAAGGCAAGCAAATTGTGGTGACAAGACCTCAACCCAAGAAGATGAAAGGAGCGGACTTTGAAGTGTCAATGATGACAGTAACCAAGAAACTGCATTTTGATGATCCGGTTGAAGAAGTTGGTCAGTCTTCCCGATCACAAGAGCCAGTTCAAAACCAAGAGCTCCTATCTGCTGAAGCCTTCGAACACCTACTGCTTGAGGCTCTTTGAATTCATACTATTAATAAGCGGGTAGAGTTTGAAGAGATGGTATGCAGTTCCTCAGATTCTGAGAAAACCATATCTTAATGGTAAGAACAACCCAACGATGGCCAAACTGCATCAGATGACTCAAATGAGCAAGAGGCATCCACTCATGAAAGAGAGCAAGAAGAAATTCCATTCCTGGAGACAGGGGGAACTGAGCAAGATGACTGTTCAGAAGAATCATCTGACGAGGACAGAGGAGAGTCTACCTTGGAGCGCATCGAAAGGAAGATCAGTAAATGCCATGCTGGCTTGAAGAGACTGTATGATCTTCTACAAAAATTAAATACCAAAGTTGAAAGGTTTCGAACAAAACTCTCCCATTTTGAAGAAGACAAAGAGAGGGAGCTAAAAAGGCTGAAGAAAGAGGAAGAATGGAGATTTAGGAAAGAAGAGGAGGAAAGGCTAAGGAAAGAAGAGGAGGAAAGGCTAAAGAAAGAGGAAGAAGAGAGATTAAGGAAAGAAAAGGAGGAAAGACTAGGGAAAGAAGAGGAAGAAAGGCAAAGGAAAGAAGTGGAGGAAAGGTTAAGGAAGGAAGAAGAGGAGAGGTTGAAGAAGGAAGAGGAAGAAAGGTTGAAAAGGGAAGAAGAAGAAAGAATGAGGAAAGAAGAAGAAGCAGCAGCTGGGAAAGCAAGGCTAGAGGCCGAGGCTGAAGCAGCAACAACAGAAGCTAAAAAAGCAAGAAAGGAAGCCAAATTGAAGAAACAAGAAGAAGAGGTTGCTGCTGAGCGGAAAAGGAAACAAGAAGGAGAGGCTGCTACTGAGCTAAAAAGGAAAGAGGAAGAAGAGGTTGCCGCTGAGCAGAGAAGAAGAGAGGAGGAAGAAACAGCTGAAACTGCTCATCCACAAGAGTTTGAAACTGCTCATGAAGAAGGAGACAATAGGACAGTTGTTCCTATCACTGGCAAACAATCTATTGCTCCCCACGAAGAAAATCTATCTCCCAACCGCATCTCAGTTGGTGCTCCCACCGTGATCCGAACCAATGCTGTGCAAAATGCAATCAACCAAGCAGTGAGCCACAAAGTCGAGACATCCAGGAGTACTCTTGTTGATATTTTCAAAAAGGGGGAAGATATGAGAGATTAGCAAATGCGGATGTAGATGCAGATGCAGTTTCAGCAGATGAAAGAGGGCAGGGAAGAACAGTTCCAGTGGATGATGGAAATGGCCAAAAGCATAGCCAAGCAGACTGGATCTTCATCTTCCTCCACTCCAGAGAATTCGAAGGATAAAGATAAATCTAAGGAGTAATGGCGTGCACTGAATTTTTTTTGTATCTTTTGTTGCAGTTTTTTTTGCTTTTCATGTACTTTGTATTTAACACATTTAATGAAAGGTCAAAAACTGCTGGTTTGAAGACGACTGCTCATTTTCTCTTACCTTATATGATTATTTATTTGAATTCACATGTTCCTTTGTGATCACCAGTTTGCTTCTCGCTCTAATTTGATTAATATTAATCGAGTAATATCTCTCCGATTTAGGGGGATGATCAATTAGAGTAGGTCGAGTTAAGAGGAAGCACAATTCTGAGTAGAGTAAGAATTTCAAACCTTATAAACTCAGAGCAACTACATCCTCGTTTTGACATAGATGGTTTAGTATTGAAAACATCAAAAAGGGGGAAATTGTTAGGTGTTGATGTAGAAATCCCACCTTTAATTTGATGTTTTGATTTATCAAAAATGTACACCAAGATTTAGTCCTCAGAGTTATTACTTCATGTAATCCTTGTATAGGATAATCGAGTTGTAATAGTTTGGGAAGAGGCAATCAACCTAAAACTGTGGAACAATTTTTTAGGATAAAACTGTCAGAACAAAAGGATCTAAGAAAATTGTCAGAACAAAAGGATCGAAGTCACTGTCAGAACAAATTTATAGCTCTTTGACTCCGACCATCCCAAAGATATCAAGTTCCTTTTTAATTGAGGAATGTACCTGACATTACATAGAATTTTCAGAGATCCATTCGGCATTTTCAATCTGATGCTTCTGATTCCCTTCACACAGCATGTCTGATCATTACCCAACATCACTGCCCAATAATTGTCGTACTTAAGATCAACAAACCACTCTTTATGCTGAGACATGTGATAGCAGCAACCTGAATCAAGAATCCATTCTTTACTAATGATCGAATCAGCAACATTTAGAAGTTATGCTTCTTGATTATCCACTGCAGCTTCAGAACTGTTGATAGTGCGAACATTAAATGATCGTCATATTTTCCATGAATAACAATCTTTCTTGATGTGGCCTTCTTTCTTACAAAAATGACATCTTCTTGAATCTTTTTCCTCGTGTTCCTTTACATGATTCATAGATACAGGCTTCTTGAATTTGAAGCTATGTTTAAATCTTTCTTTCCATTCTTGTGTTTAATATTAAGGCTATATGTTACTGAACTAACCTTCTTGTCCTCGTTACTCTTCTGCAACTCCTTCGCCCTTAGTGTAGATTGCACTTTTTCAAGAGAAATAGTGGTTTCTCGTCCGAACAGCATCGTATCTTTTAGATGCTCATAACTTTGGGGATGGGAATTCAACAAAATGATTGTCTTGTCTTCATTTTCTAATTTTACTCCGATACTCTCAAGATCATCAATCGCTTTGTTAAATTCATCCAGTTGATCCTCCATTCCATTAACACCAGTTAATTTGTACGAATACAAATGTTGTCTCATGTAAAAATTGTTAGCCAGAGACTTTGTCATAAATAATGACTCAAGCTTCTATCGCACCCATGCCGTAGAGGTTTCTCTCGGAACTTCATGCAATATCTTGTCGTTTAAGCACAATATGATTGTGCTATGTGCTTTTTCGTGAAGCATAGATTTTTCTTCGATAGTCATCACCGCAAGAAATGCGCTCTCCTGCAGCAAGACCTTGCTTCACTAATAAGGCATGCTTTTTGATCCTCTAAAGACAAAAATCATTTCTGCCATTGAACTTTTCTGCGACGAATTTTGCCAATGTCATTGTCTTTATACTTTAGTTAATTTCACGTCCGCAATTATTCCCACAGATGGCACCAGTTGTTAATAATCGAACTTCAAAACATGGAATGAGATTGCTACAATTAACAAAGGTAGGTATGATGGATTTATATACTGAAAGCATTATGATTGGTATATTATGTACAAGGTCGATTGGTTAATTTACTGGGAATCATAAATGTTGTATGTTCATCTCCAGTCAGAATTAACAAACATGTGTCGCAAACACAATTATCCTCTTATCTCGTCGATAGGAAGATCATACGGTGTTTAGTAGATCACGGAAGATCGTATGGATCATTTAACCTAGCAAGATATAAATAGTTATCACAGCTGAGACAGTTCCAGGATAAACTGTCGGTGTAGGCTGCAGCATACGCAGTAATAAGCATCTTATCTTGGATGGCTTAGTATGCTGGTGTGGGGAACACATTGATAAGGACCTAAGTCGAGATCGATTCTTTTATCTTACATTAAAAGAATCTAGATCTCTATGGCTTGATGAGATCCTAAGCCTATATGAAGGTACAAAAATATATGCAGATTGTGTATTACTTTGAGTTGCAGTGAAATGTTCTGGTTGAGCTTGTATATCTATATCTTGGGTAATAGCAGTTTGTGTATGACTGTCTGGTACTGGAACTAGGTAACCACATCCAGTATAGGATGGTGACATTACCTGAGCAGCTCAAAAGGTTCGTTCTGCTAAAGTCCTGCAGGCTGATTAAATTCAAGCATAAGTGAAAATGTTTGAGTGGATTGACTTAGGAATATAAGATGTTAATTAATTAAATAGCTTATCAGAGCATAAATTAATTAAAGAATGTCTGTAACCTTAAATGTGGGGATAAACCGAGCCCATGCAACCCGTACCTCAAAACTTGGTAGCAAATCGGTAGGACAGTATTGATTCTCTGGTGGAATGAATCAATAATAATTAATTAATTAATTATATTATGGGTTGAATATGAGAATTAATTAATTGATAGGCCTTATTTGCTATTTGCATTATGGTCCCTGGTCTTGTCCATGAAACTCAGGCCCAATAGAAGTCCAGTATTTTCCTATAAATAGGTCTCAGTTCCTCAGATCTCAACACACCACAAGATCATAAGTTGCACACAGCAAACCAGAATTTGGGAGTTGTGGTGATCGACTAGATCTGAGAAACAAGGAGGAAATTCTTCTTCTCAACCGGGTAAGGAATCTGAAGGGAATCTTCACCAGATATTCAGATTGAGTTGGGATACAGATCAAAAGATCATATTTCATCAGATTTAATTCCTTTTATCTGTTAGGGAATTAATCTATGTGCGTGGGAAAAGAGATCAAGAGGAATCTCCGCGCACTCGTTCTTCAGGGTTTCGCAATCCAGGTATTCCGTGTAAACCTTCTTTATGCATAATCAATAGGAGCATGCTAGGTATAATCATAGGCATAGCAATTTATTTTTGATATTCCAATTAACGATCCTGGCAAACGAACTTCGTGATTCAGTTCACGAATCCCTTCAAGGTAATGCTTATTTTGCAAAGTTTACAAAATGGATAATTAAAGTTATAAGATCACAATTTCCAAGTATCTATCTCTCTGCCTAATAAGAAAATGTTGGCGGCTATACATATAGCTAAACTATTTTCAGTTATTTTGCCAAAGGTTGCATCTGTTATTTTCCCAACAGGTGCATGCTTCCAACTTGAAGAATTGTCCTTCCAATTTGAAGAGTTTTTGTTACACCTTTACACTTTGAGTACTACATTTCGATCCCTCTATCTAAATTGATGCAAACCACTTCTTGTTTAACCATCTCACTTATATTCTATCCCAAGATAATCAAGTTAATCCTCTTATATCAAACCCAAATGACGTATGATTGACTCCTTCGATTATATGATCATATGAGCCGTAACAATTGTGACTATCTCATGTATTCTTGACTCAACCCATTCGAGTTTAGCTCAACTCACATATAACTAATTTATCCAGATTATAAGATTAAGCTTTCGAGCCGTAAACTTGTGGGTCACATCCCACGACGTTCAAGTCAAGAAATAACCTTTCCTTGCATGATTCACTTTTATTGAATAAAATTTGTAGTGTCTGCACTATGCATGTTGAATTGAATCTCGAATCAACATGCTCCGATTTAATCATATGGAAAAGTGATTAAATCATTTCTAGTGAAATAATAAAAGAAATAAAAAATCAAGAAGAGGGGAAGTTATATCTTTAGACCTTATGCTTTGATATGTATCTTTTGCTCTGTGGATATCTAATGAGGAATTGCGGCTGGATTGAATAGCATTAAGAGAAGAAATTCTCATATTTAAGGTTACTAATATTCATTAATACACTTGAGCTTCTAACTTCAAAATTAATTTAAAACATTGATTTTTATATTTGCTCATCTATATCGTAGCAGTACCACTCTCCCTTTAAGATTATGCTTGAACCAATTTCATCTCTGGACATTAGTATAACGATCCTTTTTGAGCTCATCAGCGAATGTCACCATCCTGTACTTGATATGGTCACCTTATTCTAGTCCATGAAAGTTATATGAATTATTGTCACCCTAGATGATTATATACTGATACATGTAAGACTCTCCACCATAGCAATTCAAAGTGATAGACATCCTTTGTATACCAATGGACTACCATTAGGCTTTTGATTCCACTAAGCCACGAGATCTTAGTTCATTCTTATGTCAAACAAAAGAAAACAACTCAAACTGACCACATCAATATATATCAATATACCGGCTTATCATGTAGTCTAGATAAGTCACTAATGAATTTCGACTATGTTGTAACTTAGACTTATAGTTTATCCTATAACTACCTCAGTTGTCATAATTATTTAGTAGTCGATTGGTCAAGTGATCCATATGATCTTCCATGATTTCTACGTACCGAATGATATCTCTATCGACGGGATAAGAAGATGAAGTTTGTTTGCATTATATTTTTGTCAATACAGATAGAAGACGTTATATTATAGACAAGACATTTACTGATTTCTAGTATATCAAACTAAACCATTCATCATATAACAATCATAACACTTTGCGATATACACAAACCGTATACAAAGGACATTCTAAATTAAAAACTAGATGTGTTGCCCTTATTAAATGCATGACAAAGAATGTATTACATTACATTGGGCATGCGTTCATTGAGTACCGTATATACTTGGCCCTGTACATAATTTCTAAAATGTGCACATTGATGAGGTGATGGAGGCATGACAAGTTGTTAATCGAGCTCAACTTTCCTTTTTGGTGATATTTATAAGATGAAGTGCATATCTTCATGTATGCGCTTCACTATTAACTTCCTCTCTTAGCAAACTCCCTTTGTTAAACAATCTGAAACTTGTATTTAAATTCAGAATACACTCAAGCAGCCCCTATCTCTTCTTGAGAAAATATTTTCTAGTTTTCTTTATTCATTATAATGCTTCATTTTTCTCATTTCCCCCCACATCATGTTACCACTCCCGGTGTGCCTTATGTTACTCTCTTGTTCCAAAATTCGGACGTGACATTGGTAAAGTCACAACAAAAAGTGATATTGGAAGAGAGTAGTTAGTTGAATGAAAATAGTCTATCACTAATTTCAAAGTAAAATAATTAAAATATATTTTACATGATTAATTGGTCATGGACTCGAATATTGGAAAAAAAATTCGAATCCATTTCAATAGTGTTCCAAATTTTTTTAGAAAAAGAAAAAAATAAAAATTGTAAGGAATCTTGGAAATAGAACCTACTTTTGGTGTTGGAGAAGTTGATTCATTTACTTAGAAAAGAATGAAACATAAGCTATGAATATGTTACTATTCTCTATCTCATTTAACTGAATTGTTAATCCGTTACCTAGGCTGAATATTGGATATCGATAGTAAGTTACTAAACCTATAACAGTACTTAGCATGCTCATATTAAAATGAAAAGATTATATTTGAGGAATACTTGAGTTGTATTAACTCTGAAATGGTTGTGCAACAAGATTTAATCCTACAAGATGAAGAAATTAAATTTATAATTAATGAAATTAAATTCGGAACCGAGAGAGAAAAGAAGAGAAAAAGATCTTCCAAATCTGATCTTCTGATCTATATTCCTCGCTCAAATTTGGATGTCTATTGATGATTCATGATAAGTTCATGTTTTCACCAACTTAACCATTAGTTCTTTGACTGTTTTTGTTGATGTTTGAGTAGTTTTACGTATTATCGTGTATGAAATGGCTTTGGTGCTTGTAATATCGTGGTTGATGAATTATGCAGGATTTTGAGTCAAAAATAGGGAAGAATCAGAAGATATTCGCGTTCTAGACCTGCATCGATCGTCACAGACCCGTGTCGATCGATGCATCATGCTTGAGGAGCGATCGACATGAAGGATCGATGCAGACCAGTTAAGGCCAGTCCACGTCGATCGACGCACAACCCGCATCGATCGATGTGGCTCATTCTAGTGTGTCGATCAACGTGAGTTCTGCATCGATCGATGTGGATCCGGGAAATTAAGATTTGATCATGTTTTAAAGATTTAGAAAGATCTAATCCTAGATATGTTAGGATACCTCTACCACATCTATATAAAGCCATGTAAATTCGATTTTTGAGACATGCCATATTCCAGAGTTTAGTTTTTAAAGATTTCAAGCAGCAATCGTGTTTTTATTGAAGATAGATATTGTGGGAAGACTTCTACAGATAGTTTTTAATTATGCAATTCAGGTTTTATTTATTTTTGATGATTTTTACCATGAATATGTGTAACTAAATGCTTATCGTATTCTAGGGTTTCGAACTAATTGAATTAATTCTAGTATGCATGTTTGATTAATTGAATTAATTTACCTTTCCCATCGTAATTTATGAATTATGTGCGTATTTGTAATCTTGAGTTGCTGGCCACCTCTTAGGATTAATTAGTTGAGAAGTAGAGACTTAAAAGAAGTAATAGTTTTCAATGGAAAGAGTTTTCACAATATAAACTAATTTCTTGTCTGAAAAGAGGGAAATAGATTATAGGAATAGATCTGTAGGGCTTTGGTCTCAAGACTGAAAGGATAAGAGATAATTGGTTAATCAACTTTGTGAATTGTCCAACCAAGAAATTCATAATTCTTTTCTGATGTTTCACTACGAATAGGAATTAAATTGGAAATTGATCAATTTATCCTTACATGTAATACTTGATAGGTAGATATCCCAGGAATCTGTGTTTCTCATATCTAAATTCGCTAAGCTTTTCTCTATTTTTCGTTTAAATTTTAATAGCAAAGTATTTTAAATTTTGAAATCTATCCAAAACCAAAATTCGATTTTCCCTAACCAGTATTTCATGAAACTACATTTTAATACATAAGGATTTTCGTTATTTCAATCCTCTGGGATTCAATAATTTTATTTGTCGTTATATTATTAGCTTTTCTAAGTCGCTAGTAAATAATTTAGCGATCAAATTTTTGCATCGTTGCCAGGATTAATAGAATTTATCTTACTATTAATTTTGTGATTGAGATACTGAATTATGTTGTAATTTTTGCACTTTCGGTAAATTTTCATACAGTTGTCCTGTCGCGTCGATCAATATACAAACTGTATCGATCGACGCAGGTTGTTGAGTCATGTCGGTCGACACAGTCTCTGCGTCGATCGACACAACTCTGTTTTTCTAGTTTTTTGAGTTTTTTTGTTTGGTATCTTTTCTTTTCAATTTTACTTCGCTACCTCCTTTGCTGGACAGGTCGTCTATGATTACACGAGCCAGTGGGAAAAAGCCAGTGAAATACGACCCAAAAATCGAAGCCACTTGCCTAAAAGAACCGCAGAAGGATTCATGAATCAGGAAGTTCAAGTATCAACCAATGGCTGAAAACGTGCACCCACCACCGGGGGATCCACCGCCCCCACCGCAACTTACTCCATAGGAGCAGGCTGAGCTTCTTTGGGAAATGCGAGTTATGAGGGAACAACTGCAGCAACTGAACCTAAAAAGGAATAACCAGAATCTTCGCCGGAACCCACTGTTTAAGGATGATCATGAAGACGACGAGGAACCTACTGATGAAGAAGATGAGGACAAAGATGCCATCAAGAAGAGGTACCATCCTTGATTCCAGGAGACAAACTTCAAGATTGGCATCAATGCCAATAACATTGAGCTGAAGTCCGAATTAGTGCAGATGGTGCAACAAAACCAATTCGGTGGAAGAGCCACTGAAGATCCATATACTCACCTCGACAAGTTCATACTACTACTCTGCAACACTGTCAAGATTAGCTAAGTCAGCCAGAGCGCAATCCGAATGTGTCTGTTCGCATTCTCACTTCGGGATAAAGCGCAGTCATGGTTTTCTGCACTAGACAAGACCAGCATCAGCACAAGGGCAAAACTCAAGAATGAGTTCTTGGAGAACTTCTTCCCCCTAGCGTCATTAGACAGAGGCGTAAGGAGATCACACGGTTCAGTCAACGGCCAGATGAGAGCTTCTACGAGACATGAGAGCGCTATAAGGAGCTGTTGAGATCTTGTCCTGGACATGGACTATCATTGCGAGAGCAGGCTGAGACTTTCTACGAAGGGCTGAATGACAGGACCGTCGAATCGGTGGATGCTACACTAGGAGACACCATTATGTCAAAGAGTGGTAAGAGAGCTATGGAATTCTTCCAAAAGATGGCCTACAACAATAACCGGTGGTCTTCAGTACGCCATCGGCCAGTGAAAGTTGTGGAGAAGGTCACTGAAAAACCTGATCTGGCAGTCGAGATGAAGAAGTTGCGTGAAGACTTTGTTGCACTGAAAGCGAAGCAGAGTGTTACAGCGGTAGAGCCGATTCAGGCTCCGGTTGAGGGGGATTGTGTAGATGTCAACTTTTTCTAAAGGGGTGGCTATCAAAATAACTACCATGGAGGATATCAGGAGAACAAGCAGCCCTACAACTATAATCATGTCAAAATCCACACAGGGTTCTCATATGCAAACCCTCAAGGCGCGGAACAACCACCACCTAGATTTGCAGTGCAAGATGAAACTCTGGTGGAGAAGAAGTAGCCAAACCTTGAAGATATTCTGGCTAAGTTTATGCAAGGATCAACTGATAAGGTCAGAAAATTAGAGCAGGAAATAGCTGGAGTGAACACCAAAGTGGACCGAGTCGAGAAACACATGCAGATCATAGAGACTCAGATCAGTCAGATCGTCAATGCTCTCGGAGCCCAGCACAAACCCGGGCAATTGCCTAACAATACTCAAGTTAATCTTAAGAATCAATGGAACGAGGTCAATGCCATAACTCTCAGAGGGGGAAAATCATACGAGGGGCCAAAATAGCCGGGAAAAGACTCGTAGGAGGAGGAAGACGTGGAGCAGGTCGAGGAGGTAGCAGCAGATTCATCCACGTCGATCAACGCAGGAAGTACGATTGATGAAGCAAGAAAAGCCACGTCGATCGATGCAACTCCACATCGATCATTGCAAGCCCCCAAGCCACCTGTGAAGAAGCCCCCTATGCCATTTTCACAATATTTTGCTAAAACCGGGATGAACGAGAGGTATGCACGCTTTCTGGAAAATATGAAGAAGGTGCACGTCAACATTCCACTGGTAGAGGTGTTGCAAGAAATGCCCGGGTACATCAAGTTTATGAAGGATATGGTCTCTCAGAAAAGACCCTTCCTGGAGCACGAGACGGTCAACTTGTTTGAGGAATGCAGCGCGGTTATTCAAAAGAAGATGCCGCTGAAGAGTGAGGACCTGGGATCTTTCTCGACTTCCTGCGTGATTGGAGGAGAGACCTTTGGGAAGGTCCTTTGCGATTCCGGTGCATCCATCAACTTAATGTCGCTGTCAATCTTCAAGCGAATAGAGAGCGGGAGCATCAAGCCAACGACCATATCACTACAAATGGCTGACAGATCCATATCTTACCCAAGAGGCATTGTGGAGGACGTACTCGTGAAGGTGAAGGACTTCATCATTCCAGCAGACTTCGTAGTGCTAGATATGGAAGAAGACCACAACATTCCGCTAATCTTGGGAAGGTCTTTCTTGAAGAACGGTGGAGCGCTGATTGATATTTGAGATGGCACACTGACATTCCGAGTTAATGACGACTCGGTCACCTTCTCCATCTACAAAGTAATGCAAAAGCACAATGAATAGAGCTACCAAGAAGAATGTCACGTGGTTAATTGCTTCATTACGGTGATTTCCTCTCCCTTGTCTTCTCTTAAAACTGACCCGGATTTTCTAGAAAATTGTTTACTGCACTCTTTGTTTTCATCCTCAGACTTGGATGAGGCAGAAGATGAGCTTGTAGATCTAGTGATGGAGCTAGATATGTTCTAAGAGATAACAGGGGAAAAAGAGAACAAATGGGAGCGGTTACCAAGCCAATACAACCAGAACAAGAAGGGAGAGCGTGGAAGTGCATCCATGTCAATCAACATAGGAGACACATCGATCGATGTATTAGCAATAGCCACGTTAATTGATGCAATAGCCACGTCGATCAACGCAAGGAGAAGGGTCGACACATAGATTCCATATATCAAAACGGCGCGACGTGGAAAAGGGATCGCTGCTATCTCATCCATGTCTATCGATGCACATCAAGCGTCGATCGATGCATGTCTGGAGCAGTAGTCATCTAGCTTCGATCCGCCTGCTTTAGAACTCAAGACACTCCGAAGACATCTAAGGTATGCTTTTCTAGGATCTAACGACACTTACCCTGTTATTATTTCTGCTTACCTGACACACGGTGAATTGGATAAGCTACTTCGAGTCATGCGAAAATAAAAGTCCGCCATTGGGTGGACTTTAGGTGACATCAAAGGGATTAGTACTTCACTATGCACGCACAAAATCATTTTGGAGGAAGATGCCAAGCCAAAGAGACAGGCACAGCAACGACTGAACCCAATCATGCCGGAAGCCGTGAAGAAGGAGGTTCTGAATCTCCTAGATCATGGCATGATCTACCCGATTTCCAACAGCAAGTGGGTAAGCCCCACTCAAGTAGTAGCCAGGAAAGGGGGGATGCAAATTGTAAAGAACGACGATGGAGAAGAGGTCTCAACAAGACCGGTCACTGGATGGCGATTCTGCATTGACTATCGGGCTCTCAATGCCGCCACGTGCAAGGATCATTTCCCTCTCCCGTTCATTGATCAAATGTTGGATAGATTATCTGGTTACCCATTTCTATTGCTTTCTTGATGGTTATTCAGGGTATAACCAGATTGTTGTGCCACCGGAGGACCAGCACAAGACCGCATTCACCTGTCCATACGGAGTGTTCGCATACCGGTGGATGCCATTTGGACTGTGCAACACATCGACAACCTTCCAAAGATGCATGATGGCCATCTTCCACGACCTGTTTGAGGATGTCATGGAGGTATTCATGGACGATTTCTTAGTTTTTGGTAGCTCATTCGATGTTTGTTTGCAGAATTTGGCTACTGTACTGGAGAGATGCAACAAAACCAACCTGTACCTCAACTGGGAGAAATTTCATTTCATGGTGCGAGAAGGGATTGTGCTAGGACATAGAGTGTCTGCTGAAGGACTCAAGGTGGACCGAGCCAAGGTGACGGCCATTGAAAAGATGCCACCCCCAGCTAGTGTTAAAGCGGTCCGGAGTTTTCTCGGCCACGCTGGGTTCTACAGGAGGTTCATCAAAGACTTCTCGAAGATATCTCAACCATTATGCAATTTATATGAGAAGGATGTATCCTTCGTATTTGATGACGAGTGCGTGCAAGCTTTCGAGAGACTAATAGATGCCTTAGTGGCTGCACTGGTCCTGACTTCTCCGGATTGGAGTGAACCCTTCATCTTGATGTGTGATGCCAACGACTACGCAGTAGGAGCAACTTTGGGACAGCTGAAGGGGAGACTCTTCCATGTCATTCACTACGCCAGCTAGAGCACGAAACCGACGCAGTGCAACTACACAACCACGGAGAAGGAGATGCTCGCAGTGGTCTATGCGTTTGACAAGTTTCGGTCCTATATGATAGGTTCGAAGACAATTGTCTACACTGACCATGCCTCCATCAGATACCTGTTCGCAAAGCAAGACGCCAAGCGCCGATTGATTAGGTGGACACTGCTGCTACAAGAGTTCGACTTGGAGATCAAGGACAGAAAATGGAGCGAGAATGTGATCGCCGATCACTTATCACGATTAGAGCCACCAATCGAGGGGGGATGACCAGTAGATGAGGATTCGTGAGACATTCCCTGATGAGCAGATCTATGCTCTTTGGGATCTGCGAGAGACGTACGAGTCCAAGACACCATGGTATGCAGACTACGCCAACTACCTAGCGATTGGCGTTCTTCCACTAGACTCGTACCCTTATACAAAGAAGAAATTCTTGCATGACGTCAGATTTTACTACTGGGAGGAACCCTACCTGTGGCATCGGTGTGATGACGGCATCATTCGCCATTGCGTCCCCCAGTCCGAGTGGCAGCAGATCTATGAGGCTTGTCATTCATCTCCTAGTGGCGGTCATCATTCAGCAAATCGGACCGCATTCAAGATTTTGGTGAGATGATTTTACTGGCCTTCTATCCACGAGATATGTCGCGGGTGGATTACAGGCTGTGATCGTTGCCAGAGGACCAGCAACATCTCGCGGAGGGATGAGATGCCCCAGACCCCGGTGATATAAGTCGAGATATTCGACATCTTGGGATTGACTTTATGGAACCTTTTCCGCCATCCCGTAAGGTCTCGTATATTCTACTCGCAGTGGATTATGTGTCGAGATAGGTGGAAGCAATTCCGACGACCACCAATGACTCAAAGGTCGTCATCAACTTCTTGCAAAAGCTCGTGACCAGATTTGGGATGCCAAGAGCCCTAGTAAGTGATGGGGGGTCTCATTTTGTAACAAATTGCAAGCTTCTCTTCTTGCAAGGTACGGAGTCAAGCATTGAGTTATTACCCCATATCACCCTCAAGAAAATGGCTTAACGGAGCTGTCCAACCGCAAAATCAAGCAGATCTTTGAAAAGACGGTGCAGCAAAGGAGGGACTGGGTTGTGAAGCTCGAGGATGCACTTTGGGCATATTGCATTGCCTACAAGACGCCCATTGGGACGTCCCCATACCAGCTGCTATTCGGGAAATCCAGCCACCTTCCCGTCGAGATGGAGCATAGGGCTTGGAAAGTAATCAAGGAGCTCAACAAGGACTGGAAGCTGGCCACTGCTGATAAAGCCATGGCGCTGAATGAGCTCGAGTATTTGAGAGATGAGGCATACGAGAACAACGTCATCTACAAGACGCATGCTAAGAGGTTCCATGGTAGGGGGATTCGCACGCATGTTCAATTTGGACGACAAAGTTCTTCTCTTTAATTCTCGCCTTAGTTTCATGCCAGGCAAGCTGCAATCGAAGTGGACTAGTCCATGCACTGTGGTCTGCCAATTTCCAAACGGTGTGGTAGAACTTGCCGGTCAAGATGGCACGACTTTCCAGGTCAATGGGCAGAGTCTTAAACCGTACTACACCCCACTTCAAATTAGTGTCGTGGAGGTGTACTATTTGGACCGCCCATGAAGTACATGTATTGTCGAGCTAGCGACATAAAACTAAGCACTTGTTGGGAGGTAACCCAATGATTTACTGTTTTTCTTTCTCATTTTTTAGTCCAGTTGAATCAATAGGAAATAGAGTTTTTATATTTATTTTCGAGTTTTCAGATATAATTTTTTGTCTGTTTAGGTCTGCGTTGATCGACAAAGAGGTCGTGTCGATCGACGCCACTTTTTGGTCTGTATCAATCGTCACCGAAGCCGCGTCGATCGAACCAAAATTCTGTTTATATATTTATTATAAAGAAAAGGGGAAAATTAGGCTCGCGTCGATCAATGCGGACCCTGCGTCGATCGATGCACGCGATTTAGAGGCGCGGGTAAGTGGGTTTAAAACCCAGTATTCTTTTAATTTTCAACACAAAAATACACACGCACGCACGACACTCTCAACCAAAACACCCCCCTTCGAAAAATTTCCTCATAACTCGCCACTAAAGCTCAAGGTACGAATCCTAGACTCTTCCCTTTCAATTATTTTGCAATTTTTGAAGTCTTGTGCATTATTTTGATGATTTTGGACCATGGAGTTGAATATCTCAAATTTCGCTTGTATTGAAGATTTCCTTGCAACTCTTGCTTGATTGTTCGATATGGGTTGTAGTTCTAATCGATGTATTCGTGGTGTGAGAGTTTGTAGTCATGGGATTGAATAACTTTGATTCTAGCATGTTTAGGATTATCTTATTTTCTTAGTTTCTCTACTTGCACATGAATTAGGTTGAAATTATTTCGATTGGGGATGCAACATGGGGGAAATAGGTGTGAATTGATTGACGGTTAGGCCAATTTTACATGGGTAGCTGCAACATGAACTTAATTGAGAAATTTTTGTCCTGTTGCTTGGAAACATTTGTGAAGTAAACATGAAGCTATGTTGACATTTTTCCTTCGATCCCTGCAGATAACCATGACCTTCCGACCACATTTTGCCAGCCCCGGAAGAAGAGGAGTTGTATCTTAAATTATGTGGTCCAAAGATTAGAGTAAGACAAACTCTCTACCCCTGCCTAGAGACCGTGAACCTGCTAGGGATTCGGGCTGATGTTGAGGCCCTACTGGAGAGAGTCTAATGGGGAAATTGGATAATAGAGCATTGGCCCACGTACCCATCGCTTGTACTGGAGTTCTTCGCTTTATTCCAAGTTTACAAAGTCCAACCAGAGTCTGAACCAACAACCATTAGCTTCCAACTTCTCAACCAAAGTTTCCAGCTCCAGAGGGATGAGTTGGATGGCTTTTGGGGAGTTCCAAGAGATGGAGACGGCTTCCTCCCCGAGAGTTTCAACACAATACAGTTTTGGCTGCAGATTGGGGCTAAAGCACAATTGAATGTGCGAGAGTTCGATGCAGGAGGCATGAAAGCCTCTTCCATTGACAACCCCGTGTTTCGATATCTTCAGCGGTGCATGGGGGTGTCGATCATCGGCTGCCATGAAAGAGCAAATGTGAGATTTGGCAAGCTCTACGCAATCTTTTGCATGCTGACGGGAGAGAAATTCAGCTTCACAGCACTGATCATGGACCACTGGAGACGGCAAGTGAAGGCCACGAAAGGGAATATTTGGAGCGGGGGATTGATCACCCTGTGTCGATCGACGCAGCGTGCTTGAGGAGCGATCGACACGAAGGATCTGAAGGGATTTGTAAACTGAATCACTATGATTAATCCTAGCATGCTCCTATTGGTTATGCTTAAAGGGGGGTTTTGCAGAATACCTAGACTGTAGAAACATGAAGAACGAGTGCGCAGAGATTTGATCCTCGATCTTTTTTCCTGCACACAAAGATTTATTCCTATCTGATTAAGGAATTAAATCTTTGAAAATTAATCAATAATTCTCAAAAACAAAGAGGGAGAGATGAAAGAACACGATCCTCCTGATCTGATCTTCTGATTTGTATCCCATCTCTAATCCAAATATCTGGTGAAGATTCCCTTCGGATTCCTTGCCCGGTAGAGAAGTAGAATTTCCTCCTCGTTCCTAGATCTAGTCGATAACACATAGCTCCCAAAATACTGGTTTGTTGTGTTGCAACATATGATCCTGTGGTGTATTATTGTGTATTATTGGGTCTGAGTTTTCATGGGCCAGACCAAGGACCAGAATGCAAATAGCAAATAATGCCTATCAATTAATTAATTCCCATATTCAACCCAAAATATAATTAATTAATTAATATTGATTCATTCCACCTAAGAATCAATACTGTCCTACCTATTTGCTACCACGTTTTGAGGTACAGGTAGCATGGGCTCGGTATATCCCCACATTTAAGGTTACAGCTCGTTAATTAATTTAAGCTCTGACAAGCCATTTTATTAATTAACATCTTATAATCCTGAGTCAATCCACTCAAACCTTTTCACTTATGCTTGAACTTAATCGGCCTGCAACACTTTAGTATAACGAAACTTTTGAGCTGCTCAGGGAATGTCACCATCCTATATTGGATGTGGTTACCTAGTTCCAGTACCAGACAGTCATACACAAACTGCAATCTCCCAGGATACAGTTATACATGCTCAACTAGAGTCTTTCACTACAACTTAAAGTGATACACAATCTGTGTATACTTCTGTACCTTAATATTGGCTTAGGATTCATCAAGCCATAGAGATCTAGATTCTTTTAATGTCAGATAAAAGAATCGATCTCGATTTAGGTCCTTATCAATGTGTGCCCCACACCAGCATACCAAGCCATCTAAGATAAGATGCTTATTACTGCGTATGCTGCAGCCTACACCGATAGTTTTTCCTGGAATTGTCACAGCTGTGATAACCATTTATATCTCGCTAGGTCAAATGATCCATACGATCTTCCGTGATCTACTACACACCGTATGATCTCCCTATCGACGAGATAAGAGGATAAGAGCGTTTGCGACACATGTTTGTTAATTCAGACATGAGATGAACATACAACATTTATGATTTTACAGTATTTTAACCAATCGACCTTGTACATAATATACCAATCATAATGCTTTCAGTATATAAATCCATCAATCTCCCACTTATACTCAAAGCTTTATACAGGTGTTTAGGGATGTACACGGTCCGGTTTGGCCGGTTTGAAGGTCGAAGTATGGACCAAACCAAATAATATGGTTTGAAAAATTCTCAAACCAAACCGGCCAAATTAATTTGTCAAACCAAACCAAACCAAACCAAATAAAACGGTTTGGTTTGGCTGCTTTAACGGTTTGGAACATGACTTTAACGAGCAAAGTCAAAACATTAAAAAATTCCATTTTTAGCAATAATTTATTTGAGAAATTAAAAAAAATAATGGTTCTCATCGACAAAGTACAAGGCAATCATAATAGGAACAAACAATTTATGACATCAAAATATAATAGTTCATATCTCATTCTCATACATAATAGTTCGTAAAATATCACATTATTACGATGCGACAATGGTGAAGCCGACTGACGCTTGAATTAAATTGTGAGATTGTAACATTGGATAGTTTAGAGTTTATTTAAATTTCATTAAATAAATAAAAATGTAGGAGAAAAATAAAAATTCTATGATTTTGCACAGTATATGATTCATACTTATTTCGAGTAGATAAATAAGGGTAAAAGGAGAGACGTTTACAAAAATTATATGATGTTGCATATAGAATTTGAACTTGTACCTTTTAGAATCCAAAATATAGCTTGAACCACTACACTAAATGTACTACATTATAATTTTTAGTAAAATATCACTAAAAGAAAATTGTAGAACGACAACGGTTAAAAACCGTTGTCGTAGCTATAGACGTAGTGTAGACGTAGGTTGTGTTGTCGTAGATACTCCCCCTCCGACAACGGTTTTTAACCGTTGTCGTATGTACTTACCACAACCGTGTAAAACTGTTGTCATAGTCAATAATCAATCGTTGTCGTAGCTATACGTTGTTTAATTAATTACCCTTACAACGACAACGGTTTTTCACACTCCAAACGACAACGCTTCTATATTTATCGTTGTCGTAGATTAATAAATTAAAAATTAATTTATAAATTAATTTAAAACCTGTTAGTAAACTATTACGTAAACAAAATAATACACAATTTAAATCACGAAATCCACTTAGCAATCACATTCATCAACAATATCTCCAAAGTAGTTGTCAATCAATATCTCAAAATATAAAATATCCGAAACTACAAAGTAAATATTTATCTAGCATTATCAGAAAATACAAAGTAAATACTTGTCCATCATGTATATACTTGAACATAATCTTGAACAAAGTCGGTCCATTCCTTGCGCACATCATCAATTTCCCGAACAGAATAACTCATTTTGAACTGTTAAACAAAAAAGAAAAAAAACATTTCCCCGACAGAATGTTATATCCCATTAAAAGATATTAAAAGAATAAGAGCAAATGATTACCAATGATTGCAGCGAACCAATCGTCTCCACATTATCAGCCTCAATTATATCCTTCATGTATCTCATCACATAATAGCCACATTGGGATCCATCTGGTTGTTTAGGACCCTATGTTTGAAATCAATTTATTATAAGTAAGAAGCTAAATTCTCAGTATTTCGGATTCAGCATACATGAATAACTTCCTTTCACTAATGGGCCAGAGCAGGAAAATTATACTAATATTGCTTCATTTTTATAAGTATAAGTTATGAACATACCTTGATTATAGTCAACTTAGGAGTCTTTCTTTTATTTTTTTGCTTCTCTGCGCAAAAAATCTATGAACGGCCAAAGGTAGCATAATAAAGAGGAAAGATGACTAACTTTTTAGATGGGAAGGTTCCTGTGTTATGATCTTCCATGAAGCTGCAGACAAGACAAAGAGTAGGTCAAGAAGTTAAGGGAAGTTGTCGAGGGGAAGAAAGGCCAACTCATATTGCATCTGAATTCCAAGCTTGTTTTCATGTATGACATTTCAAGGAAGCTTAGATACAACTACATAAAGGAAATTACTCTTTAAAGAGCTGCTTCTCTTCCCAATTGGCTAGACTTTCTAGGTTGATCTGCTCAACAAAAAATAGAATTATCATGGACAGAATCACTTCCCCAAGCACTTGTAAGCAATCGATAAAATAGGATGGTCCGAAAACATAAAACACTTAAAAAGCAGGCAGCTGTCCCCTGCAGCTCCAAGGAAAGCATCCATAGCTAGACATCAGAATAATGTAAGAAAATGCTAACATGTGAAGACACTATTTTGAGAACCATAAACCATATACAGTAAGCACAACTAAAATGTCAAGGGCAATATAAGAATCAAAATCTCAATATAATATGGTAATGGAAGCTTATAAGTTCAAAAAATATACACCTTTTTCACTTCTGCTAACCATGCAGTAAACTCCGATCGTTTATTCCTACAACAAAATCATAGTAACTTGCAAGTTAAAACAACAGGAAATTCGTAGATAGAAAACACTGAAATGAAAGGAAAAACACACTCTTTCAGTCACTAAATCAAATATTGGAGGCAAAAAATATTTTCAGCATGTAGAATGTAAGATGCCCCTCGATTCTGCACAAGCACCAGACATTTCTTACTTTCCCTCTTATTGTTTTCGTTTTTTGGGGGGATGATGATGAATATGTCTGTGTCCACACTAGAAAAAGACGATGTAGGGCATTCTGACATATAAAAGAATCAAACCCTCTAGTTGCATAACAACTCGATCGACTGAAAGTAGACCCGATGGTACTAGCTAAGCAGTCTGCTAAGACTATACAACCAACCACAACATTTTTTTTTCCGCAAAGAAGTAACCAAGAAAGATCTGTTGGAGACATTATGTTTATGTATTAAATATTCAAAATTGAAAATATTACCAACATAATAAAGCAGAACCTAGCTATTGGAGACATATTGAACCGTGAAAATCTGCAGGTTCCCCATTCCTACTTCTGTAACACTGTCCAATATTCCCTTTTCTGGAAAAGAAAAAAAAAAGGAAAAGAACTACCCTATTTTTCTTCTTACAGATAGAGAATGCCAATATCAAATCAACCCTGAACAGCACTATCCAATTTGTGCAGAAGGCTAAAAATAGTAGAGAAAGATCACAGAAAAAATTCATTCTTCATGTTCTTATACCAAAAAAAAGAAAAAGTGCTTCAATACAAGCAAAATCCCAAGCAAATCCAAGTAAATGGTAATCTTATTCCTATCCATGAACAGTTGAAGGACCTCTTGATATATAATCGTCTATCTTCCCAAAAATTTATCACGAAAACGAAGGAGAAACGGGTACCTGATTCAGGGCTGGCGGTCGGGCGTCCGTGCGTCGCAGGCAGAGGGCGGGCGTCCAGGCGTCCGTGCGTCGCCGGCTGAGGGCGGGCGGGCGGGCGGGGGTGTGCGACAGCAGGGGACAGGCAATCGTGCGGCAATGTCGACGGCGGTGGGCGGTGTGGATGCGGAGGGGCGATGGTGGTGTGGGGTAGTCCGTGGGAGATAACGGGATGGAATTGAAAATTATAATTTGGGGATTTTGGGATTTATGTTTGTTTTAAAAGAGAATATAGGAAATTTAGGTTTTTTTATGAATGGAATTTAGGTTTTTAATTTTAGATTAATTTAGAATTATATATAAGATATACAACAATAGTTAAATAACAACATTTAAATTTAAGTGTTGTGTTTTGTGTAATAAGACAATAGTTAAACAACAACAGTGAGTTTCTACCGTTGTCTTTATGTATTTTTATATTTAAATAGACAACGCTTTAAGCTATATTCACTCTACAACAACGTTTTTAACCCTAAACCGTTGTCTTTTAACCGTTGTTGTTCTACAATTTTCTTGTAGATATATAATTTAAATATTTATTAAAACTATAAACGGTCCGGTCCGGTCCAAACGGCCGGTTTCTATACTCAAACCATGGACCAAACCAAATAATAGGGTTTGAAATTTACAATCCGGCCGACCGATTATTTCACTTTTCAAATCGACCAAATCATTTCGGTTCGACCGGTTTGGCCGGTTTGGACCAAACAGTGTACACCCCTACAAGTGTTTTCCAGAGCATAATGCGTCTAAACTAATCTTGCTATTACATCAATCATTCTACGTGGCTGGATTTGCCCTCAGCCCAAGGTTACGTACATGCATCTCGTAGACCTTCTGAGGCAGAGCTTTTGTGAATGGATCCGCTAGATTATCTTTTGTATCAATCTTCTCTACTAGCACATCACCCCTTGCTATGATTTCTCGTATAATATGGTACTTCCTCTCAATGTGTTTTGTTGCTCTGTAAGTTCGTGGTTCCTTTGAATTAGTCACAGCTCCCGAATTATCACAATATGCCGTGATGGTCTTGGGCAGCTTAGGAATCACGTCCAACTCCAGAAGGAAGTTTCAAAACCATACTACATCTTTCGAAGCTTCAGAAGCTGCCACATATTCTGCTTCCATGGTGGTGTCAGCAATGCACTACTACTTTGCTCTCCTCCATGATATGGCCCCACCTCCCAATTTGAACACATAGCCAGAGGTGGACTTCTTTTCATCTCGGTCTTCCTGGAAATTCAAATCTGTATAAACCACATGGCACAACTATTCACACTGATAGATGAGACAATAGTCTCTAGTCCTTTTCAAGTATTTTAGTATGTGCTTTACCGCGGTCGAATGCGTCTGTCCAGGGTTAGACTGATATCTTGCTACCATGCCTATAGCAAAGCAGATATTTGGCCTCGTACATAGCATTGCATACATAAGGCTCCCCGCGGCCGATGCATATGGCGCGTTGCTCATCTCATCTTTCTCCTTTTGTGTCACCGAACACTGATCCTTGGAAAGATGTATGACATGTCTGGAGGGTAACATACCTTTCTAGGCAGTTTGCATGCTGAAACGGGCAATCACAGAATCCACATATGACCCTTGAGACAAGGCCAGCATCCTTTTCTGGTGCTCCCACAATAATTTTACCCCTAGAATGTATCCTGCCTCCCCAAGGTCCTTCATATGAAACTATTTGGAGAACCACTCCTTTATGCCCGACAATACTTCTACATTGTCGCCAAATAGGAGAATATCATCTACATAAAGTGCAAGGAACACCACGCTTCCGCTGACACATAGACGGTACACGCAACTCTCTTTTGAACATTGTGAAAATCAATTGGATTTAATCACTTCATCAAAACGTAGATTCCATGACCGTGAAGCTTGCTTTAGTCCATACAACGATTTCTTGAGCTTCCAGACCAAATGTTCTTCGCCCTTTGTTTCTTTTGTATACCCATTTGCACCCTATGGCTCGATAGCCATCTGGTAAATCAGTTTTTTGGTATACGTCCATAGCCGTAATGGATTCTATTTCCGAATCCATGGCGATCAGCCATTTGTCTGCATCTTTATCAGATATCGCTTCATCGTACATCCAAGGATTGATATCATCTAGTCCGCTTTCCGGAATCAAGTCAGAAGACTCTCCCACAAACATATACCTTTGGTTTGGTGGACAACCCTCCCATTGCGACGAGGCATCTCAGTCGTGTCAGTGTTTAGCACAGTACCCGTTGGTCCCATACCTGGCATTTATGGCAGTGTTGGTATTTCCTCACCTACTACAGGTAGATTTACCACTACACAAGGCTTTTCTGATGGAATCGCTTCCTTATCCCCAAGCTCGTGGGGGATAATTTCACTCTTAGATCTGTTGTTTCTTACATATTCGTCCTCCAAGAATCTTGCATTGGTACTGACAACCACTTTCTAATTCTCAGGACAATAAAAGTAACCACCTTTCATTTGCCAAGGATATCCTACAAACAGCATCAGCTTACACCTACTTTCTAACTTATCAGGTTCCTTTGTCAGTACATATGTTGGACAATCCCAAACCCTCATTCTGGTTAAACATGGCTTTTGCCCATACTAGAGTTCAAGAGGCATTTTTGGAACTGATTTAGAAGGTACCAGGTTAAGCAAATAGGCTGCTGTCTCCAAGGCATATCCCCAAAACGAAATCGGCAAGCTTGCATAACTCATCATTGACCTGACAATTTCCAAAAGAGTCATATTTCTTCTTTCTGCTACACCATTTTTTTGAGGGGTTCCTAGTGCAGTCCACTGATATGTAATCCCGTTATCTGATAGATACTGCAAGAACTCGTTACTGAGGTATTCTCCACCACGATCTGATCGTAGTGTCTTGATAGTCTTGCCCAGCTTCTTTTCTACCTCAGTCCTAAATTCTTTGAATTTCTCAAAGCATTCATACTTGTAGCGAAGCAAATAGACATATCATAATATTGAGTAATTGTCAATAAATGTGATGAAGTACTCATAACCTCCACGAGCTTGTGTGGACATTGATCCACAGAAGTCAGAGTGGATCAATTCCAACACATCCTCTTCTCGAGACTGACTTACCTTAAAAGGCCTGGTCTTCACCTTTCCCTCTATACAGGATTCACAGACTTGATGTGGTAATGATATGTGTGTAATTTGTGTTGTTTTTGTAGTGTTTAATTGCATGATTGGATGTGAGTTAGGTGCACAAATCACACACATATCTCTTCTTTTGGTGGATTTTACCTTCACTATGTGTTTGAGAGGTGTTTAAGTGTGCAGGGCATGAAACAAGCAAGAAATCTAGGTATTCAAGCAAAAGTTGGTGAAGAACAAGAACCGTCCCGAGTGGGAGAGAAACATCGCGTTCGGAACCACCATTCCAAATAGGACACATCTATCCCATTCGGGACCATTGCTCGGGATGCAGCATCCCATTCGAAACTCGGAAATTTGACGGGAAATTTTGGGCAGCAGAGGTGTAAACTGAACTGCGTTGAAGGTACTTGCTTGTGGTTTCTATTGGCCTTCTACGTTTAAAGATTGTATTCCTATGGTGAAGGCATGTGATAGATGCAAACGAATGGGGAATATAACCCGAAGAGATGAGATGCCTCAAAAGATCTTCATTGAAGTTGCCATATTCGATGTTTGGGGCATTGACTTTTTGGGTCCATTTCCACCATCTTTTTGTTATAAGTTCATTCTTTTGGCTATGGACTACGTGTCTCGATGGGTCGAGGCCATAGCAACTGTTACTAATGATTCTCAAGTTGTGTTGAAGTTTTTGCAGGCTTCAGTATCTCGATTTAGCATTCCAAGGGCTTTGGTAAGCGATGGAGGCAGTAACTTCTGTAACAAGCTCATGGGCAAGCTTTTGGCAAGGTATGGAGTGCAGCAAAGAGTAACAACAGCCTATCACCCACAAGCCAATGGACAAGCAAAATTGGCCAATCAGGAGATCAAGCAGGTGTTGGAAAAGATGGTGTTGACTCGGAATGATTGGAGCAAGCGACTTGATGAGGCATTGTGGTCCTATCGAACAACAATCAAAACATCAATTGGAATGTCCCCGTATCAGCTGGTTTTTGGCAAATCCTGCCATCTTCCGGTTGAAGTTGGAAGAATGGCGACAATAAGCCTATGAGAGCACAAGAATCTACAAAGAGAGAGCCAAACGATTCCACGATAAGAATATCCGGGTGAAAGAGTTTTATACAGGTGACATGGTTCTTGTGTTTAATTCTTGGTTAAAATTATTTCCGGGTAAATTCCGTTCTCATTGGGCAGGTCCATACATGGTGCATGAGGTGTTCGAGAATGGTCCGCTGGAACATGAGACCGAGGATGGACATCGATTTAAGATGAATGGACACCGTGTCAAGAGATTTCGTACTCCCGAGTCTCCTCGGCTTGTAAGCCAAATTTCACTTGTATGATGGTAAGAATGGTAAGTTCGCCGAGCTCCCGACGATAAATGAAGCGCTTCTTGGGAGGCAACCCAAGTACACTTTAATTGTTTTGAGTCTTTAACTTGTATCAAATTGGTATTTCAAAGATTTATTTTTGTGTATGATGTCGAGTTTGGGGGAATTTGTTTATGAGGTGTTTTGTGGAATTTGCATTTTCTAATTTTATTAACAAAAAAAAGAAAAATAAATAAATAAATAAATTTATAAAGGGGGGATTTTTGTGTCTTGTCCCGAGTGGGACGTGGGTGTTCTGTTAGGGACCATTGTCCGAGCATGTATCCCGTACGCGAGTTTCTGAGGCGAAAGGCGACGTCAAAATGACCTATCCCGAACGGGATCATCACGTCCCGTTCGGGACCGAGTTAATTTTGGAAGAAAAACCCACCAATCCGACTGTCCCAAATGGGATAAGTTGCATCCCGTTCGGGACCCTGTGCGAATTTTAATAAATTTTCGCATGTCTGAACCTCATTTACGACTTTTTCTTCTCCTGAATGGTACCCTCTTTCCCTCTTCCGATTTCCTTACAAATTTCCGGCCATCCACAGGTAAGTTTTCGTGTTATTTCATCTTACATTGCTTTATATATTCATTTTATGGATGATTCTAGGTTGATTTTGTTGGAATATTGGTTGGAAATTCTACATTGTGGGTGATGCAATTTTGCACTCTTTAGAACGATTTTAAGTTTTGGGGGTTGTGTTTGATGTTATGAATGTTCTTATTATGTGTATTCTTTGCAAAAATTTGTTGGAATTGGTTTCATATGAAAGATTTTGGGGGATTGAATGGTGGAATTTTGAGACTTTGAATGCTTGGAGTTCAATTTTGTGCTTTGTGAGAATATGCCCACATGGTGTTTGATTGAATGCTTAGCACTAGTTTTGGGTTTGACTTGTGGATATTATGTGCAATTTTTGGGCATACATTGTTGGAATTTGCTTCAATTTGGGTATTTGCTTTTAACGAATGCTTATATTGGATTTCCTTGGAAAACTTGTGAGGTGTTGTAAGGTTTGGATATTGTGTTGCTAATTGGAAATTTTGATTTTGTTTTGAGGGTGTTGGACCGATTTGATTGCACTTTGGGGGGTTTCTTGACGGTGTTGTATATATTGTTGCTTGATTGTTGTTAGTTAAATGGTTTGGTTTTGAAGGCTGATTGGAGTTTGTTGTGTTTTGTAGTTGTTATGGCACCACGATTCGTCCGTGTAACACGTCCGACTAATTTCGATGATGTTAAATTTAAGGCTTTAATTTCACTTCAGAAATGTGTCGTTTGTAGTCCAAGATATCCTTGTTCTGCGACTCTTACTTCTTTAGGATTAAAAGCGGATGTTGAAGCGATGTTACATGAGATTGGTTGGGATAAACTGCAAATCGAAAAGTGGCCAGCTTATTCGAATCAGACGAAAGAGTTTTCGGCATCGGTATCTATTAGTAGGAGTTCGGGCAAATGGCCACCTAAAGTAAGCTTTAAGATGGGGGTTAACAATTATTCCCTTAAACGTGCAGAGTTGGATGCTATATGTGGTTGTAACGAAGGCTCGGGTTTTGCACCGGACGATTTTGATGCAAAGGAGTTTTGGATGGATATATCTGGAGAGGTGGTTCATGGTAACTTGAGAATGAAATTGGTGAAAGGGTCATTGATCAGGAATCCTGTCCTCAGATACACACAAGACAGTATCTAATTCAGTATCGAGACGACACGAGTCGAATAATGTCACCATCGTTGAGCTATATATGTTGTTTTGCTCTCTGGAGTATCTTTCTCCATAGCTACTGTGGTTATGGACAATTAGAGTCGAGCACCTTCTCAGACTCGGAGTAATATTTATTGCGGTGGCATGATAACGCCGATTCTCGATCATTTTGGGATTTACAGACTGGGGGATCCCATGCCAGCTGGGGTGGTTGATTTGTCGGTCCTTACCTTGGCTAAATACATTACTACTTCCAGACACGGTGGTTATTTTTATAAGGTTGTGGATGATGTATGGATGCGGCTTCCCAACACCAATACTACACATATCTCAGATCATAGCAATAAGGAGAATTGGTTGTTGGACACTCCTCAGCATCGCGAGTTTTGGCACAAGAAGGGTCGTGAAGGGAATTTTGCGAGGTACGAGATCCAGAATGTGGTGGTTGATGAACATGGAGGCGATGACATGGAGGAGGACCCGATCGGGGACCAGGGAGCAGGTGCATCATCGTTCGGGGTATCTGTTATGTGGCAGACTGATATGCTTGATATCATGAGAGGTCTGACCACGTCGATGGCTGGTATGGACATGAGGATGACTACTTTGGGGACTGATGTGACAGCTATCCGAGCTGATATGGTCCAGCAGAGGGCGTGGTTTGAGAGTAATTTTAATCGGGTGGACGCTCGTTTGACTGAAATTCAGAATGAAGTGCATGATTTATACCATCAGCTTCCGGCTTATTATCGGCGCTGCCGGTTACATGAGGATCCTCAGGGTCCAAATCAGCAGTGATGACCGTCTTTCCGTCTTTTCAAACTTAGTCTTGCTTTGGACTAAGTTTGGGGGTTGGGATGGACGCCGGTTTATTCTACTCTCTACTGCTTATTTAGTTTATGTTAATGTTTAGTTTATGTTTATGTTTGGTTAATTTAGTTTTCGAATTGGTTGTATTAAAATATGACTTGAAGTTTATGTTGAAGATAGTTTTTATTTGGAGGAAATTTTTGTTTTGAAAGTTTGTTTCTCTGTGGTGATGTTGAGCAGGTGGATAGAGCTTCAACAGACGGAACCATGCTGAAATTTTTGTGATTCGTGCTCTTTTAACCATCGGAAGTGGGGTACACAAGTTTTTAATACTTAATTCTTACACTAGCGTGAGTTGAATGATATATTTGTGAATTAGATGCTTGTAAGTGAAGTGTGCTTTTAAACGAAAAACTAAAGTCGAAGATTGGATTCGTGATGAAGCATGATTTTTATTTGATTTCATTTGAGCTTATGATAGGGCGGAATCAATTGATGTTGATGCATGTGTAGGTTGAACAAATTTTGCATTTGACTTCATATTATATTTATGCTTAGAAATCAATACTTTAAAATATGTTAGAATTAGGCCTAGTTCGGTTGTGAGAGGCGAGGCACAAGTGGAATAAGTAAAGTCTGTCGAAATCACTTTGTTTAACAAACCACATTGAACTTGGAAATAATGTTAGGCCATCCTTTATTTGAACCACCCTTAAATGCTTGGAGAATAACGTGAAAATATATTTTCCTAACCATTGTTTTGGAGCCAAATTGAGCCATTAATTTGTTTGAATAATGTTAGGAGTAATTTTGAGGTTGGGATTAAAAAAAGGAGAAATTGAAAGCATAAGATTGAAAGAATGTGCGTGTATAGAAAATATTGAATTGACAATTTTGATGAGGAGTATACGAAAAAAAATATTGTGTTAAATACTGAGAATTGTCCAAAGAAAAGAAAAAAAAGGGAAAAAGGGTTGTTAAAGTGTGGTGTGAGTTGTTTGTTGAAAGATTGAATGGTAGAGTGTTTGAGAATGGGAAAATGGGGTGAATGAGTCTCTTCAGCCCAAAACACCCTACCTGTTAGTAAGCCACTTTACAACCAGATTAAAGTCCTATCGGATTCTAGGATGATGTGGTGATGTGAACAAGTGTGGTTGAGATGAACAATATGAATGAAGCTTGTGCACTTGTGCTTGAGAGAAAGAAAATCCTACACAGCTTAGTGTGAGTGTTACACTTTTATATGTCACATGTCTGTAAGGTGGAGTTCTTCGTATAAATACAAACATGATGGATAGTGAAAAATTTGTGAAATTGAAACATACATTGACTGATAGTGCCAAAGCTTGATGCAGTATTTTTTTATCAAGTAAAATTATCAAACATAGAGACTCAATATGCCCGTTGCAATGAATAATAGAGATTGATTCTAAAGCTTCAATATCTAGATGCGATCAATAAACTTTAAGTTTTCAATTATGAAATACTAAAATCTTAAAACTTAATACTAATAGCTAAATAAAACTCCACACACCTTAGGAAAGATAACCAAAGAGAAATAAGTTGAGGTACTTAGGATGAATTGAGAAGATTTGGATAATATTTGGATTTGTCAAAATAACCAATTTCCATTTATTTATTTGGATCAATTCTCTTGTAATATCATTACCCTTAATACCGGTGCAATAATAGTAGATCAATCTTTATCTCAACCTAGATCTACGTTTATTGATTCGAATTGACTCCCAAAAGCTCAAGAATTCTAGATCTAGATATCAAATCACCCATCTTCTAAGTGAAGGAATACCCAATTATTGTTGTTATCTCCTACAATTTCACCAACCAATCAAGCTAGTTAATTGAGGCATATTATCCATACATGGTGATCAAGCATATATGAGACACAATTTGAAATCATCAACAATAATCAAATATTTGGAAATTCAAAATATCTAATCCAAACAATATCAAATCAATCTTCTCAATCACATCCTAATCCTCAACAATAGAATTAGCTACTCATGAATTCAAAGTAAAACATAATTCTCTCCAAATTGAACATAGAAAGAGCATGGAACAAGAAATCTTCGGAATTAGATGAAGGATCTTAAATTCCGTGATGTTACCACTTGAAAAGATTCCAAGAGCCCATCGCATGCTAATCATTTAATCCTCTATAGATTGATGTGACCTAATCTCAAGTGCCAGAGATATGTTTGATCCTCAACGGAAGAAAACTTTCTCTTTCAATGATTATTATTATTGGATGAGTTTGCAACATTCACGGAAGATTTATGCATACACTCAATGATATAGAGAGACTCAATCAGTTTGCCATGACAGATAACACCATTATTCGCAATGATAGAAACTCCACTATAAAAAATAATTAAAAATCCATCACTAAATAACTTGGAAACTGAAATTGAGTTCCGCCAAAAAATCGGCACATATAAAACATCACTCAAAATCAAAACATTGTTTTCAAAGCATAAAGTAAAATCTCCAATGACTACTGCTGAGAGTCGCTCTCCGCTGCCCATTGATATGGTAATCTCGTCATGCATCAGCTGCCTTGTCCGCCTGAACCCCTGCAAAGTATCACAAACATGATAAGTAGCTCCAGTATCCACTACCCAATAATAGGTAGAAACTGATGCTAAACATGTTTCCGTTATAAATGCACATGACGTACCTTGTCTACCCATGCTAGGCACTAGAAAATCTACTTTACTTCGCTTGTGTTTGCATGGCCTGGTGATAACTTCTGCCTCATCTATTTCATCCAACCTTTTAAGCATTTCGTTTGCTTCAGCAACTGCCTTGTCAAGAGCTGACAAAGTTGGAGCAAACTCAAACGCTATCATGTCAGATTCCTCTCGCAACAGGGCCCTGAGTAACTCATGAAGAGGAAACTCACGCCTGGCACCGAGAGATTTGATGAAATAATCATAAGAGTCAGATAGAGAGTGCAAGACAATGTTTATTTCTGCCCTCTTATTAATTCGTCCACCTCTCTTCCTGTACCTTCTCATGATTTTCATCATACTAAAGAAGTGCATAGCCAACGAACTCCCTTCAGTCATTTTTTTGCAGACCAGGTCCTCCATAAGATTATAACTGACAGTTCATCTCACCTTCCCATATACTTTCACAAGGTCCCTCCATATCTCAACAGCAGTCCGGTATTTCTTTTACTTGAGCCTTAATTCTCTAGACATATTGTTCATGATTAAAAAGTAGGCAAAATCATCAGATGCTTTCCATCTGTCACAGAACTCTCGCTCATAGCCAGTACAGTTCCAATACTGAGGAGACATTGGTTCCATGTAAAGCACATAGGCATGTTTCGCAGTACAGAGTATTTCCATGAAGCAAAACTTCCATTCAGGAAAATTCGGACCAATCAAAGGGTTTGATGTTAAGAGATTAATTACATGAGCAGTAGACATATCTGAAAACAATAAATTAAAGCAGAAATGAAAACATAGTTGCAAACAGTTGAAAGAATTAAATATTGAAACTTTATGATAAACTAATATTAATGTTTCCTCCAATTTTCCTAAGTATTGCTATTGCAAGCCACACATGTGGACGTTTACAACAAAGCACTTAACCAGACTGCATCCTTCAATTCCAGTCCTTTAATTCCAATCCATGCCCGGGTTCCTTAGACAAATGGAATTAATAATTGGAGACTAACTTAAGACCATATTATCCGACTGAGCAAGGACATTACAAATGAGTTATACTCTGGACAATATCTAAGCTAGCTTACCACCAAAGACAATCCTCCCATATAAGGATCTATCATAATACACCTGATCTCTTATAATAAGGTTGTCTCATTCAATTCAATCTCTAGAGAACTTATGAAAACTCCATAATCAAGCTACACATGTAGACGTTTACGCATGAGCTCCCACTTCTCACATGAATTAAATGTTTGTTTTAAGAAATCCTATCTATTAGAACTTACGAATAATAAATTAAATAAGCTACACATGTAGACGTTTACCTAATAAATTACCCACTTCCAATAAAGGATCGTTTTGTGGAGGTCTTATTAAATAAGCTTAGTAATTTTAAATTCATAAGGTTCAATTGCACCGATTATTTTATCTAGCCATGTTTATAACATTGCTAAAATTCTAAAATGCCATGCATGAACCCCAAATTTATAGTTATAATTAATTACATAAAATATATCACATAAGCATGCTTTTAAAAGTTGTAAATAAAAGCAATAAACGTGCACTTATTATCTATAACATGCTTGTATGCTACGCAATTAATGTAAACACATATAAATAATAAAGCAAATAAAAAATGTCCTCGTGGCCTCATGATACGAAATTAAGAAATATCCTATCTATTACAATTTGGAATTATTTCACAGAACTTCCACTGGGCTCCCACTACTTAGATTGTGATCTGATTTTATTTTCTGAAACTGGCCCTCCAAGATTTGATTCATTAGAAAATTGGACAAGTGGGCCAGTTAACCGAATCATAGGCCCGTGCACACATTGCAAGCCTGATAGCCCGAGAAAACTTGGCCCGATGGGCCACCACCAGCAAACCACTGCCGCCGGTGACCCGCCGCCGCTGCGAGGGTTGCTGGAATCGCACAACAGCCATGCATGCACGTCGCATGGCTGCAGCCCACGATCCGCCTCCTCCGGTCGTCGCCCCAGCCTGCGCCACCATCGCCCAACGCTGGCCACCTCTTCTCTCGTCGTCGATGCCTCTGGCTTCGCTGGAAAAATGCACAGAGCACAGTGGAGATGCGCACCCCGGCTGCAGTCGCAAACCCTAGGTTTTGCACTTGCTGTAGTCGCGTCGTACCACCGTCCGCTACCTGCCGCCACTGCCTACGGCCCGAGCTGTGCCGCACCACCTAGCCACCGCCGACGTTGTCCGGGAGAGAGAGCATGCTGCCGGTGCACGCGCACAGGATGCCTGCACGCGCACGCGGAACCTAGGGTTCCACCGTGCCGCGCTCAGCCCTTGCACCCAGACCGCCATCGTGCACCATCTCGGCCTTGCCTCCATTGCCTCGCTCCGTTGTCCTGGGGCTCCGCACGCTGTCAGTCAGCCTTGGGAAGCGTTTCTACTGCCATCGCGCGCGCAGCCTTGCAGCGAACCCTAGGGTTCAGCCGTGGTTGTGCAGCCGTCGTGGTTGCCGTGCGCCTCTCCCACCGTGCCGCGCTGCTCGCGGTTTCACAATCGCCGTGCATGGCCGCCTGCTGTGCTGGTGCCATCGTGCGCTGCTGCGTGCGTCATGCAGTTTCCTTCATTCTTCATGTTCTTCATGTTCATCGCGTTCTTCGTTCTCAATTTTACAGATTTAATTTAAAATTGAAAAATTACGTGGAATAACCTCCTAATACAATTTGGAATTAAAATCTAACCACGAATTTGTCTCGTACGTGAAAAATGAATCCTTTTAAAATGGCAGATTAACCCGAGAACCACGAAGAACAAAAAAACACAAAACATACAATCCAAAACCCATTCATACATTCATTCAATAATAATTATCATGCAAATCATATGCAATATTATTTTCCCTCACAGAACCAATTAATTACCCTGGCTCTGATACCAATTGAAGGGATTTGTGAACTGAATCACTTAATCCGTTAGCCGAGATTGTTAACTGGAATATCAAAAATAAATTGTTATGCTTAGATTAATCCTAGCATGCTCCTATTGGTTATGCATAAAGGGGGTTTTTGCGGAATACCTGGATTGTAGAAACCTGAAGAACGAGGCGCAGAGATTTGATCCTCGATCTTTTTCCTGCGCACCAAGATTTATTCCTAGCAGATTAAGGAATTAAATCTTTGAAAATTAATCAATAATTTTAGAAAACAAAGAGGGAGAGAAGAAAGAACACGATCCTCCTGATCTGATCTTCTGATCTATATCCCAACTCTAATCTGAATATCTGGTGAAGATTCACTTCGGATTCCTTGTCTGGTTGAGAAGTAGAATTTCCTCCTCATTCTCAAATCTAGTCGATCACACACAGCTCCCAAAATACTGGTTTTTGTGTTCCAACATATGATCTTGTGGTTTATTATTGTGTATTTTGATCTAAGAACCTGAGACCTATTTATAGGAAAATACTGGACTTCTATTGGGCCTGAATTTTCATGGGCTCAAGGACCAGAATACAAATATCAATTAAGGCCTATCAATTAATTAATTCCCATATTCAATCCAAAATATAATTAATTAATTAATACTTATTCATTCCACCAGAGAATCAATACTGTCCTACCTATTTGCTACCACGTTTTGAGGTATGTATTGCATGGGCTCGGTATATCCCCATATTTAAGGTTACTGACATTCGTTAATTAATTTAAGCTCTGACAAACCATTTTATTAATTAACATCTTATAATATTGAGTCAATCCACTCAAACCTTTTCACTTATGCTTTAACTTAATCAGCCTGCAAGACTTTAGCATAACGATCCTTTTGAGCTGCTCAGGGAATGTCACCATCCTATACTGGATGTGGTTACCTAGTTCCAGTACCAGAGAGTCATACACAAACTGCAATCTCCCAGGATACAGATATACAAGCTCAACTAGAGCCTTTCACTACAACTCAAAGTGATACACAATCCGTGTATACTTATGTACCTTCATATAGGCTTAGGATCTCATCAAGACATAGAGATCTAGATTTTTTTAATGTCAGATAAATGAATCGATCTCGACTTAGGTCCTTATAAGATGCTTATTACTGCGTATGCTGCAGCCTACACCAACAGTTTATCCTTGAATTGTCTCATCTGTGATAACCAATTAAATCTCGCTAGGTCAAATGATCCATACGATCTTCCATGATCTACTACACACCTTATGATCCCCCTATCGACGAGATTAGAGGATAAGAGCATTTGCGACACATGTTTGTTAATTCAGACAGGAGATGAACATACAACATTTATGATTCCCAGTATATTAACCAATCGACCTTGTACATAAATATACCAATCATAATGCTTTCAGTATATATATCCATCAGGATTGATGCAGACCTGTGAAGGCCAGTCCACGTTGATCGACGCGGCCCATTCAAGTGTGTCGATGGAAGTGAGTTATGCGTCGATCGACGTGATGGGTTTTGTATACTGAAAGCATTTATTACAATGAGTATACAACGGTTTATTTCTTCTATCTGTTAACAATCGTACATGTATGAACAATGGTATCCTCTTGTCTCACCGATAGGGACGATCATACGGCGTGTTGTTGATCGCAAAAGACAGTATGATCACTTGACCTAGTGAGACATAAACCTTGATCACAGCCGAGACAGCGTATGAGGATACGTCTATCCGGATGGCTGCGGCATTGTCGGAATAAGTAGTCTGTCTTGGTTACTTGACATGCTGGTACGCAGAGGTGGCGTATTGATGGACCGCAGTGAGATATATTCGTCTGTCTGACATCAGCGAATAAAAGATCTCGTTATATTGATTGAGTCCAAACCCTAACGAAGGTTCAGGGGTTTGCACGGATTGACTGTTGCTTTGACTTGCCATGGTGGAGAGCCTGAGTAACGTGCTCGTATATCCGCATCTTGGGTGACAGCAGTTCGTGTAGTACCGCCTGAGACTAAACTTAGCTAACCATATCCGAGTAATAGGATGGGGACATTCCCTGAGGAGCTCAATAACATTCATCGTGCCAAAGTCCTGCAAGCTGATTAAGTTCAGGCACGAGTGATAAGGTTTGAGTGGTACTACTCAGGAATAATAAGATATTAATTAATTGTAGTTAGAGCTTGTCAGAGGCTCCGATTAATTAATGAATGTCGGGTAACCTTAAATATGGGGATTCTCAATTAATGCAACCCGTTCTCATAACGTGGTAATAAAAGGGTAGGTCAGTATTAATTCTGAGGTGAAAAAGAATTAATATTAATTAATTAGTTGTGTCCTGGGTTGTGGACATGGGAATTAATTAATTTATAGGCCCACTTTATTATTTGCATTGGGTCCCAGGTCTGGCCCAACAAGTGTGCTGAATTGAGCCCAAAATGGCCCATTAGGGTTTCCAACCCTAGGTCTATAAATAGACAGCTCTCTCTCATAAGTCATAACACAGTTGAAAAACCCTAAACCTAAGAGAGAGAGGGGGCACCGTTTTTGAGAAGGGAAAGGAGGAGAATTTTCGAATTCTGGTCCTTCTCAAGCCACAGATCTACGGAGTCCTCACCAGTAGTAGATCTGAACAGCACCTGGACACAGATCTGAAGACCTGATCTGGAGAACAAAACTTCTTCTTTCTCTATTTCTTTATTTCGAATTTGTTTTGAAACTAGATTGCTAATTTTTGTTTCCGCAGACAATTCGAATTGCGTGGTTGAATTGAAGTTTGGAATTCAAACGCAAAAGATCGGTAAAGACACTACGGAGTTTCAGTAAATCTCTCGATCCACAATTCTTCGTATTAAATTCATAGGAGCATGCAAGGGTTTTGAGAAATTAATTATGGGCAATATCCATAGATCGATCCGGTTCAGTTTGGTTTTGGTGATTTGGTTCACGTAAAAACCTTACACGACGTGGATCCGGGAAATCAAGATTTGATCCTGTTTTGAAGATTTTGATAGATCTAATCCTAGATATGTTAGGATACCTCTACCACATCTATATAAAGCCATGTAAATTCGATTTTTGAGACATTTCATATTCCAGAGTTTAGTTTTTAGAGATTTCAAGCAGCAATCGTGTTTTTATTGAAGACAGATATTTTGGGAAGACTTCTACAGACAGTTTTTGATTATGCAATTCAGATTTTATTTATATTTGATTATTTTTAACATGAATATGTGAAACTAAACTCTTTTCAGACTCTAGGGTTTCGAACTATCAAGTATGCATGTTTGATTAATTGAATTAATTTACCTTTCCCATGGTAGTTTGTGAATTCTGTGCTTATTTGTAATCTTGAGTTGCTGGCCACCTCTTAGGATTAATTAGTTGAGAATTAGAGACTTAAAAGCAATAGTTTTCAATGGAAAGAGTTTTCACAATATAAACAAATTTCTTGTCTGAAAAGAGGGAAATAGATTATAGGAATAGATCTGTAGGGCTTTGGAGTTAATTAATTATTCTCAAGACTGAAAGGATAAGAGATAATTGGTTAATCAATTTTGTGAATTGTCCAATTAAGAAATTCATAATACTTTTCTCTATTTTTTGTCCTTACATGTAATACATGATAGGTAGATATCCCCGGAATCTGTGCTTCTCATATGTTAATTCACTAAGCTTTTCTCTATTTTTCGTGTAAATCTTAATAGCAAACTATTCTAAATTTCGAAATCTATCCAAAACCAAAATTCAATTTTCCCTAACCAGTATTTCATGAAACTACGTTTCAATACATAAGGTTTTTCGTTATTTCAATCCTCTGGGATTCAATAATTTTATTTGTTGCTATGTTATTAGCTTTTCTAAGTCGCTAGTAAATAATTTAGCAATCAATTCCCTCTAGATATTATGCTTACTGAGAAGGAGAATTTCATTCCCTCTTTCATATCAAGTCGTCAACTAGTAGCTCCCAATACCTTGGTTTGCTACTAGCAACTTATGATCTTGTGGTGTGCTGTGATCTGAGAGCCTGAGGATAGTTATATGAGATTTCTGATCTCTAATGGGCTTGAGCTTTTCTTGGGCCAAACTAGGGATCAGTATGCATATAACAAAGAAGGTCTATCAATTGATTTATTCTCATACTCGACCTAGAATATAATTAATTATTTAATATTAATTCATGCCACCTTAGAATCAATATTGTCCTACCTCCTTGTCACATAGGCTTGGTATATATATTTAAGATTACAAACATTCATTAATTAATTGAAGCTCTAAAAAGACAATAAATTAATAAACATCTTTTATTCTCGAGTTAATCTACTCAAGTTTTTCACTTATGCTTGAACTTAATCATCCTTCTGGACTTAAGCATAATGAACCTTCTGAGCTACTCTAGAAATGTCACCATCTTATAATAGATAAGGTTACCTAGTTCCATTCACAGACAGTCATACACAATCTTCTACCACCCGAGATACAGATATACGAGTACAACAAAGACTCTCAACCATAGTATCTTAACGTGATACACATAAATCTTTATGTACCTCCGTACCTTCATTATGCATAGGATTCCATCAAAGCCATCAAGATCAGGTTTCCTTAAATGTCAGATAAAGGAATCGATCTTTACTTAGATCCTGTTAATGCGTACCGCACACGCTAGCATACCTAGCAAACAAGGTAAGTTGTTCATTACCGCTTATGTTGCAGCCTATACCGACAGTCTATCCTGGGACTATCTCAGTTGTGATAACTTTTTATATCTTTCAAGGTGAAGCGATCCATACGATCTTCCGTGATCTTCCACACATCGTATGATTTCCTTATCGACGAGATAAGAGGAATAATGTGTTTGCAATACATGCTTGGTAATTCAGACAGGTGATAAAAATACAACATTAATGATTCTCAGTGTATTAACCAAAAACCTTGTTCATAATAAACCAATCATAATATTTTCAGTATAAAAATCCATCAATTTATTAGGTCAATGTTATTTTCTTGACATATTCTAATTATATAGTCTAGTTTTTATACTTGGTATTGTTCATTAATCTATCTAATTAACAAATACATAATTGAATAATTTTTGAAATAAGATATAATTAAATAGGGAATTTAAGAAATGAGAATATTAAAAAATTAACTTTTGATAAAAAAATAGGAGAGATTAATCAATGAAAAAAGTGATTTATGTTTTTATATATTTATTTAATAGGGATAATTTTGGAAGCTTGTCAATAATGGGGTCCAAGGAAGTATATTATACATGAGTGTTATCTACATAATGTAGTAATATAATAAAGTAATTAATATATTACCATCCTATTTTTAGTCAATTGTTTTGTCTAATATTACTGTTAATTTACCTATTCAGCAGATTAAGTCACTTTTAGTCGACGGAAAAGTTAAAATTTAGATTGATGAAGAATATTTGAACTTACAATAAATAATTGACAGTTGTGTTGGGATTAATGGATATTGCAATAATGGTTGGCAGCTGGATGATAGACCAATGAAATTATTGCTCAAAGAACGAATTACGCTTATCCACGTAGATCTTCTAATTTGTCTATTCGGATTCTTACCTAATAATAATCAAGGATAAAATTAGGACGTGTTACAGTGGGTGGATTCCTATTCCACTCTATATAGAGATTTTGTATTAAACAAGAACGAATTTTAGTCTTTCAACTAATTATGGTTATAATAAAAATTAGAACTATTTGAAAATATTTAACTATGACAGAAAAATATATATGCATATATATAAATCGGGTAAAGGTCCAAGTTTTACAACGACACAGGGGCATATCCAAGATAATGACAAATGATAAGAGGTTCACTAATTAGTTGACCAGCCTAACAACAAACCTTAGTATCAACAATAAAGCACCAAGATACAATCACATCAAACAGACTCGATAGTTGGCTAAAGTCCCAAAAGAAGATGTCATCCTAATTAGGTCAGCACCACATCTCCCTTCATCATTCCAGAGGCCAACTATGCGGGAGTCCTAACCAGGTCAATCCTACCACATCACACTATCGAAACAGAGAAGCAAACAGCTAACAGCTAGCACCTACCAATCACAATACAAAGTTAAAATGACAAAGTGTTAAAATAAAGATGGGTAACCACTTCATCAGTCGGGAACACCGAATAGAGAATACGAAATGCATCAATTTTTATACCCTTCACGACTGCCGCGGTGTCAAAGGGAGAACCTTGAGAAACATTCTTATTCATTACATGCAAAATATGATTTACTGTTGTGGCCAATCCAAGTATCCGGGCTTTCTCCACAATTTTATACATGTACCTCTTCGATATACACCACTTGTGAGCAATTTCAATATTTGAGGTTATGTTCACCAATTTAAGACATTTCTGTACATCTCTCCATACACTTGATGTTTCCCTACAATTAAAAAAAGATGCTTAGCAGATTTATTAACATAACTACATATAGAACAGACTAGCGGAACATCATCACCCGAAAAGCGCATGCGATCCATAATTTTAAGTCCACCATGTAAAATAAACTAGAGAGGAACATAAAATGTAGGTAGAATAGGAGACATCCAAATACTTTATGCCAGAACTGTCGAGTCCCCTTCTCCCTATAAAACTTATAAGTACCGGTCACCCCCTATGAGCAAAAATCCTACCGAGGACAATGTCCGCACTATCCACATCTCACGATGAAGCATACAAATAAGAATCACGCATAGCAAAAATACTCTTCAAAAGACATAGTCGTAATAATTAATATTAAAAGTTCAGAGATCACTGCCCCTCAAGTACTCAGAATGAATTCATCTAATCCATAGAGAGTCAGTCTTCTGGTATACGTTCCAATGAATTTTAGACAAAAGAGTTATGTTCCAAATTCTCACAGCATGGATATTGAGTCCTCCCTGATATGATCATCATCGGAAGGTTTAGATCGCAGCCCAGGAACTCGATTGAAATGATTCAGAAGCGACGTGGAAGCAAATTGACAACTTGATATGATGGGAAAAATCCAACACCTTTGAAGTCGACCCTTAGAGAACCGTAGGCAAGGAGGAAAATGTGATGGGTTTTGTATACTGAAAGGATTTATTATAATGAGTATACAATAGTTTTGTTTCTCATATCTGTTAAACAATCTTACATGTATGTAACAATGGTATCCCCTTGTCTCACAAATAGGGACGATCATACAGCGTGTTGTAGATCGCAGAAGACAGTATGATCACTTGACCTAGTGAGACATAAACCTGATCACAGCCGAGACAGTGTATGAGGATACGTCTGTCCGGATGGTTGCGGCATTGTCGGAATAAGTAGTCTGTCTTGGTTACTTGACATGCTGGTACGCAGGGGTGGCGTATTGATGGACCGCAGTGAGATGTATTCGTCTGTCTGACATCAGCGAATACAAGATCTCGATATTGATTGAGTCCGAACCCTAACGAAGGTTCAGGGGTTTGCACGGGTTGACTGTTGCTTTGACATGCCATGGTGGAGAGCCTGAGTAACGTGCTCGTATATTCGCATCTTGGGTAACAGCAGTTCGTGTAGTACCGCCTGAGACTGGGTTTAGGTAACCATATCCGAGTAATAGAATGAGGACATTCCCTGAGGAGCTCAATGACATTCATCGTGCCGAAGTCCTGCAGGCTGACTAAGTTCAGGCACGAGTGATAAGGATTTAGTGGTACTACTCGGGAATTATAAGATATTAATTAATTGTAGTTAGAGCTTGTCAGAAGCTCCGATTAATTAATGAATGTCCAGTAACCTTAAATATGTGGATTCTCAATTAATGCAGCCCGTTCTCATAACGTGGTAATAAAGGGGTAGGTCAGTATTAATTCTGTGGTGAAAAAGAAATAATATTAATTAATTAATTGTGTCCTGGGTTGTGGACATGGGAATTAATTAATTTAAAGGCCCACTTTATTATTTGCATTAGGTCCCAAGACTGACCTAAATAAACATGCAGAAAAAAAAAACGCCCAGTAGCCCATTAGGGATAAAACCCTGGGTCTATAAATAGACCACTCTCTCTTGGAAACCCTAGCCACTTTTGTGATCATTCAAATCAGTCAAAACCCTAGAGTAGAGAGAGAGAGGGGTGGCGCCTGTAGAGAGGAGAATAAGAGTTTTTCTGCTCCGGCCTACATCACAGATCAGTGGAATCCTCTGTTGGGATTCTATACTGAAAGCATATATGATTAAGTGTTTCGTACACTGGTATTCATGTATGTATCCGCAACAATGCTCGCTGTCTGATAGAACAATCATACGACGAACTATAATATCCTATTATCTCGCTGATAGGGATGGCCATGTGGTGTAACCACAGCAGGATCATATGGCTCGTTTGACCTAGCAAGATATAAACAGTATCACAGCTGAGACGGTCCCTAGATAGGCTGTCGGTTTAAGCTGCGGCACATCAGTTCATAAGTGGGCTTATCCTGGCTACTTGATGTGTCGGTACATATTTATGTATTGATGGGATCAATAGTGGGATGCGCCGTTCTCATTGACATATATGAACGAGCCAGATCCCTAACATACTCTCTGTGATCTTAAATCGTACTGAAGGATAAGGGGCACACACAGATTGACTGCACTTTGATTTACCATGGTGACGGGTCTTACATGTACCCTTATGCCCGTATTTTGGGTGTTGGCAATTTGTGTGGGGTCTGCTTAGTCTGGATGTATGGTAACATATCCGTTCAGGATGGTGACATTCCCTGATGAACTCACAAAGGTTCATTATGCTAAACCCTGCAGGTTGAATTATTTAATTCAGGCATAAGTGATAAAAGGTGAGTGGTGTTATTCAGGAAATAAGAAATTAATTAATTGTGGCTGATTGTCATAAGCCAAATTAATTAATGAATGTCTGAAACCTTAAATATGTGGATCAAGTTAGTTTGGTGCAACCCGTTCCTAATAACGTGGTAATAAAGGGGCGAGTCAGTATTGTTACCGTGGTGAAGGTTAAAACAATACTTTATTAATTAATTAAATGTTCTGGGTTGGACATGAGAGAATTAATTAATAAAAGAGGGCCCACTTTATTATTTGCTTCTGATCCCTGGTCTGGCCCATTAACTGCTCTCAGCCCATTAGGGTTAGGGTTTCATAAACCCTAACACTATAAATACCCCCCTCTCTATTGGATCAACACAATTTTGGTGTGTATACTTTTCAGTAGCCGTCAGTTGAGAAACTAGGGTTTCATAACAGACAGAGAGAGAGGGGCGATGGCTGGATCTACGAGGGAGGAGATTAATCGACTTCTCCGGAGCTCGGATCTAACTTGGTAGAATAATCCTCACCAGATTTCCAAGGAGCAAGGGATACAGATCAGAAGATCAGATCTGTAGGAACAAGAGAAGAGATTCAAAAGTTCCATATTCCGCTTCAGATCTGAATAGGTTTTCACCGTTATCATTCTCCGATCTGTCCTGTGGATCAAACGGTGAAACAAGGTATAATTCTATATCCATCCTATGCAATTTATTTTGTAGGAGCATGCATAGGCTTTCGCATGGTTTGTTTAATTGAAATTTATTCATGGTATCCTAAGAACGATCCTTGGCAAGTGTTTAATTAATGGCAATTAATATTGCCCGTCGTAGACTCAAACCCTATATCCTCACCAGTAGCAGATCTGAACAGCATTGTGACACAACCCTGAAGATCTGATCTGGAGAACAAGATTTTCTTTTTCTTCCTTTCTTTACTTTCGATTTTATCAAGAAATTAGGGTTCTAATGTCTGTTTCCGCAGATTAAATTAAATCGCGTGGTTGAATTGGTAATTGGATATTCAAACGCGAAAGATCGGATCAGACTCTACGTAATTATGGTATTCTCTCAATTCACAATTGTAAGAATTAAATTCATAGGAGCATGCTAGGTTTTATTGTGAAGTTTTCATTGTGTACAATATCCATAAATCGATCCAGTTCAGTTGGATTTTGTGATTCGGTTCACATGAAATCCGTACAATTGGTATCAAAGCCAGGTTTCTGATTTATGGCTCTATTGTGCACAATAAATTCAAATATGCATGTATGAATTTATTTTGTTTTGTGGATGGTTTTTGTTCCTCCTAGCAGCCCGTTTGATTCAGCCCGCGGTGGTTTATCCGTGTAGGGCTGAATAAATTTTGTAAAATCATGAGAAAATCCATGATTAGTGTAGATTTGAAAATTTGTAATAGAATAGATTATTCTGTAAATTTTGTATTTTTAAAATCTGTAATATGAATGGGTCCAGGACGAAGAACGAAGACGGAGCCGATGGCGGCGGGTGATGGCACGCGCGGGAGGCGCGGCAGCGGCGGTGGCTGTCGTCGGTGGCTGATGTCCCTGCGGCGGTGTCTCGTGATTTTGTGGTTTGTACAATCCCGTGTAAACCCTAGGGTTTGCATTAGGGTTAGGGCAAATCATCAGATCACAAAGGCCTAAATCCCTAAAGATTTGGTGGTTGAAGATTTGGAGGCCCTAGAAGATTTGAGAAGATTTGGATTTATCCAAATAGATTCAAAATTCAAATTGTAATAGATAGGATTTATTTTTTTCCTATTTTGTGGGGCCACGAGGAATTTTTGTTTGTCTTAATTGTCCTCGTATGATATGTGAATTAATATGTGCGCAATTAAGCATGTGTAGATAATAGGAAAAACATGATTTATCGCTTTTATTATATACAGCTTTCCAAGCATGCTTATGTGATTAATTTCTTTTGTTGGATTATATTTTGGGAATTTTTGGGCTTGTTTAATTACATGCAAAAATTTGGAAAATATAATAACAAAAAAATTATGTGTGCACATATAAGAAACCTTTTAAAAGAAAAATATTAAGCTGATTTTTTAATTAAAATCAATAGACCTCCACAAAGCAATCCTAGGTTGTAAGTGTATCTCTCGTTCTAGTAAACGACTACGAGTGTAGCATGCTAGTTCCCAGAGGTGCATGGGTACGGTTGTTGGGATTTCTAGACAAACAATTTAAATCATGTGAATAGTGGGAGGGTTTTGCGTAAACTTCAACGAGTGTAGCTTGCGTAAATCTCTTTCACAGGTATTCTAGGATTGGTTTAAATTATAGATAACAAAAGCTTTAAGGGCTGTGCGGTATGGTTACGTGCCATGCTAAACTGTCTCTTTTGGCCGGAGTTAAATTTGTGGTTAATGGCTTAGAAGCATCTTAGAATATAATGCAAGAATTGCATCCCTGATCTTGAGAGATGGCTTGGTCTAAGGTTTTCACTAATTATTAATTTCTAGTGTCAAAAGCTTCCTGACATGGTAGTGAAATTAAATGGATTGGGGCTTAAAACCCGCAGTTCTGGTTGAGGGTGACATCGTAAACATCTACGAGTGTAGCTTGCGGTGGGAACTCTTGGGCAATTAGTGGAAAACATTTGTATTTGATTTATTAAAAGGTTTTCAATGCATTTATTTTTGAAGTTCTACATGTATGTTCTTATTTAAGATTCTTTATTGTTTCAGATATGTCTATGTCTACTGTCGATCATTTACTTGCTCTCAATCCTCTAACTGGTCCAAACTTCCATGAATGGAGATACTGAATTGAGTATATTCTCCTGACTAAGCAACACATGTTTGTTCTTACTATGATGCCACTTGCCCCACGTTACCATAAAGTCTCTAGACGTGAGAAGGAGTTCTATGATATATGGGTGGCGTCTGAGGATTTCACTTACAAGTTAATCTCGGATAACCTGTCTAGAGAACTGAAGCTCAAGTACATGGGCTATTGTAGCTCTGTTACGATCTGGATGGACTTAGTGGCCATGTATGGCGAAGTGGAACGAACTATCAACTGTGATCTCCTGAAAGACCTTGTCTGTAAGAGAATGGTTGATGGCAGTTCGGTGACACTGCATGTGATGATGATGGATAACACCATGAAACGATTCACACGTGGAGGTGGATATATCAGTGATCGGGCTAAGATCGATATAATCCTGAACTCTTTACCACTTTCATTCTATGACTTTAAGAAGGATGTAGCTAAGAGAAGGGAGTACTCTTTCAAGGAGTTGATTACTGATCTCATAGTAGGACAGTCCTTCGTACTTTCATAGGATTCTGAGTTATCAGATCTTGAGCACAGTTTGGGCACATTGAAAGATGTGGTTCATACTGTGTGCAAGAATATGATTGATCGCAGATCACGTGAGAGGAGGTCAAATGTGATGAAGAGGGTTGGTGTCACTTCAATTAAGAATGCATGCGGAAGCAGGGGACAAGGTACGTCATTTGCATTTCTAACGGAAACATGTTTAGCATCAGTTTCTACTCATTCGTGGGTAGTGGATACGGGAGCTACTGATCATGTTTGTTACATTTTGCAGGGGTTCACACCGAGGAGGGTGCTGAAGAATGACGAGGTTACCATCTTAATGGGGAACGCAGCACAAGTGAGTGCAGCTGCCATTGGAGGTTTCACCTTGTACTTTGATGATTCTGTTTTAACTTTGAGAGATGTTTTGTACGTGCCGGATTTTCGGTGGAACCTTATTTCAATTTCCAAACTTTATGTTGATGGATATTCATTTATTTTTTATAGTGGTGTTTCTATCATTGGTAATAACGGTGTTATCTGTCGTGGGATGCTGAATAATTCTCTCTATGTTATTAACTGTAATCATAAGTCTTCCGCAATTATTGCATGTAATTCATCCGTAATTGATAATCCTAGAAAGAGAAAACTTACTTCTTCTGATGAGGATCTTACATATCTCTGGCACTTGAGACTGGGGCACATCAGCTTGAAGCGGATTCAGCGACTTGCAGATGACAGTACATTGGACTTAGTTCGGGTTGTACCTTATCAAGTCTGCGAATCTTGCATCGAGGGCAAGATGTCAACTAGGCCTTTCGAGGCTAGTCAGTCTTGAGCAGAGGAAGTGTTGGAATTGATCCATTCTGACTTATGTGGACCGATGTCCACGCAGGCTCGTGGAGGGTACGAGTACTTCGACACTTTCATTGACGATTACTCAAGGTACGGATATGTTTACTAGCTTTGCTACAAGTCTGAATGATTTGAGAAATTTAAAGTATTCAAGGCTGAGGTAGAAGAGAAGGTCGAGAAAACTATCAACTCAATGCGATCTGACCGCGGTGGTGAATACCTCGGTAACGAGTTCCTGCAGTATTTGTCAGATTATGGGATCACATCACAATGGACTGCACCGGGTACTTGATGGATTTATATACTGAAAGCATTATGATTGGTATATTATGTACAAGGTCGATTGGTTAATATACTGGGAATCATAAATGTTGTATGTTCATCTCCTGTCTCAATTAACAAACGTGTGTCGCAAACGCAATTATCCTCTTATCTCGTCGATAGGGAGATCATACGGTGTGTAGAAGATCACGGAAGATCGTATGGATCATTTGACCTAGCGAGATATAAATAGTTATCACAGCTCAGACAGTTCCAAGATAAACTGTCAGTGTAGGCTGCAGCATACGCAGTAATAAGCATCTTATCTTGGATGGCTTGGTATGCTGGTGTAGGACACACATTGATAAGGACCTAAGTCGAGATCGATTCTTTTATCTGACATTAAAAGAATATAGATCTCTATGGCTTCACGAGATCCTAAGCCTAAATGAAGGTACAGAAGTATATGCAGATTGTGTATTACTTTGAGTTGCAGTGAAAGGCTCTAGTTGAGCTTGTATATCTGTATCTTGGGTAATAGCAGTTTGTATATGACTGTCTGGTACTGGAACTAGGTAACCACATCCAGTATAGGATGGTGACATTCCCTGAACAGCTCCAAAGGTTCGTTATGCTAAGTCCTGCAGGCTGATTAAGTTCAAGCATAAGTGAAAAGGTTTGAGTGGATTGATTCAGGAATATAAGATGTTTATTAATTAAATAGCTTGTGAGAGCTTAAATTAATTAACGAATGTCTGTAACCTTAAATGTGGGGATATACCGAGCCCATGCAACCCGTACCTCAAAACGTGGTAGCAAATATGTAGGACAATATTGATTCTCTGGTGGAATGAATCAATATTAATTAATTAATTATATTCTGGGATGAATATGGGAATTAATTAATTGATAGACCTTATTTGCTATTTGCATTTTGGTCCCTGGTCTGGACCATGAAACTCAAGCCCAATAGGAGTCCAGTATTTTCCTATAAATAGGCTTCAGTTTCTCAGATCTCAACACACCACAAGATCATAAGTTGCACACAGAAAACCAGGTTTTTGGGAGCTGTGGTGATCGACTAAGATCTGAGAACGAGGAGGAAATTCTGCTTCTCAACCGGGCAAGGGATCTGATAGAGAATCTTCACCAGATTTTCGGATCGAGTTGGGATACAGATCAGAAGATCAAATCAGGAGGATTTTTCTTCTCCTCTCTCTCCTTGTTTTTCAAAAATAATTATTTTATTTTCATAGATTTATTTCCTCAATCTGTTAGGAAATCAAATCTTTGTGCGTGGGAAAGATCAAAGGGCATCTCCGCGCACGCGTTCTTGAGAGTTCATCGATCCAGGTATTCCGCATAAACCTTCTTATGCATAATAATATAGGAGCATGCTAGGATTGTTCATAGGCATAGCTATTTATTTTTGATATTCCAATTAACGATCCTTGGCAAACGGACTTCGTGATTCAGTTCATGAATCCTTTCAGTACTCCCCAGCAAAACGGTGTAGCTGAAAGAAAAAATAGGACTCTTCTAGAGATGTTAAGATCAATGATGAGTTATGCAAACTTACCAATTTCATTTTGGGGCTAAGCATTGGAAACAACACCTTACGTGCTAAATGTGGTGCCTTCTAAATCAGTTCCTAAGATGCCTTCTGAGCTCTTCCTTGGTCGCAAACCGAGTTTGTGCAAGTTTAGAGTATGGGGCTGTCCGGCACACGTACTGTCGAAGGAACCTGATAAGTTAGAAAACAGGTCAAAAGTAATGTTGTTCATAGGGTATCCCAGGCAAACAAAAGGTGGTTAGTTTTACTGTCCTGAGAGTCAGAGAGTCGTTGTTAGCACCAATGCTAGATTCTTGGAGGACGAGTATGTGAGTAATCACAAGTCAAGGAGTGATATCCTTCTTCAAGAAATTGAAAACAAGAATGTGATTCCAAGAGAAGGGGAACGTGTAGACGTGGGTGCACCTGTGAGAGGTTCAGCACCACAGACACGTTCTTTAGTGCAAAGTGCAGAACCACAAGTTACTGCACCTACTACTGACACGGCACCGATGCCTCGTCGTAGTGGGATAGTTATTTTCTAGCCGGATAGGTACATGTTCGTGGGTGAGTCTTCGGACTTGAGCCCGGAAGACGGACATGAGGACTCTGACCCACTGACTTACGAAGAGGCAGTGCAGGACAAGGATGTTGAAAAATGGCGTGTCACCATGGATTCAGAAATTGAATCCATAACTGCTATGGATGTTTACCACAAAACTAATTTGTCGGATGACTTTAGGGCCATAGGGTGCAAATGGGTATACAAGAGAAAGAAAGGAGCGGATGGAAAATCACAGCTTTTAAAGTTAGGCTGGTGGCAAAGGGTTATAGTCAGTAAGAGGGCATTGACTATAACGAAACCTTTTCACCCTTAGCCATGCTCAAATCCATCTGGATTCTCCTTGCCATAGATGCGCATATGGACCTCGAGATCTGGCAGAAGGATGTCAAAACCGCTTTTCTAAACGGTTACCTTGAAGAAGGTAGGGACATCTATATGCAGCAACAGAGGATTACATACGCAAGGGCTAAGAACATCTTGTCTGGAAGCTTAGGAAGTCCTTGTATGGACTTAAGCAAGCTTCAAGGTCGTGGAACTCACGTTTCAACTATGTGATTAAATCCTATGGATTTGCACAGTTGGAAAATGAAAGTTGAGTTTACCGACTTTGTGTCAGTGGGAGCGTGGTATTCCTTGCACTTTACCTTGATGACATACTCCTATTTGGAAACAACGAGGGAGTGATGTCGGAAATTAAGGTTTGGTTATCCGAATAGTTCCAAATGAAGGATTTGGGAGAAGCTGGCTACATTCTTGGGATTAAGGTCTTACGATATCGTAAGAGAAAAATGTTGAGCTTATCTCAGGCATCCTATGTGGATACTGTGATAGCCCGGTTCAGCATGCAACTCGCCAAGAAAGGCTTGCTACCTTTCAGACATGGCATTCATCTTTCTAATGGGCAGTGTCCTCAGACACAGCGGGAGAAAGATGAATTGAGTCTTGTACCATACGCCTCGGCGGTGGGTAGCCTCATATATGCGATGCTGTGTACCAGGCCAGATATCTGTTATGCCGTTCGCATGGTAGCAAGATATCAGTCTAACCCTGGACAGGCGCATTGGACTGCGGTAAAGCATATCCTCAAGTACTTGAAGAGAACTAGAAATTACCGCCTAGTTTATCAAAGTGAGGATTTGTGCCCTGTGGGTTATACAGAGTCGGATTTCCAAGGGGATCCGGATGAGAAGAAATCAACCTCAGGATATGTGTTTACCCTGGGAGGTGGAGCTGTATCCTGGAGGCGCTCAAAGCAGAAATGCATTGCTGACTCCACCATGGAGGCGGAATATGTCGTCGCCTCCAACACCTCAAAAGAGGGGGTATGGCTCAGGAACTACCTTTGAGAGTTGGGCGTGATTCCGAGTTTGCCGAGGAGCATCACAATTTATGGTGATAACTCTGGTGCATTGGCAAACTCAAAGGAACCGCGGCCTCACAGGGCAAGCAAACACATAAAGAGAAAGTATCATATCATACGAGAAATCGTATCAAGAGATGATGTGCTGATCAAGAAGATTCACACTATGGACAACCTTGCTGATCCATTTACAAAGAGCTTACCGCAGAAAGTTTACAAAAGACATATTCGTGAGCTAGGTCTGAGGTGGATGCCGACCACTGACAGTGGTTAAGTAGATAGCAGGCTTGATAGATGGACTGTACACTCTGTAATAGCTTAGTTATGCTTTGAGTATAAGTGAGAGATTGATGGGTTTTGTATACTGAAAGCATTTATTATAATGAGTATAGAACGGTTTATTTCTCCTATCTGTTGAACAATCTTACGTGTATGTAACAATGGTGTCCTCTTGTCTCACCGATAGGAACGATCATACAGCGTGTTGTAGATCACAGAAGACAGTATGATCACTTGACCTAGTGAGACATAAACCTGATCACAGCCGAGACAGCGTATGAGGATACGTCTGTCCGGATGGCTGCGACATTGTCGGAATAAATAGTCTGTCTTGGATACTTGACATGCTGGTATACAAGGGTGGTGTATTGATGGACCACAGTGAGATGTATTCGTCTGTCTGACTTCAGCGAATACAAGATCTCGATATTCATTGAGTCCAAACCCTAACGAAGGTTCTGGGGTTTGCACATGTTGACTGTTGCTTTGACTTGCCATGGTGGAGAACCTGATTAACGTGCTCGTATATCCGCATCTTTGGTAACAAAATTTCGTGTAGTACCGCCTGAGAATGGGTTTAGGTAACCATATCCGAGTAATAGTATGGGGACATTCCCTGAGGAGCTCAATGACATTCATTGTGCCAAAGTTCTGCAGGCTGATTAAGTTCAGGCACGAGTGATAAGGATTTAGTGGTACTACTCAGGAATTATAAGATATTAATTAATTGTAGTTAGAGCTTGTCACAAGCTCCGATTAATTAATGAATGTCTGGTAACCTTAAATATGGGGATTCTCAATTAATGTAGCCCGTTCTCATAACGTGGTAATAAATGGGTAGGTCGGTATTAATTCTGTGGTGAAAAAAATTAATATAATGAATTAATTGTGTCCTGGGTTGTGGACATGAGAATTAATTAATTTAAAGGCCCACTTTATTATTTGCATTAGGTCCCAGGACTGGCCCTAATAAACATGCTGAAAAAAAGGCCCAGTAGCCCATTAGGGATAAAACCCTGGGTCTATAAATAGACCACTCTCTCTTGGAAACCCTAGCCACTTTTGTGATCATTCAAATCAGTCAAAACCCTAGAGCAGAGAGAGAGAGGGGCGGCGCCTATAGAGGGGAGAAGAAGAGTTTTTCTGCTCTGGCCTACAACACAGATCTGATGAATCCTCACCAGTAGCAGAACTGAACAGCATTGGGACACAGCCCTGAAGATTTGATCTGGAGAACAAGATTTTCTTTTTCTTCCTTTCTTTGTTTTCGATTTTATCTAGAAATTAGGGTTCTAATTTTTGTTTCCGCAAATTAAATTGAATCGTGTGGTTGAATTGGTAATTGGATATTCAAATGCGAAAGATCGGATCAGACTCTATGGAATTACGGTAATCTCTCAATCCATAATTCTAAGAATTTAATTCATAGGAGCATGTTAGGTTTTATTGTGAATTTTTCATTGTGTACAATATCCATAAATCGATCCGGTTCAGTTGGATTTTGTGATTCGGTTTACAGGAAATCCTTACTAAACGAACCCCTACGACCCAACAAGCAACTCGCCTCAACAACGATGGATGTAGTGAAGATGCCACAAACGGATGTGTAAGTCCGGTTGATAAGTCAATATTGAATTTCAAGGTACTCCGCTGAAAATCAAGATCTTTTAGAATTGGAGAAATAAACTCACAAATAAGATTAAACCGATAACTGAATTACAATGAAAATATGAAGTTCTTTTTATAGGGATAAAATAAAATCTAATCCTATTCAAACTAGGAAAAATAAATCAAAAAAACATATCAAATCTATCAAGATATATAGAAAATATATCTGGATATCTTTGTAATAAAGTGAATCTAAATCTTACAAATCTAGAAATCAAATCTGATATAATTAAAGCTAAATCAAATCTTATCAAGATATATCAAATCTTCTATAATATCTTCAACAAATCTTCTTGAAATATCTTGATATATCTTGCCAACCGGATCTCCATTATTCCCCTCCTCTTCAAAGGGATTTGTCCTGAATTCTCGGTCTGTACTGTATTCAATTGACCTTTTTACATTGCCTCAGGTTGACTTATTTGGCGCATCATCATGTTCAAACTCAGATAATTGCTCATCTTCATGCACATCCTTTTTCAAATCAATAGTTCGCACAAAAATGAATTGATCTATTGTACTCTCAAGCATATTCTTTACTGGCTTCATTAACTTTATCTCCATCTTCTTCTGGACTTGATGTTGGCTTTGCATACCCATGATAGTGAGTATAGTAGTAACCTCGAATCCTTCATTGTCGTCAATATGACTCTCCAACGGTGTAGCAACTCTCACATCTTCTTCCTTAGTCTATTGAGTCGACTCAAATTTGATTGCCATCAATGCTTCACCAGGAATCTCCAATGGTATCTGAACTGCTATACTTTCTTCCTCGATTTCTTGAACTGAAACATGCAACGACTTAGACATGATTGCCACTAATTCCTGCTCCACCATTGTTAAAAGCTTGTCAAATGGAGAGTAACTATCTGGTTGGTTCTTCCACATTGTTTTTATATACCTCATCTTTTTTCTATCTAAATAATCATCTTCCAATGCATCAAGTCGTTGATGCAATATCTCCATCTCTGACTGCACCTCTTTCTTAAATCATATTTCAAAACTTTCATCAGATAGCTCATCTGAAGTTTAGCATCAACATTATTATCCTCATACTAAGTTTGAGCCATTCTTCGAATAATAAAGAATAGGCCTCACCACCTCACAAGCTCTTGTGTATCACTCATAATGATTGATCACTCAACGTTCGTGTATCACTCAAATTATGGCTTAGTTAATCCCAAAATTTGATAGGTATGAATGAAAGATGATATGATAGATATGAAAAAATATGGATGGGTCATATATATATATGGATAATTATGGATGAGACAGATATGAATATATAGATATGAATAAATATGGACATATATGGATAGATACAAATGAGACAACTATGGATATGTATAGATCAGATAGATATAATAGGAATAAATATGGATATGAATAAAATAGATATGGATATATATGAATGAGATATATATGATATAGATGAGATATTGATAAATATTGATGGTATAGATATATAATAAGATGAAAAAATGAAAATAATAATAATTTAAAAAACGAAAATAAAATAAATAATAATTAAAAAATAAAAATAAAAATAAAAAAATAACATAAACTGACACGAAAAAATGAAGCGGACAAGACACGAATGGACAAGACAAGGAATTGAACCAAAAGGAAAAGAAAAGGGAGGCACGACCTGGTTCTTGGTACTAAAATGATAACATCCTTGTTGGTAGAATAAGAATTGTAGCCTTGGACAAAAAGTTGACACGACGCAGAAACGACTCGAACAAAAAACTTGAACGAAACATTGATGGATGAAAATTTAACAATCCTAATTTGACCCTTCAAATGACATATTCCAGACGAATCTAATACACGCCCCAAGAAGCTGAAGAATTATCAATGCAGAACTTACTAAACTAATACATGTGAAAATTTAAAGGATGGGGGAAAATCCAGCAGCTTCGGAGTCAACCCTTAGAGAATTGTAGGAAAGGACGAAAACAAACTCCAACGACCCAAGAAACAACTTGCCTCAACAACGACGGATATAGTGGAGATGCCACAAACGGATGTGTAAGTCCAGTTGATAAGTCAATATTAAATTTCAACGTAATCCACAAAAATTCAAGAGCTTTCAGAAATGGAGAAATAAATTCACGAATAATATAAAACTGAAAACTGAATTACAATGAAAATATGATGCTCTGTTTATAGGGAGAAAATCAAATATATTCCTAATCAAACTAGGAAAGATGAATATGAAAAATATATCAAATCAATCAAAATATACAGACAGTATATCATGATATCTTTGTAATAAAACAAATCTAAATCCTACAAATCTAGAAAACAAATCTAATCTAATTAAAGTTAAATCAAATCTTATCAAGATATATCAAATCTTCTATAATATCTTCAACAAATCTTCTTAAAATATCTTGATATATCTTCATAACTTGATCTCCATCACTCCCTCCTCCTTAGGCCTGCAAATAGTAGCCTAAGCAATTGTGTTGGATTTAAATGTAGGAACTGAGTCTATAATAGACAATGTGAATTATCTTTTATTATTTCAATCATTTGGAACGTTCTTAGGGTAACAAAGATAAATCAAATTGAATAAACCAAGCAAACCCATGTTTGCTCATAATATTAATTACAAAGGATGAATTTACGGAATTCCTGAACTTCAGCTTCAGATTTGCACATTTGGATCGACAACTATGGATTTCGGATGTGGGGATCTTGATCAACGCTTTTATGTTCCAATAGATCTAATCTTCTAATCTGTTCTCTTGCTCTTTAGAAATCTCGTGAGGATGCGCTAGTGAGTTGGATCAAAACAAGAGAAGTCTATTGGTTTCCCTTTATGACCTAGCTATTGCCCCTCATTCTATTTTTGATAAATTTTGTATTGTCGTACTGCATTCTATGTTGTGTTGTTCTATATGATCTGATAGACAGAAGGGGTTTATATAGTATTAGGGTACGAAAACCCTAATACTAATGGGCTTTGAGCAGTTTGTGGACCAGACTAGGGATCAAATGCAAATAATAAAGTGGGCCCTCCTTATTAATTAATTTCATGTCCATCCCAAAACATAATTGATTAATAAAACGTTGTTTTACCTTCACCACGGAAACAATCTTAACTTACCCTTTTATTACCACATTATTTAGAACGGGTTGTATTAAACTTGAATAATCCACATTTTAAGGTTCTGGACATTAATTAATTAATTTGGCTTATGACAATCAACCACAATTAATTAATATTACATTTCTTAAGTAGTACAACTCACTGCTTTTCAGTTATGCCTGAATTAATAATTCAACCTAAAGGGTTTAGCATAATGAACATTGTGAGCTCCTAAGGGAATGTCCCCCATCCTGAAACAACTATGGTTACCTTCATGCTAGCCTATGCAAGCCATACACAAACCACCACACCTAAGATGCAGGTATAAGGGTACATGTAAGACTGACCACCATAACAAGTCAAAGTGTGGTCAACTTGTGTATGCCCTTTAGCCTTCCATTAGCTTTAAGATCAAAACAAGTATCTAGAGATCTAGCTCACTCATATGTAATTAAGAACATCACATCTCACTATTGATCCCATCAATACATAAAGATGTACCGACACATGAAGTAGCTAGGATAAGCTCACTTATGAACAGATGTGTCGCAGCCTAAACCGATAGCCTATCCAGAGACTGTCTCAACCGTGATGTTGTTAATATTTTGCTAGGTCAAACAATTCATATTAACCTCTGTGATCTCCCACACACCATATGATGATCCTCATAAGCGAGATAATAGGATATTATATTTTGTATTTTATGTTTGTTATATCAGATAGCGACTATGTTGATGTAACAGATTTATGAAGACCAATGTATCAAACGAACACACTTACTCATAAATTCTTTTGGTATGCAATCCCAACATTATCTCCCTAATGGAAGGTTCTTAGGAACTAGGAAACTTGTTCGCTCCTTTATTTGATGTGTCAAAACTAACTTTTAGTTTCTAGTAAGTTTCTACATGTTATCCTTGTATAGTATGATTTGAGTTGTAATAGAGAAACTGGAAACTTGAAGTTGAAGAAACTAGAAATTGGAAGCTATGAAGATCAAGAAGATAGAAAATTAGTTTATAAACTAGAAACTAGATGTCCGAAATCTAGTTTCAGAACTGGATGTTGAAGAAACTAGAAACTAGAAATCAAAAGTCTAGTTTCAGAACTAGAAACTAGAAAAGAACTAGAATACCTGTTTTTGGGAACAGGATTTTCACCTGCGAAGCTACACCAAAGGCATAAAACTAGAAACAAGAAAACTAGAGGAATTCAGTTATCCAGTTTTAAAGCAATAAAGAGCAAGTGAAAAGCGATATGACAAAAGGAATTTGAGTGGAACTCGAGTCTTATCTCTTCCAACAATCATGAATGAGGAATCTTCCAGTTATGGGTTCCGCGGACTGGCGAACTAGCTCTAATAAGAACAGGTGAAAGAACACTACACAAAAGCAAAAACAGATTAGAGTAGCTGCAGAGCAGTTGCAGAGCAGGCTGCTACAACAAGAAAAGTATGGCTATGATTGGACAACATGCTACTTGTCTATAACGGACAAAAATTCAAATGGTCCTCAATTTGCCTATAAATAGCATGTTGGAGTAGTCTCAATATCTAGCTCGAAAAGGAGTTCCCTAGTGGGTCTTTCTGATTGCAAGTTGATGGAAGGATTTCGATAGAAGTGGCTAGATCCGTATAGGATGAGGAAGTCGATGAGCTGTTCAAGTTGGCTGGATATGGAAAAGACATGGTACATATCTTGAACAAGATTTATCGTAATCAATATTAAATTTGGATAGGTATAAATCTATTAATGATAAATTTAGTTTTAGATATATCTTACCATATCTAGGTTTTATATTCCTTATGTATCTAATTCATCTCCATATAAATACCCCTGCTCCCACCAATTTTAATAGTCCATTATTGTCATACTTTGTAATTTCTTGACCATAATAATATCATCACCGAGGAGGCTTGAAGAGTGGGCGTAGAGCATAGCTCGAACAACTGTAATTCTATGTGTCATTTATTTTTCTGTTAGTTATTTGTGTCTGCAATCGCTTCAAATCACAACAAATTGGTGTGGTGAACGAGGAGGAGGAAGGATTGCGATGGGCTCAGCCAAGTTCGAGGTGGAGCGCTTCACAGGATCGAATGATTTCGGTTTGTGGAAGTTGAAGATGCAAGCGCTGTTTGTACAGCAATGCTTGGACGGTGCCTTGAAGGGAGAGGCTGGGTTACACGACAGGATGACGGAGCAACAAAAGAGAGATACACTAACAAAGGCGCATAGTGTGCTGATTCCGAGGCTCGGAAACACGGTGTTGAGGAAGGTGTCGAAGGTGAAAATGACAGCAGAAGTCTGGACCAAACTGGAATCCTTATACATGAAAAAGTCTCTGGCAAATCGGCTCTATCTTAAACAGTTATCGTATTAATTTAAGATGCAAAACGGAAGACCGATCAACGAGCAACTTAACGAGTTCACTAAGTTGATCCTCAATCTAGCAAATATTGATGTGGCGATAGGTGATGAGGATCAGACATTGATGTTGGTGAGTGTGCTATCAAAGAGTTATTCGAATTTTAAGGAAGCTTTAATGTATGGAACAGAGTCATTGAACGTGGATGAGATTCGGTCTTCTCTAAGTTCGAAGGAGTTAAATGAGAAGAACGAGGAGCGAGAGAACTCTCATTGATAAGGCTTGGTGGCTAGAGTGGCTCGAGGAAGACCGGAGATTTCAATAGAGGAAATTCAAGGTCGAGGTCAAGGCAAAAGCCAGGATTGCAGGCAAAGGTCAAGTGCTTTCTCTGCCAAAAAAAGGGACATATCAAAAGAGATTGTCCAGAGAGGCAGACAAAGCAAGAACAGAAGAAGCAGGCGGATGTAGCTGTTGCTGAGTAGGGATATGACTCTGGAGAGGCATTGGTAATTTTGAATGAGAGCTCGGAGAGGGAATGGATATTGGATTAAGGTTGTATATTCCACATGACACCTAATAAGTCATGGCATGAAGGGTTCGAGGAGCAGGAGAACTCTAGTGTTCTTCTGAGTAACAATAAACCTTGCGAGGTGGTTGGAACGAGATCGGTGAGAATTAAGATGCACGATAATACAGAAAGGTTACTTCGAGGTGTAAGGTATGTTCTGGAGCTTAAGAGAAATTTAATCTCTTTGGGGATGCTCGATGAACTGGGTTACATGATCAAGATGGAAGCTGGGACTTTGAAGGTTTGCAAAGGATCTCTGGTCTTGATGGAGGGAGCTCAAAGGAATGGAATTTACTCTCTAATGGGGAGCACGGTGATTGGGGAGGCTTTGATTGTGATGGTTGATAAGTCAGTACTGTGGCACAGACGACTCGATCACGTTAGTGAGAGGGGGTTGCAAGAGTTATCGAAGCACGATCTGTTGCTCGGGTATAACATCAGAGAGCTGGATTTATATTAGAATTGCATCTATGGGAAATCTCACTGGGTAAAGTTCGGAGTAGGTCAACAGAGAGCTCGAGGAACTCTGGACAACATCCACTCAGATCTATGGGGACCTTCAAGGGTCAGTTCGAATGTAGGAGCGAGATACTTCATGAGCCTCATTGATGATCACTCAAGGAAGGTTTGGGTTTACATCTTGAATAATATGAGTGATGCTTTAGAGACCTTCAAGAAGTGGAAAGTGCTGATCAAAAATCAGACGTGAAGGAAGATGAAGAGGCTGGGAACTGACAATGGCCTTGAATATTGCTCGAATGAGTTCGAGAGGTACTGTTCAAAGCAGGGTATTGCAAGGCACAAGACAGTGGCAGGAACACCTCAGCAGAATGAATTGGTGGAGAGGTACAATTAGATGTTGTTGGAGAGAACAAGGTGCATGTTATTTAGTGCAAAGTTACCCAAGTCGTTCTGGGCTGAAACAGTGACTACTACAGCTTATTTGATCAACTGGTGCCCCTCGACAGCACTAGGTTTCAAGACACCAGAAGAAATATTGTTTGGTCATCCTCCAGATTTTAGCAACCTTAGAGCTTTTGGTTGCGTGTCTTATGTGAACGTCAAAGAAGATAAGCTTGGTAGGAGGGCATTAAAATGCTTATTTATCGGGTACCTCGAAGGAGTGAAAGGGAACAAATTATGGTGTCTCGAGTTGGATATAAGAAAGTGCATCATTAGTAGGGATGTGACGTTTAAAGAGCAGCTAGTTTGACATCTGGATAAGGGGGCCGAGGAACGAGAAAATGTTCTTGAGAAACATGGTGGGGCTTCTGAGGAAAAGCCTGACAAGGTCGAAAGAAATAGATCAGTTGCTTAGATTGAGGTGGAGCCGACAAGTGTGTCAAAGAGTGCACCTCAGGTGGATGGCGAGATCGAGGTGGTTCGAGGGTCAGGTTTGCTTCAAGATTATAATCTCATGAGAGATAGGGAACGTGTTGGAATTGTATACATAAAAGCATTATCATTGGTATATTGGGAAACATTATGTTTGATATACTGGTAATCATTAATGACTTGCAATAAACAACT
>JAPKLW010000011.1:303291-359790 GCA_026898455.1 Plectranthus barbatus
AAAGTCTATTGAAAGCTGAGGGGCACACATGGGTTGACCGTCACTTTGACTTGCTATGGTGGAGAGTCTCACATGTACTCATATATCTGCTTCTTGGGTGATTCCAGTTTGTATGGGGTTTCCTCAGGCTGGATTTAGATAACCAATCCATTTCAGGATGGTGACATTCCCTGGGAAGCTGACGAGGTTCGTTATGCTAAGTCCTGCAGGCTGAATCATTGATTCAAGCATAAGCGATAAGGGTTGAGTGGTACTACTCAGGAATAATAAGAGATTAATTAATTGCAGCTAATTGTCATATGCTGAATCAAATAATGAATGTCTGAAACCTTAAATATGGGGATTAACCAAGTCAATGCAACCCGTTCCTAATAACGTGGTAATAAAGGAGTAGGTCAACATTAATTCATGTAATTCTCTGGTGGCATGAATTAATAGTTATTAATTAATTATGTTCTGGGCCAAACATGGAATTAATTAATAGGAGGCCCACTTTATTATTTGCATGTGATCCCTGGTCTGGCTCAATAGTGCTCAGAGCCGATTAGGGTTATTAAACCCTAATAGCCCATTCTCCAGATCTATATAAATAGATCAAATCTCTCTCCCCACAAAAGATTTGAAGTTTTTCAGAAACCCTAGAGAGATTGAGAGAGAGTGGGCGACTTTGTATATCCGATAGCATATCCTCACCAGATTTCTCGATCGAGCAAGGGAACAGATCAGAAGATCAGATCTGCAGGCACACCATCCACGATCCACTGTCGTTATTCAATCCGCAAGAGTTGAGGTATTCCTTTGAATCTACGTATCAAATTAAATAGGAGCATTCATAGGGGCATTTACTATTTGTCATAGTGTTTATTTTGATATCCATAAAATGAATCCGGGATTAAAATAAATTGTGATTCACGTCTCCTATTGTAGACTTAGTTCCTACAATTGGTATCAGAGCTAGGTTCGTATTTTATGGCTCTGTCGGAAAATAAATTTTGACATTCAGTTTATGCATGTTATTTAGTTTATCGCGGATGGATTTATTTGTCGTGGATGTTTTTTGTTCTCGTGGCCCCTCTCTGGTTTTGTTTTTGGTTTTAAATAGCGAGAAAATTCGTGATTAGATTGATAGGAAAAATATGTAATAGATCTAGACATGTTGTAATTTTTATTCAATCTATAACCGGAGAAAAATAGAGAACAAAACATCGAAAAGGTGCAGCAGTAGTTTTCCGACGGCGGTTCTCTGCAAGTTGCAGCCGCGTGCCACGTTTTCCCGTCCAAATACAATAGCCCGTCTCCTTCTCTTCCTCGCGCAAGCAGTGGCACCGGCTCCAACCAGTGCAGATCTCTGTGGCGGCGCGAAGGCCGCGCGCATGACGGTGGGAGGAAGCGGAGTCGCACAGCACTGGATCTGTAGAGCTCAAAAATTGGGATTCTGGCGACCTCTCTCGCAAGTGTGGTGGTCCAGTGGTGGCGTGGTTGTGGTGTTCGTCGGGCTAGGGAGTTGCGCGGTGCACAGCCATGGCTGTCACGCGCAGAGCTCGCATTTCCTGCGACCTGCTGCAATGCATCTCCAATAGCAACACTACAGGCAGGCGGCGTGGTGACTGGTCATCGCAGGGGTGGCGGCGGCTGATGTCGCTCGAGAGAGTTGTGGTGGCGGCGGTTTGGCCAGAAGTGGCAGAGGCTGAACCCTAGACTAAAACTAGGATTTGCTACTAGGGTTTGATGCAAGCTGGGCGTGGGCCAATTGGCCTTGAGGCAGCCCGACTCCTAAAAATTAGGGTTTTCATCCCTATGGGCCTGAAATCCTAATTCCTGGCCCAAATTGTTGTACTGATTCCAGCCCGAAGATTGCATATTCAAATTAAAGAGTGGTAGCCCATTTTGAAGATCTATATTAAATTAAAGCCTTGTAATAGATAGGTTGAACATAATCTAAGTACTTAGATGTTGAACATGGTCTAGCCCATTTTGAAGATCTATATTCAAATGCTTAGATGTTGCCTATGTACTAACTCATGAATGGCGTCCCTGCTCAGATAGGTTGAACATGGTCTTAATTTTATCTCCGATTCTTAATTTCATTTGTCGGCAAATACCTGGCATAGATTGAAATTAAAGACTGGAACTTCAAAGAGCAGTCTGGTTAGGTGGTATGCTGTAAACGTCTTAGAAAGGAGCTTGCAGCTTGCAGTAGATGCACCTAGGAAATTGGGGGAAACAATTGTATTGGTTTATCAAAAGGTTACAATGCATATTTGTTTCATTGTTCTACATGTATGTTCTTACTTTAATAAATTATTATTTTCAGATATGTCTATGAATAATGTCATCAATATCTTGGCACTAAATCAATTAACTGGTTCGAATTTCGTGGAATGGAAGCGCAACTTAGATTATATCCTAGTTGTTTCAACTCCGAGTCCAGTTGTCCCCACTGCTAAGTCAACTGATGTGGAGCAGAACCTCTATGACAAGTGGGTCAAGTCTAATAATGTTTTCAAGTGCTATGAGATGACCACTATGTCTAAGGTGCTCCAGCAACAACATCAGCACTATGACAAAGCAGTTGAGATTATGGATAGTCTCACAGTTACTTATGGGGAATCAGATAGAGTTGTCAGATTTAAGGTAATGAGAGAAATCGTGAGTTGTAAAATGACTGATGGTAGCTCAGTGAGGGAGCACGTTGTTTCCATGACTCACCTCATGGATGAACTGACATTGCATGGAGGAGGTATTGGCGGGGAAGCCCAGGTCGATATCATACTCAACTCACTTCCGAAGTCTTTTGAGAACTTTAGACTGAATGTTGTCATGAGTAAAAAGGAATACACTATTAATGTGTTACTTAGTGACCTCATGGCGGCTGAATCAGTCATAAAACCTGAAAAAGAAGTCTTTGTTTCTTCCGGTAGTCGCCCTGCTTCATCGAAAGGTGCTAAAAGGGTGATTGGAAAGAAATTCAAGAAGACAACCTTTGGAAGTAAAATTTCTGGGAAAAAGAAGACTGTGACACTAGGGAAGAAGGGAAAGTGTTTTCGTTGTGGCAAAACTGGTCACTGGAAGATGGATTGTCTGACCAAGCGGGTTGGACAAGGTACGTTATTAGCATTTGTAAAGAAAACATGTTTAGCATCTGTTTCTACCCATTCGTGGGTAGTGGATACTGGAGCTACTGATCATGTTTGTTACACTTTGCAGGGATTCAGGCCGACAAGGCAGCTGAATGATGACGAGGTGACAATCTCCAAGGGTAATGCTGCCCGTGTGTCTGCAGTAGCAGTTGGAGATGTTACATTATGCTTTCAAGATAATGTTTTGATTTTATGAGACATTTTGTATGTGCTGGATTTTTGGCAGAACCTCATTTCTGTTTACCGTTTAATATATGATGGATTTTTAGTTATTTTTTATAGTCATGTTACTATCAATGGCAATGACGGTGTTATCTGTCATGGGAGACAGAAAGTCTCTCTTTATATCATAACTTGTTTGCATGGATATTCCGTGAATGCTGCATATAACTCATTTAATCAAAAGAAGAGAAAGTTTTCATCTTATGGTGAGGATCTTACATATCTATGGCATCTGAGACTAGGTCATATCAATCTAAAGAGGATCAAGAGACTCGTGGATGATGGAATGTTGGATTCAATCTAGGTAGTTCCACATCAAGTTTGTGAATCCAGTATAGAGTGAAATATGATGTCCAGGCCTTTCAAGGCAAGTCAGTCTCGAGCAAGTGATGTGTTGGAATTCATCTACTCTGACTTATGTGGACCGATGTCTACGCAAGCTCGTAGAGAATTTACGTATTTTGTCACTTTTATTAATGATTACTCGAGATACAGGCATGTTTACTTACTTCACTATAAGTCTGAATGCCTTGAGAAATTCAAGGAATTCAAGGTGGAAGTAGAGAAGAAGTTAAACAAGACCATTAAATCATTACGATCTAATCGTGGTGGTGAGTATCTCGGTGATGAGTTCTTGCAGTTTTTGTCAGAGCATAGGATTACTTCCCAATGGACCGCACCGGGTACTCCTCAGTAGAATGGTGTGGCAGAAAGAAGAAATAGGACTCTTCTTGAAATGGTTAGATCCATGATGAGTTATGCGAACTTGCATGTTTCGTTTTGGGGCCACACTTTACTAACAGCGGCGTACCTGCTGAACTTGGTACCTTCTAAGTCATTTCCTAAGACACCCTTGGAACTCTGGCATGGGCGGAAGCCCAGGGTGTCAAAGATAAGAGTGTGGGGTTGTCCGACATATGTCTTGTCAAAGGAACCTGATTAGCTAGAAGGTAGGTCCAAGCTAATGTTGTATGTGGGATACCCCAGACAAACGAAAGGTGGTTATTTTTACTGTCCTGAGGATTAGAAGAGCGTTCTTAGCACCAACGCGAGATTCTTGGAGGACGAGTTTGTGAAAAACCACAAATCCAAAAGTGATATCATCCTCCAAGAAATTTGAGAAGATGATGCGTTTCCATTGGGAAATCTGTTGGTCCCTAAGATCAGAGTCGTCGTAGTAATCACAAAGCACACACACGAAATGCAGCGGAAGAATTAAACGTTCACTTTCACTTTAAGTTATTTTCAAAGATGGTTTAGTTCAACTTTACTTAGGTTTTCTTGCAGTTATACGCTAGCAACTCTGTTGCTAGGTTTCAAATCACAGTTGTACAAAAATTAATAGAACAGTAAGCAAAGTAATGACACCGTGTTTATAGTGGTTCGATCGAATGATCTACGTCCACTCCTTAGCCAAATCGCTAAGAATTTCACTAAGAAAGTATACGGTGTACAAAGATTCGCCTTTCCAGTAAAGCAGGCAGTGAACTTTCGGATTGGCTACATCACGGCTATCCTCCGATACTCCGAACTTCTCAGGTGTAGCTCCGGCTGAGTCAAGGGCGCACCTTCGTCAAACTCACCTATACTACTTTTGGAAGATTTATAGTTCCTTCCGAACTCTCCTTTGTTGCGGCTAGATGCCCGTCTTAATCAATTCCTTTTCAGTGAATTGATTGTCGGATGCTTCCAATAAAGGAAGGTATCCCAATGATTGAAGATTCTTGAGTAAAGTCAAGAATCTCTTCAAGTGAGTGTCAAAAATTTAATGGGGGACACTCTAGTTGTTGAAGGCTTTGAATGTTTTTCGATTGTAGCTTTTAACTGACTGCTCTCAAGCTTTTTGCTTTTTGTCTTAGGAATCTCTCGAGTGTGAGTTAGTGTATATGAATGAGCAGTAGTCTTTTCTCCCTTTTGACTTGTCTTTTATACCTGGAGATTCAAAACTTGAATCGCCATGTCCGTTAGACACAACGGATCTTTCGTCCAAAAGTGGATAGACTTTCACCAACTTTTTTTTACTTTGTACAGGCTTTCCGACCTACTTCTGACAGGTCTAGTCCTCACGCATTGGTTGGTCAGAACGATGGTGTAGCAGCCGTTCTGTTGTCTTCGCTTTGCTGAGCTTCTCCGGAACGGTCTGCTAGTTTTCTTTAGCAAACTGCTTGATGGACTGCTGTCTGCGTAGCAAATGCTCTTTGGATTCCTTTGACTCCGGATTGCTAATGCCTTTAGCAATTTGCATTGTGTTAGCAAATGTTGATTCCTCAGCAATCTTCTACCACTAGCCTTCTTCTTCTTTAGCATTCTTTGGTGTTTGCTAGAAGTGCTTCTACCAACCTATTCTATTACAACTCAATATTCACCCTATACAGGACATTACAATAGTTGCTAGACTATGCTAAAGTTCAGCAATGATCGACCATCTACTAAGGTTTGATCCAACAAAACCTTTTACAATATAGTCCTAAGGGAGATTCAGGAATAATTTCCCAATAATTTCCCCCTTTTTGGTGCGATCAAAGCTTACTAATGATTGATGAGACGTAGCAGAGAAAAATTCTGAGTGACAAGGAGAATTGCTAGACAAACTATCTCAGAATCTTACTAGCTTTAAAAATTCCCCCTCAAAATATGCTGGGAAATATTCTCGCTTAATAAAGCATAAATAAATGCTGCAAAGAAAGTATGCTAGAAATCCTAGCCTTTTTTAAGAACAACAGGCATTTACTGACCGATCAGCAACCATTCAGAACATAGCATCCACACTCAAATTTGTTGAATACACGAAGAGTGTATGTCAACTAATGTTTGTTGAATACACGAAGAGTGTATGTCAGCTAATGTACGCACACGGAAAATCAGAAGTGGACAACGAGATTTTGTCACGAATCTGATGATTTCATATATGATTTTGAAAATATGAGCACAATGAAATCACTCAGAGAGAGCAGAAAAAAAATAGAAACAGGACAAAATGTGAGCTAGAGAGATAGACGACATTAGTTCTGGGCATCAGGTGGAGGTTTTGGCTTTTCAAGGGCATCAACCCTTTTCATTGTGAAGGCCATGAGTTTCTCCATACGTGCTTGATGGTCCGCTCTCTGCTTTGCTTCTATCTCCATCCTCTTCTCTAGCATGGCCTGTAAGAATTCCCTTTCTTTCCGCGCAGGCTCTGCTTCCTGTGCTTTAATCCTTGCTTCCTCAGCAATCCTTTGTTCTCCCCCCTCTTTGAGCGCATCCAAAACAGAGGTGGAAAAGGATTTGTGCTCATCAAGACCCACTATAAGAGTCACCACACTTGTCTGTACCATAGAGACGGCTTCTTCGACGTGCGTGATCTTCTCCTTAACGTGACCAACTTTTTGCAGAACCTCGGTGACAGAGGTTTGAACTTCAGAAACTGCTCCTCGTACATCAGCAATCTCCTTCTGGACCTCTTTAACTTCTTTGGCTTGTTGGATGTCACGTTGGTGAAACGCTGTGTTGATCAAAGAAACAACGTAGGACTGGAGGTTTACTTGCACATGCTCAGCAGCAATGGGGGTATGAGGAATAACCATTTTAGTCCCTGTTGCTATGGTAGGATTCACACCATCTCCACCATCAACTATCATCTCAGCAGACTCTGGAACTGAAACCTCAAGACCTTGAGTGTTTGCTTCCTCTATAGTGGGGTTAACAGGTTCCTCAGCAACTTCTTCAATCACAATTGCCATCGAATCTCTCACCACAGTTTGATTTGAATCTAGAGCAGAATCATAAGCTTCTGGGGCTTGGAGTGAGGCAGCATCTTGATTAACACCTTTGTGAAGTGTAACCACTTCAGTAAAGCGTAGTCTTTTGGCTTCTTCGTCCTTAGTTTGTTCAATAGCTGTCAGCTCCATGCTTCGTACTCGCATCTTCTCCTCATATGCGGCTTTTCATTTCTGATAGGCAACAACATCACGCCTTTGATGTTTTGTTAACTGCATATGTGCTGCAGAGCGTTCATCCAGAGTGAACCCTGAATGAGGCAGCGACAAGGATGCAGAAAACAGTCTATGAGCACGAATGATTTTCAATCTCTCCAACACCTGTTTATCTGAGAACTGCTTCGTACAAGGGGGTTGATCCATCCAATCATTCACCCAAGCTTCTTCTGCACGCCAAAAGTATATGCCTTGCATGGCAACGATTATCATCCTCTCTTCAAAGCATAACTCGTGCATTATATAGTCATAGACTTTCCATCGCAGGAGCTCTTTTCCAAGTAGCTTGCCTTCATCGGTTGTTTCATCTATTTCAACATAGAATACCTTGGCGATGTCCCTCTTAACATCTTCATTCACAAATGCCATGATCTCATCAGCCCCAATCACGGAGATCAGCATTTAATTCGTAGGGAGACGGCTACGCACCATTGAGCTACCCTCCTCGAGCGAAAGAGTTTAGCAGTCAATCCATGATATGGAATCCTTAGTACTTCATTTTTGGCAGCGGGAAACTATCGGAGAATCTTGGCATCAAATACCTCACCAGATTCTTCTTCTGAATCAAAGCCTGAAGAACATGTGGATTCAATCAAATCTCTAGCAGAAGAAATTTCATCCTCCATTCTTTCCTCTGCTTGTGCGTTGTCAGCAGCAATGACAGGTGTCTCCTGAGCAGCAGAGACTTCCTCAGCATGTCTCGAAGCCACTTCTTTAGCAGAAGGTCTTTCAGCGGATACAAGAATTTCTTCCTCAGCGGAAGGTTTCTCAGCAGAGATAGCTGTATCTTCGATCTGTATTCCGGCTCCTGATGACTCAGCATTCTTATCTCTAGGGGGCATGACATCCTCCACTCTAAGCGGCACGACCTCTTCTGAGCTACTGCTGTGGCTGGGTCCTTCAATTGGTTCGCGAAATTGAACCTTTGTCCCTCTGGAGTGCTCTTTAGCATTGAATGCGCCAGATTGAAGCAACTCAGTAAACTCCACATTGGACATAGCTTCCTCTTTGGGTACAATCTTTTCACTTCAATTGAGTTCAACAAGGATTAGAACACCTTCCTTCTTCTTTCCTTTTTTAGCAGCGTCAACTGCTAACTTGCTTTTCTTTGCTGCTTTGTCCAATGTCTCAGCAGTTTCCTTGTCCACTGTCTTACCAATAGTTCTCTTTCGAGCCTTACGCTCATCATGAGATTGTTTGACTTGGTCGAAATTCCGATCTCTGGCCTCAAAAGTGATCCTGTCAACTTCCTTCCTGTACTATTTGGTCTCCACTATCTTCTTCTCAGTGTCTTGTTTCTTCGTGATTGCCCTAATACCTTTGAGACGATCCTCAAGACACTTAGAAGACAAAGGTGTGTTGTCCATCTTCTGCTTCTCAGCAGCCTGCTCAGCAGAAGCTTTCTTCCTAGCTTCTTCCATCGCTGCTGTTTTCTTTTCTGCTTCCTGGAGATCAACGGTCTTGAAGAGACGTTTACAAGTCCTCTTCCTCCCAGTAGTTGCAACTTCTGTTTTCTGCCCCATTGGAATTGGTTGGGCAATCTGACCCAGAATGAGTGTCGATTGCTCAGAAGCTTTCTTGGTCATAATTTCATCTATCTTCTCAGTTGGCAAATCACCAAGCTCCACAATCTCCTCAAGTTGCTGAAAACACCGCTCTGTTTCAGCATTCTTGGTCAGCACAACAACTTCCTCAACGGTCAGTGGAGAAGCTTGCTGGAACACTTGTTGTCCCAAGGAGCGTTCATCCACCTCTTCATCGGAAGTAGGTTTGTCAACATCCACATTTGACTTGCCTGTCAATTTCCTAGGTTTCTTAAAATCAAGGGGGTTGGTTTCCTTCTTCGTTATAGGGATGAAGTCTGTAGAGAGAAACTTCACACCCTAATCAACCTTCTTGGTTGGCAGGATAATTTCCAAAAACTTGCTTATCTTCAATCCAAAGTTAACATTCGAAGAGAATGTCCCATCTACTGTCATATGATCATTCTTTCTAGCATGGTCTACCCATCGCTCACAAAAGAACTCAGCCCAATTTCCCTTTACCTAGTCTGTGAGGGCCATCATAACTGCATATTTCTTGGCAGAGAGTTCTGAATACGATCCAGCATCACACTGAAACATTTTGATAACCAACTCAGCGAGGGTTTTGAATTCTTCCTTCAAGGTGTTGATGGGGGTGGCTACCCTAAACGATATAGTCTGCCATTTCCTATCCTTCAAATCACCTGGCTTTTTCCACAAATTCCATCTCCGCTATATCATTCACTTTGTATTGATATATACGTTCTCCATGATTTCGAAGTCCAAATATCTTAGCAAGCAACTCTGTATTTACTTCAATGATATTCCCATAGACACATGTTTTGAATGATTTTCCATCATCATTCATCACAGCCCTAGCATAGAATCCCGATACCATGTGCGGATGAAAATGTAAGGGTTCAGCACATAAATATTTGATTACCTGCTCGCTATTAAGGATTTCCATTATCCAGTCAGGAATGTGGGCAGGAGCGAGAGGCAAGTACAAAATCCGGTCCTTCATGATTTGGGCTAACCGCCTCTATTCCTTAGTGTGGTCGGACTGCTCCTTCTTCCGAGCCATTATCACAAGTTGACCATAAGGGATTGTGTCATTGATGTCCTCCTTTTCACTATGCCCGTGAATCCTGGTGCATGTCGTTCATGCAGGGGCGAACCAGAAATTTGTGGGAATATAAATGTAGGAGGTTGAAATAAAGCGGTAGGAGCAGTACTTGTTTCGGGATTTTTGGTGGAGGGAGATTCAGGGTTGGTAGCCATGGTTTGTAATGTAGGGTTCCAGAAATAATTTTGGAGAAAAAATTTGAGCGAGGGGTGAAGGATTGAAGGTTCAAAAATGTTAGGGATTTGATTTCGATTTTCATAAAGTGTGGAAGAGAGAGGAAGGTTCAAAGTTATACCTTCATGGTTGTGAATCTGATGGTTGGGGTTGAACCTTTTATGAATTCAATCGACGGCTAGGATAATGGTGACGCTTGATATGATATCCCACGCGCTCAGATTTGAAATATTTGAAAGTCAGATAAATCGCGCGTTTGATCTTCCTAGAAAATTGGGGATTGCTGAGTGGCAGAGTTCAGCAACCAAATATTTAGCAGTGAGTGGTAGGGCTCAGCAACAAGAAACCCTAGCAGCGAAGAATGACTGCTGACTGCTGAGAGCTTGGATTCAGCATAGAATATCTTAGTAGCCAATATTTCGTATAAAATATTCAGGACTCTTCGCCTTCTGATCATACTTGAGCACTTCTGTCTCTGATTATACATGCACTTTTTATTGTGGCGATTCCTCTCGCTATACGGCTGTTCGAATTCCAAGAGAAATAATGATCCGACGTGATCCTCAAAAAAAATGTCCCGTCCATTAATTGTCGAACAGGGTTCAAATGGACTTATAAGTAGCACCTCTTTGGGATAATTTTGGCATCACTTCTGGCTTTTCTCTATTCTCTCATCTTCTCTGTAATCTTGAAGGCAAACCAAATTTTTCTCTAAAAATATGGATTCCTCATCCATACTTTATGTTCCGAGAAACAAAATTCTGAGCGAGTCTAGCCTATACGCAGAGTATGAGGCTGACTATATGGTGGCTGAGGTGGTGATGGCCGGCATTCACCAAAACGGCCTTGGGCAGTTCGTCTGCTCCACTCCTCACCGTTCCCAGAGAGCTCACCTTCAACACTTCCTCCGAACATGTGATTCGGAGAGGGACACTATCTATGGCTTCTTCCAGAATAAGTTAGTCAAATAGACGCCAGATACGTTCGCCGTGGACTTCGGCCTTCCCCTGGGTCCATTGTCGGTAATGGACTACCGTGGGGGAGAGACGGCTCCAGAATGGACATCGTGGGAGAAATGGAGGGACTCTCCTCTGTTTGAGTTCTCTCCGACTCCATCCACGTTTGGTCTTCAAACCCCGTACCGGGTCATATTTCATATTATCAGCGTCATGATCGTTGGCGACGATCCTGATGATATGACTTTTACTAGGGAGATTTGGAAGGCAATGATGGCCTTCGACGACAGAGCGAAGGTGGATTGGGCGGCCTTCATCTTTCAGGGCGTGCGGAAGTGTGTCTTAAACTATCCAGAGCAGTCGTTTCCTTGCGGAATGCAACTAAATTGGCTTCTCGAGCAGAGGTTCCAGGACCTTACTCAGTCGTTCTAATCTTAGGGTAACAGACTTCTATCTCTTGAGACCTCTTCCTCCCTTTTGATCAAAGTTGTTGTTGCCTTTCTTCCTTTTGTCAATCCAACTATGTATATGAATATTGTTTAATGAAAGAAAATCCTTCACTTTTATTGCAGTGTATTTCCTTCTTGCATTTCTCATGAATCATCTGTACAAAACACTACAAGCTTTCGAACTTTGGCAACCTTGCTAAATATCTTTCATATATTCACGTCACATAGTAAATATTTCTGAAAAATGAAAAAAAAAATACCAAACTTCTGCTTCGGCTATCTGCTGAGTAAATTCCTTACAACTGCTATAAACTTAACAGAATCTGCACCTCTGCTGCCATCCCAGCAGAGTCATCACCTCTGCTATCTGCCTAGCTAAGTCACCACCTCTGCTATCTGCCTAGCATACTTGGCCTAGCATAGAAACTCAGCAACTATGGAACGTAGGTTGGGATACGTTTACCTTCATATTCTCTTTTAGAAATTCAAGAAATCCATAAAGAGTGAAAGTAAGATTTCATTCATGTACATTATCGTCTAACTCCATGAGACCTAGCTTTATGCACAATTCTTTGAATCTGGTCTCAGCTAGAGGCTTAGTGAAGATATCAGCAATCTGATCCTCCGTGCATATATACTAAATATCAATATTCTTCTTCTCATGATGATCTCTAATGTAATGATGTCGAATATCGATATGTTTTGTCCTTGAATGATGCACAGGATTCTTCGTGATGCATATAGCACTGTTGTTGTCGCAATAAATCGGCACGCATTCAAGAGGAATGCCAATCCTGTAATTGTTGTCGTATCCATAGAAGTTGAGAACAACAGCTAGCAGCAGCTACGTACTCTGCTTCGGTAGTCGATGTGGCTACCGAATGCTGCTTTTTGCTAAACCAACTGATCAACTTGTGCCCTAGAAATTGACCAAGTGCCGCTGGTACATTTCCAATCAATTTTGCATCCTCGAAAGTCAGAGTCTGAGTAGCCACTCAGAGTCAGACTATCGGCTCTTGGATACCAAATCGCCAGACCTTCTGTGCACTTCAAATATCTAACAATTCGCTTCGCAGTATCTAGATGCGTCTTATTGGGGTTGGCCTGATATCTTGCACATAGTCCAACTGCAAATGAGATATCCGGTCTGCTGGCAGTGATATATAGCAGAGAACCGATAATTCTGCGATAAAGAGTGGGGTTCACAAATTCCCCTTCTTTCTCAAGAGCTGCTATGCATGTAGTGCTGATGGGAATCTGCAGACTCTTGGTCTTCTCTGGACAGTACTTCGCAATTAAATTATGTGTATACTTCCTTTGATGGATGAAAATCCCTTCACTGGATTGTTGAACTTGAAGTCCAAGGAAGTACGACATCTTCCCCATCATACTCATTTGAAAATTACTCGTCATGAGCTTGGAGAACTTGTCACAGAGATCTTGATTCTTTGATCCAAAAATGATATCATCTACATAAATTTGAACGAGTAGAATGCTCCCTTCATCTTCAATGCGAAAGAGAGTCTGATCAATCCTCTCTTTCTTGAAGCCATTATCGAGCAAAAACTTAGATAAAGTTCCATACTAAGCTCGTGGTGCTTGCTTCAAGCCGTATAATGCTTTCCCTAGCCTGTATACTTGGTTTACATGCTCAAATCCTGGTGGTTGCTCAACATAGACTTCTTCATTGAGCTTGCCATTCAGAAATGCACTTTTAACATCCATCTGCATAACTGAGAATTCATGATATGCAGCATATGCAAGGAACAACCTGATTGCTTCAAGTCGAGCTACCGGAGCAAATATCTCATCATAGTCAATGCCCTCGCATTGTCTGTATCCCTTGGCTACAAGACGCGCTTTGTTTCTGACAACCATGCCTGATTCATCCTTCTTATTTTTGAACACCCACTTGGTGCCAATAGCGTTCTGATGCTTTGGTCTATCTACCAGATCCCAAACGTTATTATGAGTGAATTCAACAAGCTCCTCTTGCATAGCGTTCACCCAATCTGGATCTCGTAGAGCATCCTCTACCTTGGTTGGCTCCTCATTTGATAAATAGTAGGCAAGCATCGCGTTGCCTTGTCTCGTCAGGATAGGATCATTGATGTCTCCAAGAACTTCTTCAAGAGAATGAGCACGCAACCATGCTGGTCTAACTGGTCCTCCAGCATTTCCTTCCCCTGCTCGATCATTGTTTGCTACAACGTTCTCCTCAGCACCCGCCTGGTGCACATCATCTGGATTGTCAGTAGCATGTTCATTAGCAACTGGGACTTCTTCAGCAACTGGATTTTCTACTACAAGATTTTCATGAACAGGAACCTCTTCAGCAGGTACCTCAGCATCTGGAATCTCAGCAGCTCCTCTGCCAAGATCTTTAGCAGCACCTACTCTTTCAGCAGAAGGGAAGAGAATTTGAGATCTACTCACCTTCGTCATAGGACAAATCCAAGATATCAGGATTATCATTGAGATCTTGGGATGTAGCCTCAGCATGATCATTTGCATCACTGGCCTGATCAGCAGTCTGGTCACCTGCTGAGTGCGTTGGGATCGGGTTGCAATCACTCATAGACTTAGTCGGGTCAATGCGTAAGTTTTCAAAAGAATTCAGAATCGATTGACCATGGACATCATTAGCCTCATGATTGTTATCCCTTGTCTCTTTTATAGCTCTGCGCACTAAGATAGACTCATCAAAAATAACATTGCATGTTATTTCCACAATTCCGGTTGTCTTGTTTATCACTCTATAGCCTTTGTGAGTGGGATGACCATATCCAAGAAGTACACCCTCATCAGACTTAGGCGAAAAAGTGTTAAGTTTTGACTTTCCATTGTTATGGATATAACATGTTGAACCAAAAGCACGAAGATGAGTTATAGAAGGCTTACGACCGTTGTACACTTCATAGGGAGTCTTGTTGAATCTCCCGGTAATAGAACTCTTGTTCTATGTATATCAGGCCGTCATTACTGCTTCTCCCCAATACTTAGCAGGCAATTTAGAATCTTCTAGCATTGACCGTACGGCCTCCTTCAACGTCTGATTCCTTCTTTCTGCTAAACCATTCTGCTGAGGAGTCCTAGCAGTGGACTTCTCATGACCAATACCAGCCTCTGCGCAAAAATCCATGATGATTCCATTGCAGAATTCGGTACCATTCTCAGATCTGATCCTCTTCACAGTAACCTCCTTGCAGTTTTGCTCCTTGAGGATCAGCTCAGGCAGAATGAGCTTTACCTCATTCTTGGTTTTGAGCAGTCGAACCCATGTGTACCTAGAGTAGTCATCAACCACCACAAGAGTATAAATCTTTCTACTTACAGTGGGTGGGGTGACTTGGCCAAATAGATCCATGTGCAGCAGCTCTAGGATCCTATTTGAGGTAGCCTTCTCTGGGTTGGTACGAAATGATGCTTTAGTCTGCTTCCCTTGTTGGCAGGCTTTGCATACGCCTTCCTTGCGGAAAGTATCAGCAGGCAGACCTACAACAAGCTTATTCTTGGCAATATGGTTAATAGTTGTGAAATTTAAATGGTTTAACCTCTTGTGCCATAGCCAAGTAGTTTCCTCTTTGCTCAATGCTCGGAAGCAGGAATGTTGTTTACCACTTTGTCAGTCAACAATATATATATGCCACCCTTCTGGATGCCTCAAAGCTTTACTTCCCCTGTAACATTGTCAGCAATAGAACAGCCAGAATGAACAAATGATACAGTGTACCCATTTTCGCACAGCTGGCTTATGCTCAGTAGGTTGTGCTTGAGATTGGATACAAGAGCAACGTTGAAAATCCTTAGTCCATTACGCTCTATGCATCCTCTTCCAAGTACTCTGCCTTTGCTGTTATCACCGAACACGACATTGGGACCATAATATTTCTGAATGTCTGAGAACAGCTCTTCGTCCCCCGTCATGTGCGCTGAACAACCGTTGTCCAGAATCCACTCGTTTGACATGCTTGATGTCTTTGCACCTGGATCCTGATCCTGCAAAAGAAATTAGGTTGATTTAGGTCCCCGTTTAGTGTCGGGTCCTGAAAGATTAGCCTGTATCATTGTTCCTTATGGAACCCACATCTTAGTAATCTTCAAGGTTTTCTCCTTGAGATCACTTTTGATAACCTTCTCAACCTTTTGATGTGATTGTGTGATGTGCTTCTTTTCCTTCATCGTCATTTGATGATGTAAATTTCTGGACTCGGGACTCACATAGGTGTTTCTCCTATGTGGTGTGTAACGATGGTATTGGGGTCTCACTAAATGATATTCAATATGTCTACCCCTAGCAAGGATAGAGTTTGACTTCCTGGCATTTTAAACATAATGCTCAGCCCTTGTCCTTGATTCTGCTGAATACGTCCGCTTAGCAGACTTCTGGTAGGCACTTTGCTGAGGTCCAGCATATCTTATGATACTCTGCTGAGGTCTGACATTCTGCTTGACTTTCTGCTGAGATCTAGCATTATGCTTGACGCTCTGCTCGAGTCTAGCAGTCTATTTGACACTCTGCTGAGTATTCTGCTTAGCATTTGTCCTAGCAGTTGATGATTCAACAAACATTTTGTCCTTGCCTTTACCATCAGCAAACAATTTTCCCGCAGAAACAAAATTAATACTCTTTGTGTGCTTTGAAGTTTCAGTATTTCTACTACGACTGTGCCCAATTCCAGATCGGTCAGCATGACGTCTTTGTTGGCAAACCAGGTTATTTAGAATATCCTGGCTTGTTGATGCGGCTAAAAGTTCAATCAAATTAAACCTCTAACTTCACAAGAATAATATTTGTCAAATCCAGGTCCTTCCCCGCTTCTCCCGCTAGAATACCGAGATACTATAGCAAAGTCCTATAGCTAGGCATGATTCAATCATTGAGTAGTTTCTAACAATCTAAGCATTCAATTTAAACCTATGCTAACAATATATGACAAACATTGAATTAAATAAACAATCATCAATTGATCAATACTTTCCCTAATCGGTAAACCAAGACAATCAAATTCTCAAATTAGGAAGATAGGATGTTGAGATGAGTGTAGATGCAATCAAATGAGGTTAATCATTGATGTAAACACATTTTAATTCCTAGGTGATTGAGCAATCGACCCTACACTCGTTAACCCCTTGTCACGGCGAGCTAACGGTTGATGATCTAAGACTTGCAAACCATCACGTTATTAAGCCCTAGACCACTCCTAATATTTCGTCAATTATTGCCCTACGACCTAGCACCGCACATGGATTGGAACTAAAATCGTATGAATCTACACTATTCAAGACGATTCCGCCCGCGTATTGGCTGCAGCGTTCACATCAACTACCTCCTAAGCTGGCTCTTACCTACACCTAGGAGGTAAAGAACAAGTTCTAGTGCAGTTCAAGCTCTAAAAGGAAAGTAAACAAACAATTCTCAAACCAAATGATCATGCATCCTTACTCAAATCAACATCCAAAATGAATTAGAACATCATACCTTTCAATTGTACAAATACAAAGTTGAATTCAATTACACCCATTACAATTTGAAAAGTAGAGATTGGAATCTTCCCCAATTGGATTTGTATGCCTTGATCTACCACCCTGATTCTTCACTTCTCTTCCAAGGATTGGTGAATTAAGCTCTTAGATACTCTAGAATTTGGATGAATCGTGATAGGAAATGGAATCTAGGAGAAATTCTAACTAGATTTATGAAAAAATGACAAAAAGCTCCTCAAATAACTGACTTCTCCCCTTTTATAGACAAGCAAACAGGGTCTCGGATCGCCCGATCGAAGTATGGCACGCCCGGTCGAAGCTGGAAACTGCCAAAAATCTGGAAAAACCCTCTCAGGATCGCCCGGTAGAAGTGGCTCGACCGAGCCACTTCTCTGTGGCCTGGCTCGGCTGATCCATCCTGGCTTGGCCGGTCGAGCCCTCTGTCTAGGGCCTGGCTCGGCCGGTCCATCCTGGCTCGGCCGGTCGAGCCCTCTGTCTGCCCTGCTCGGCTGGTCCTGCTTTGCTCGGCCGGTCGACGCCTCAAAACTCCAAACACGTGCGATTTTCCTCCAAAACTCCACCAAAAGTGCTCGTTTATGCCCAAAACCTATCCTACACAATTCAAACACACAAAACACGAAAACACAACCAAAATACGACAAAAACACATGATACGGGAGTAAAATAGCCGCAAACAAGCATGCGCACACATCGAAATATGGGTCATTTTACGCACGTATCATAATCCCCCAAACTTAAACCTTTGATTGTCCTCAATCAAAACAAAGCAAAGTTATTAATCTACCTCATGCAACACCTCATAGCTCATCAAAGTTATCTTAGCATGTTCAAGTAAAACGAGATTATCACCTAACTTTGTAACAAGGTTAATGCTAAAGACATGAACCACTCATCAAAAAATGGATACAAGAAACGAAAGCACTCCCTCACGTGTTTAGGGATGATGAGATTCACACAATCACAAGATATCGAGCTTGATTTCTATAGGCTTGCATCCATTCTCACCACTATACTACAACGAGTTAGTTTCTAGAATCAAAAAGGTCTTTACACGGGTTGTAACGTGGCTAACTAGAAGGTGGGTGGTTTTGGGCCAAAGTGACTAAACTTCTCAATTTCCCAAAACCCCCAAACTTGTTCGTTTCGAACCATTACAAACCTCCGAGGTTTTTCATTTCTCACACACTTTTTTTTTCTTTTCCTTTTCTTTTTCTTTTCTTTTCTTTTTTTTTTCTTTTTCATCCTTTTTCAAATGCACCATCATTCTTTCATTTTGTCGGTGGCTCTCTTTCCAAACACTTTCACCAAAATTTTGTAGGTGCTCATTTTTCTAAGATCAACAACAACCCCTTATTTCATATCTTTCATGCCTCAACATTTCCCATCAATACACATTCAATCAATTTCCAACCCAACTCTCATCACCGTATTCACCCTCATACACTCTTTCCCCCCAACATGGTCCTAATTATATCAAGGAAAATTCACCAATAAAGCTCAATCACGGGGGTCAAAGATATGAAAGGCAAAATTATGATAACAACCACCTTATACTCCCGGTGTGAAAGGTAGGACTACGAATCGATGGCCTAAGATCATTTTCTAGTTACACACTCATGCCAATAGATAGAGAACTGATGCAAGTTCTAAATCTCGTACTCTCAATCTTGCCACTCACAATCGAAATAGATATGACAATATCATGGCTCAAACCTCACAGCTTTTTGTCAAGTCCTATGCATTAACCACATACGAAACTCGGCAATTCAAAAGTTAAACTTAAATCATGCTTCGAAAACTAGATTCCGCCCTATCACTGGTTGAGGTAGACATCAAACTCCACTAAGTAAATCATGATTAAATCTCAAGCCTCATTTGGGTTCATCACACACGCACAAGCACAAAACAATCCTAACAACAATCTACATGCCATAAAACGATTATAATGAAACTAATTGGTAGAAGGAACGATAGAAAGCGTTACCCATCGGCACACGCGATCAAACCGCTCTCCATGCCTTATTTGTACCTATTAAATCAACACAAACACCACCAAACTAGTGAGCATAAAACAAACCAATAAAGCTCTCATTTCCACCAAGCTTTCCACAAACCAACAATTAAAGATATAAGATAATATCCACTAGCACAACCATTCAAACCGAACCAATAATCCAAACCATAAACCATGCATAATAGGGAGTAGTCAATCATGCTAACTCATTAATAATTCCATCTACCATCACAATCAAACAATCCTCAACCATATTCACCTCCAAAACCTCTTTCCACCGTCATTCCACTATCCAAAATCTATACAAATAATTCATTTTTCCACTAGCTCCACCAAACATACCATCAAAAGCAATGTTCAACAAACAAATCCATTCAGCAAACTCAAACCCATGAAAATATCCATATATATCATCAAGATGAGCATAATCCACAACATTCATCCAAGGTAGAATATCAATATAGATACAACCAAATCGAATCAAATCCAATACAGGGACAATATCCAACAACCTAAACTAATTGCAAGATAAAGGATAGGAGATGGAGAAAAATGAACCGAGGCACCGGCTACCGGCACATCCCCCCAAACTTAGTCAAGTGAGACTAAGTTTGCAAAAACGGTGGACGGTGCATCGTCACTCCTCTCGATCTTGTAGTTCCTCCTACAAACACAAAACCTAACAAACTAGACATTTATTCAAAATCAAAGCAACTAAAAGAAATTAAATAAATGAAAGAAAATTGGTTGGGTTGCCTCCCAACAAGCGATTCCTTAACGTCGGTAGCTAGACGACCTTACCACATCACCCATTATCAAAAATCGTGTGGGTTTTTAATACACCTTTCTCCCTTAATTTGCATTTACTTGGGAGCAATTTGTCTAAGGCAATTTTTCTTTCACCCCTTTGATCTCTCCAAGGAGGGTTGCATGTCTTGACAAACTCGACTATGAAAGGTGGTGATTCCTTCTTTGATTTGATCTCTAAGGCATCATCCAATTGAATCCAAAGTATATAAGTCTCAACTTGTCCCCCATTTGGACCAATCTTCAACTTCTCATCACCTCCTTTCCCGATCAAATCATCCAATTCATACAATTTGTCTCCTAGGATCACCTCTTTTTCCACCTTGTCTATCAATCTTGAAGGAAATGTAGGTGCCACATCGCCACATGGACTTTCCGACATAACTTCCTCATCATGATTCTCCACTTCGTCATTTTGTACCAATGAAGGAACTTCTTTCATCACCTCAAGGGAAGTTATCACAAGAACATCATTCTTCTCACTTTCAATTTGTATCCTCTCCTCCTTGGTTCTATCATCCTCTTTCTCTTCTTGAGGTAACTCTTTATCTTCTTTCCTTAATTCTTCTTCTTGCATCTCCTTTACTCTTGTATCTTGAAATCTTACTTCCTTAAGTACCATGACCGTATCCTCACATTCATCTTCCAAAATTTCCTCACAACTTCCTTCGAGACCTATTTTCATGTTAAGTGGTTTCTCTTGCACATGAGATTTCTCACTCACCTTCTTCAAGAGTTCGGATAATTGCATTTTTAATTCCAAAAGGTTTCCCTCAAGCTTATCCGATTTCCTCTCCAAAGCTTCCCGAGATGATCTCTCTTCTCTAACTCTTTCACGATCATGGCTGCCCCACTCATCACAATAAACTCTTGGCGTGGACGGATTCCAAGTTTGGTTCTCATAGAGTCTACATGGAGAGTAGCCATTAGATGGGGGATAGTTCATGTTGTTCCAGAGGTCACAATTCCCCCATTTATCTCCATATCTTTCATTACTACACTCCTCTTCTTCATATCCCCAATTCGGCTTCACCTTTCGATCATGTCTTCTCTCTTCCATCCATGGGTAGCTCTCTTCAAATGCCAACCGGATTAGCTTCCTTGGTCGTTGTCTCTCCAACATCTTTGCTCTCATCTCATCCAATTCCCTTTGGAGATTGTTAAGCCTCTCCGATTGAGTGCCTCAATGATTCTCCATTTGACACCTACAACAATTCAACAAACTCAAAGTACCAACAAATACAAAAACAAACAACAAATTTATTCACACAAACAAAAACACAAACACCTAGCCTACAAGCTTCACTTTTCCCCCAATATCTAGCAACCTACTAAATGAAGTCCCCGGCAACGGCGCCAAAACTTGATGCGGCTAAAAGTTCAATCAAATTAAACCTCTAACTACACAAGAATAATATTTGTCAAATCCAGGACCTTCCCCGCTTCGCCCGCTAGAATACCGAGATACTATAGCAAAGTCCTATAGCTAGGCATGATTCAATCGTTGAGTAGTTTCTAACAATCTAAGCATTCAATTTAAACCTATGCTAACAATATATGACAAACATTGAATTAAATAAATAATCATCAATTGATCAATACTTTCCCCAATAGGTAAACCAAGACAATCAAATTCTCAAATTAGGAAGATAGGATGTAGAGATCAGTGTAGATGCAATCAAATGAGGTTAATCATTGATGTAAACATATTTTAATTCCTAGGAGATTGAGCAATCGACCCTACACTCGTTAACCCCTTGTCACGGCGAGCTAACGGTTGATGATCTAAGACTTGCAAACCATTGCGTTATTAAGCCCTAGACCACTCCAAATAGTTCGTCAATTATTGCCCTACGACCTAGCACCGCACATGGATTGGAACTAAAATCATATGAATCTACACTATTCATGACGATTCCGCCCGCGTATTGGCTGCAACGTTCACATCAACTACCTCCTAAGCTGGCTCTTACCTACACCTAGAAGGTAAAGAACAAGTTCTAGTGCAATTCAAGCTCTCAAAGGAAAGTAAACAAACAAATCTCAAACCAAATGATCATGCATCCTTACTCAAATCAACATCCAAAATGAATTAGAACATCATACCTTTCAATTGTACAAATACAAAGTTGAATTCAATTACATCCATTACAATTTGAAAAGTAGAGATTGGAATCTTCCCCAATTGGATTTGTATGCCTTGATCTACCACCTTGATTCTTCACTTTTCTTCCAAGGATTGGTGAATTAAGCTCTTAGATACTCTAGAATTTGGATGAATCGTGATGGGAAATGGAATCTAGGAGAAATTCTAACTAGATTTATGAAAAAATGACAAAAAGCTCCTCAAATAACTGACTTCTCCCCTTTTATAGACAAGCAAAAAGGGTCTCGGATCGCCCGGTCGAAGTATGGCTCGCCCGATCGAAGCTAGAAACTACCAAAAATCTGGAAAAACCCGCTCAGGATCACCCGGTCGAAGCCTGGCTCGGCTGATCCATCCTGGTTCGGCCGGTCGAGCCCTCTGTCTAGGGCCTGGCTCGGCCGGTCCATCCTGGCTCGGCCGGTCGAGCCCTCTGTCTGCCCTGCTCGGCCGGTCCTGCTTCGCTCGGTCGGTCGACGCCTCAAAACTCCAAACACGTGCGATTTTCCTTCAAAACTCTACCAGTAGTGCTCGTTTATGCCCAAAACCTATCCTACACAATTCAAACACACAAAACACAAAAACACATCCAAAATACGACAAAAACACATGATATGGGAGTAAAACAGCCACAAACAAGCATGCGCACACATCGATTTTCTTTTTCATCAGCCTTGTTTTTCAAAACCAAATTTTCTTTTTCAAGATTTTTAAAATTTTCGGAGAGCGTAGAAAATTCAGCTCTGAGTTTTTATAAGTCCTCACTATCATACCTTAGTCTTTCGACTTCATCGGTCAGCGATATGACTTTATACTTGAGTGAAGTGTTATCCTTTACGATAGCATTTTTCAAGGCATATACTTTAGAAAATTCCAACGAAAGCTTTGTAAGATAATCTTCCTCGGAATCCAGAAAGGAATCCTCCGATTCATGTATGCATGCTGAGCTTGAAGTGTTAGCAATAGAGATTACCTCCTGATTATCGACTGCTATAGCCGACTCAGTTGGTTACTCAGCATCAACATTTGGCTCATCATCCTCCATGATGTTCGCCATAAAAACCATCACCACTTCTTCCTCGTCAGTAGGATAGTATTCGTCTTCGTTGTCAGGAATGTTTGGGACTTCTGTCCTTGTCAGCAACGCCTTGGTTACTGCTCGAATGGCCCTTCTCTCAAATCTCTGACGCAATCGTTCCCTTTCCTCAGGACTCACCCTTGGACAATCATGTTTTAGGTGATCAGGAGACTGGCATTCAAGGCATGTCCTAGTCTTTTTCTCAGATGAGCGCTGTGCTGAGGCTAGCTTAGCCTCCTTTTTAGTCTTTGCCTCCAGAATAAACTTTTGTAGCTTCTTCATCTGTTCCTCCAACTCAATTATTTTCTGATCCTCACCATTCGAGTCGGAACTTGATAGAATTTCTTTAGTCGATGTTACTGGGGCTGATCTCTCCTGATTATGGAATGGTTTCCTGGGAGATTTCCATTTGCTTCCATCCTTTTTGACAAAATATGTTACGTCCTCATGAGCTCCAGCACTTGATGCAGTAGGTTACACCATAGCAGCTTCGTTCTTCTTTGACTGTTGGATAATGAATTCATGAGCTTTCAATTGTGAGAAAACCTCAACTATAGACATATTATCAAGATCCTTTTCACTTAGGCTTGTCATCTTGACAAACCAGTCACTTCTGGGAAAAAGTTTGGATATAATTTTATTGTTCATTTCCCCTTTATCATAGGTTTTGCCCTCGTTCTTGAGCTCCCCTATAGTTGTGTTGAATCTCTCCTCCAGCAAATGGATGGTTTCTCTAGGAGCCATAGAGAATGACTCATATTTGTCAACAGCTACTTGAAGCTTGTTTCGCTTCATTTGCTCAGTTTCCTGAGCCATAGAGAATGACACATATCTTTGGTTGTTTTACATTCCAGGGCTTTGTCACCCATCAACTGAGGTAGGCAATCAATGATTAGTTTCATGGCAACAAACTCCAGCTGGCCCCTCTTTTTGTCTTCCAGAGTCCATTCCTCATAAGGCTTTTTCACCATCTCAGGACGGGGTGGACCTCCGGCAGGTGCAGGTGGTGCGGTGTTAACTTTCATGATCTCAATAGGGCCTTTCTCAAGTATGTCCCTCATCTCCGGATGAATGCTCTGGAGCTGGATCATGGCCTTCTTCTTCCAGGCATCAAAATTTTCCTTGTTGTACTTCGGAAGGACATGGTTTGACATCTTGATAATCTTCACCTGAGCTTAGACAGAGACAGAAAATAAAGTAATAGCGCAAGGAAAATCTAAGATCTAGGTCTTAAGCGATTCAGAAGCAGTCGGTTTTTCAACCTCCTGCTCTGATACCACTTGTTGGTCCCTAAGATCAGAGTCGTCGTGGTAATGACAAAGCACACACACAAAATGAAGCGGAAGAATTAAACGTTCACTTACACTTTAAGTTATTTTCAAAGATGGTTTAGTTCAACTTTACTTAGGTTTTCTTACAGTTATACGCTAGCAACTCCGTTGCTAAGTTTCAAATCACAGTTGTACAAAAATCAATAGAACAGTAAGCAAAGTAATGACACAGTGTTTATAGTGGTTCGATTGAATGATCTACGTCCACTCCTTAGCCGAATCGCTAAGAATTTCACTAAGAAAGTATACGGTGTACAAAGATCCACCTTTCCAGTAAAGCAGGCAGTCAACTTTCGGACAGGCTCTTTCACGGCTATCTTCCGATACTCCAAACCTCTCAGGTGTAGCTCCGGCTGAGTCAAGGGCGCACCTTCGTCAAACTCACCTTTACTACTTTTGGAAGATTTATAGTTCCTTCCGAACTCTCCTTCGTTTGCAGCTAGATGCCCGTCTTAATCAATTCCTTTTCAGTGAATTGATTGTCGTATGCTTCCAATAAAGGAAGGTATCCCAATGATTGAAGATTCTTGAGTAAAGTCAAGAATCTCTTCAAGTGAGTGTCAGAAATTCAATGGGGGACACTCTAGTTGTTGAAGGCATTGAATGTTTTTCGATTGTAGCTTTCAACTGACTGCTCTCAAGCTTTTTGCTTTTTGTCTTAGGAATCTCTCGAGTGTGAGTTAGTGTATATGAATGAGCTGTAGTCTTTTCTCCCTTTTGACTTGTCTTTTATACCTGGAGATTAAAAACTTGAATCTCCATGTCCGTTAGACACAACAGATCTTTTGTCCAAAAGTGGATAGACTTTCACCAACTTTTCTGACTTCGTGCAGGCTTTCCGACCTACTTCTGACAGGTCTAGTCCTCACGCATTGGTTGGTCAGAACGATGGTGTAGCAGCTATTTTGTTGTCTTCGCTTTGCTGAGCTTCTCTGGAACGGTCTGCTAGTTTTCTTTAGCAATCTGCTAGATGGACTGCTGACTACATAGCAGTTGCTCTTTGGATTCCTTTGACTCCGGATTGCTAATGCCTATAGCAATCTGCAATGTGTTAGCAAATGCTGATTCCACAGCAATCTGCTACCACTAGCCTTCTTCTTCTTTAACATTCTCTGGTGTTTGCTGGAAGTGCTTTTAGCAACCTATTCTATTACAACTCAATATTCACCCTATACAGGACATTACAAAAGTTGCTAGAATATGCTAATGTTCAGCAATGATCGAGCATCTACTAAGGTTTGATCCAACAAAACCTTTTACAATATAGTCCTAAGGGAGATTCAGGAATAATTTCCCAACAAAAACCCCTTGGCAGATTGAGTGTACCTCTCGAAGGTATGGAACCAACTGCATGGTCACCAGTGCAAGGCTTTGAGCCACAAGTAACTGCACGAACTGCTGATGCAGTACCAGTGCTCCGTTGTAGTGGGAGGGTACCTCACTAACCCGAGCGGTATATGTTCGTGGGAGAGTCTTCGGACTTGATCCTAGAAGATGGACTTGATGATACCGACCCATGGACATACGACGAAGCAATAAATGAAAAAATGCAGAAAAATGGCATAAAGCCATGGATTCAAAAATTGAATCAATTACCGCTATGGATGTATACCAGAAGTCTGCGCTACCAGATGGCGTACGGGCCATAGGTTGCAAATGGGTATACAAACGGAAGAGAGGTTTGAAAGGAGAAATAACAGCTTTTAAAGCAAGGTTGGTGGCGAAGGTTTATAGTCAAAAGGAGGGCATTGACTATGAAAAACCTTCTCACCAGTAGCAATGCTAAAATCCATTCGAATTATTCTATCCATAGCAGCACATATGGACCTAGAGATCTGGTAGATGGATGTCAAAATCGCATTTTTAAACGGGTACCTTGTGGAAGGTCGTGACATCTATATGCAGTAGCCAGAGGGTTATGTGAAGGATGGTGAAGAGCATCTTGTCTGGAAGCTAAGGAAGTCCTTGTATGGACTTAAACAAGTTTCACGGTCATGGAACAAACTTTTTGATGATGTGATTAAATCCTATGAATTTTCACAGTGCAAAACCAAAAGTTGTGTGTACCGATTATGCATCAGTAGAAGCATGGTATTCCTTGCACTTTATGTTGATGACATTCTTCTATTCGACAACGATGTGAAGGTGTTGTCAGACATAAAAGGATGGTTATCCGAATAGTTTCAAATCAAGGACCTAGGAGACATTGGATACATCCTTGGGATTAAAGTCATGCGTGATCGCAAGAAGAGGATGTTAAGCTTGTCTCAAGCCACTTATATTGATACTGTGATTGCCCGTTTTAGCATGCAAAACACCAAGAAAGGATTGCTACCTTTCAAACATGGTGTTCCTCTGTCTAAAGCACAATACCCTGCAACAGAATAGGATAAGGATGAGATGGCTAAAGTACCATATGCTTTGGCAGTTGGAAGTCTCATGTATGCGATGCTATGTACGAGGCCAGATATCTATTATGTTGTGGGCATGGTGCCAGATATCCGTCTAACCGTGGACAGATGCACTGGACTGCTGTCAAACATATTCTCAAGTATCTGAAAAGAATTCGAGACTATTGTCTTGTTTATCACTGTGAGAATTTGTGCCTTGTGGGTTATACGGATTCAGATTTCCAGGCGGATCAGGATGAGAAGAGATCGACCTCGGGCTATGTGTTCACCTTGGGAGGTGGAGTTGTATCATGGAGGAGTGCGAAACAGAAATGTATCGCGGACTCCACCATGGAAGCTGAGTATGTAGCAGCTTCACAGGCTTCTAAAGAAGCAGTATGGCTCCGGAACTACCTCCAAGAGTTAGATATTGTTCTGAGTTTGCCCAAGACTATCACGGTATATTGTGATAATGCTGGTGCAGTAGCAAACTCTAAAGAACCAAGAAATCACAAGGCGTCAAAGCACATAGAGAGCTAGTACCACATCATACGAGAAATAGTAACCAAGGGTGATGTGCTAATAGAGAAGATTGATACGAAGGATAATCTAGCGGATCCATTTACAAAGGGCTTACCAAAGAAGGCATACGAGTGTCATGTTCGTAGCCTAGGGCTGAGGTGGATGTTGACCACCTGGTGACCAAATGTAATAGCTAGATTAGAATAGACAAATGTTATACTCTGGAAAGTAATGGTATAATGCTTTGAGTATAAGTGGGAGATAGTTGGAATATATATAAAAGCATTATGATTGGTATATTGGGAAACGTTATGTTTGATATACTGGTAATCATTAATAGCTTGCAATAAACAACTGCTGTCTGAATTAACAATCATATGATGCAAACAAACACATCCAGTTATCTCGTCGATAGGGAGATCATACGGCTGAGATAGTTTCTCGTTGGGCTGTCGGTTTAGGCTGCGGCACACAAGTCCATAAGTAGTTTATCTTGACTCTGTTGGGCTTGTCTGCGACATTCTTCTTGCAATCATGATATTTGCTGAGTACCTTCAGCAATCTTCTTGCATTTCTTTATACTTGCTAGCATTCCTTAGCTTCATTATTTTCTAGCCTTTTCAGCAATCTTCAAGTACTTTCATGAATCCTTCACCAATCTTTAGCAAACAATTTCTACCTTTTTTACAACTCAATCAACAACATCCTATACAAGACTTTTACATTTCTAGCACATTGTTGAGTTGCTAGAGACTAATTTCACCTAGCTTTGATGCACCAAAACAAATACAAATAACATTAAGATCAATAGGGTACAATATTCCCCACAGGTAGCTCCATACTTCTTTAGAAGTGTTGAACTGTATGACTTCCTCCACCAATGCGTCTGGAAGGGAAGATAATATTTCTAGAGCTACGGAGGCGAGTTGATTCCTTCTTTTGTCCTCAGAGCTCCATACGACATATATCTTTTTCACGATTTTTGCTCCTACCTCTCCTAAAGCTGGAAGGGTCTTAGTGATCTTTATTGGCCCCTTCTCCTGAACTTCTGTCATTTCTGAATGTATGATCTTCAGCTGGAAGAAAGATCTCTTCTTCCACATCTCGTATTTTTCAGGGTTGTACGGCGACAGCTTTATCATATTCATCATTTATGTATCTGAGCTAAAGACAACAAGAAATAATTTTCTAGGAAAGGATATCAGTCCTAAATGACTCAAAATGACCAGTTTGTGAGGATTGACCGCTCCAATACCACTTGTTGGTCCCGGATTATCAGAGTACAATATAAATGTGCAGCGGAAAAAAATTGTTCAGTTTGGTATCAAGTACTTATCCAAGCTAAGAGTGATGAGTAAGCTTGGTCTGTTCAGAAACACTTAAGTACGTGCCGTTTACTTTAGTTAACTTATCAGTATTAAGGATATCCTCCAACACTTGAGTGTTGGGTTTCAAAACCAAATAAGGCTATACTAATGAATAAAGAAATAATGTGATAAATGACAAACAGGTTAATAGTGGTCCGGACTAAACCATCCTACGTCCACTCTTCAGACATTTGGTCTCAAAATTCACTTAGCTTAGAACATTTACAGGTGCTCCTACCATCTATTGCTTGTCGGTGAATGCCCCGTCCATCGATCCAAATGCACACTCGACTGGTCTTTGCTTTGTGGCTCCTCAGAGTGTGGGCGCACCACTCAGCCTCCTTGTCACCAGAATGGGGTGTTTATTGTTCTCTCTAGAACTTTCTCTTCTGCGGATGGTTGCTCGTAAGAATCAAAGTACAAGATGTACTTGACTGTTGTAGTTTTTCTTGGAGAGAAAATCTACCAAATGTAACTCAAGAATGTTGAAATTTTGAGTCTCATGTTTTTTTAGTGACACTCGGAAATCTGTATAGCATCGAAAGTAAGCTCACCCTGTTAAGCTTCAAACATTCGGTGGGAGATTACAGAAATTGACAACTGAGAGCTTTAGAATGCTTCTGTAGTCTTGTTTGAATATTCATGTGGGTAACCTTTGATCGATGCAAAATCTGCACACAGATTATAGCAAAAGGCAAATAAATTTATAAAACCCAGAGGTTTTCGATCCCATAGGGATAATGCAACAAGGGAAAATCATGTACTGAATGTAGTTTGCAAAAACTTTGTTTGGGCAAATCAATTTGAAGGGTTTGGGTTTTTCAAGACAAATAATTAAAGAAAGAAAATTCAAATATTAAAAAGCAAAGATTCTAGGGAAATCTACCAATCTGATCAACATGCAAAAACAAATATTCAAACCCAAAAAAGATATTTTGGTGGAAAATCTATTAATGTGGAATTAATTCCTTGGTCGGACAATTAAATCCTACACTATTAACTAGTGGTTATCTCCTCTCGGTCTCAAACACACAAAGTTAATTAATTTCAATAAAGATTAGATTTATCCTACAATTGAAATCTTCTTAGTCGGACAGATAATCAAAAGTATTAAATCCTAACTTCCTATTACTAACCTTCACCTCTCGGTCCTTCGATTAATAACTGTAACCTACCTCAATCTTCATCTCTCGATCCTTCGATGAGAATAGACTTAAAACAAAACATAGGATTTTAACCAATTTAAAGGGTTTGAATTATTGAATCAAAACATGTATCACAGATGGAGAAATCCTAGAACCTGTTTAGGGTTCTAGTCTAACATGCTAAAGAAAAACATTGCAGGGAAAATTAAAGATTGCATTAAAATCAATAAAGGTTTAACAAAAACTAAAGAGGAATTCTCAAAAACTTAAAGTGAAAACAGAAAATTAAAGATAGAACAATGTGTAAAAAAATTCTCCAACTAAAACAATAAAAAATAGCAACCCCTAATTCTGAGCTAAATATGAGTTTATATAGTAGTAGGGTTGAGGCCTTGGATGGTAGGAATTGATGAAACTAGGAATTTCCTTCTTAAATTGATGGCTTCAAAAGGAATGATTTTCTTGGTTGAAACTTCCCTTTTGGGGTCTTCATTGCTTCCAAATTGATGTGTAACTTGAATCCCAAGCGATTCTCGCCCAAGATATGTGAAAAACTCCTAGAATTTCGATAAAACATTTCGCCCCAGTCGAGATGGATCTGCCCCGTTCGAGATGGCCTTCAACTCGGCCAAAACAGAGACCATTTTTGCCACTTTCGACCCTTCTGCGCAGTCTCATGGTTTTGGCCATAACTTTTGTTCCCAAACTCCGATTGACCCGATTCCAGTTGCATTGGAATTCTAACTCAAAGATCTTTCAAATTCCATGCTCCATTAGCTCAGATTCCATCTGTGGAAGAAGTCGTGACTGTTTCTTTGAACATCTGCTGCTTTCGGTACGGGTTTCCATTGCATTTGGCCTAAAACCTGCGAAATGTTACCATGACAAGCATAACACCCTTTAATATATACTCATGCTCAGTTTATTCAAGAAAACAAACTAAAATGCATAAAAGAAAAGAGAAAACAATGCGATAAGTGAGTAGAAAAATGAGCTTATCAACCTTCTTCTTCGATGATTTATCCGGTATTTATACCCGAGATGATGATGGTTTGAATTTAAGACCCGTTAGAGACAAAATAAAAGATGTGCAATCAGGTGCCTCTATTGGTTGCAGCATTCGACGGGTAGGTGTGCTTTTTGCAGAAGGTCTACACCTTTTTCTGACTTTGAAAGCGACGACTCATTTTTTGTAAGATTGACACTATTTTGCCAATATGACGAATCCCGGATTGAATGTCCTAGGTAGCAAAACTTAAAGTTTCATGATTGCAACCTTTAAGGCTTCTCCTATCCTTAAAGTTTGTTCTTCTTTTGGTTCCTCTCTTCCTCATATGTTGGGACCTAGACTGGAAAGTTTTTCCTTGTGTTGTCATACTTGCATCTTCGTGCTAATGACATCATCTTTTGAGGTATTTTAGGTCCCATGCTGCTTAGTTTGGTTATAGAAAATGCACCATACTATACTGGATTCGTACTAGACGAAATTCATACACCGCTAGACTCTTTTTCTTCCAGGCTTGACATGCGTAATGCATTGTTTTGGCTTGATGAGTCTTTTGCGCATACTAGACCTTTTGATTAGTCTAGTTTCCGATGTTAGCGTCAGCTTACAACTTGATAAAAAACCTATATAGGACTTCATATTTTGTACCTAAGCTGAAGATTAACTAAGATGGCTTTTATAATCTTTGACCCACCAAAACATAAAATAAAAGAAAGGATATTTCTATCAAATTTCCTAACACTTTTCATTATTCGTCACTTTCTTTTTCATTTGTTTCCTTCTTCTACCTTATATTTTTATTAATTGCACACTTTTAAAATAGTCTATCAAAAACATTATTATTTATTTTATTTGCAAAATACTGCATTAATCCTAATTTTACAGTAGCAAAATTATTTAAGTTTGGAAAGTGATGGAGATCCCGGTGAGCTAAAAGAAGATGATTAGTTGAAGATTAATTTTTGAATTTTAGTTTTGAATTAATTTAATTTTCGATTTTAGTTAATTTTCGAATTATTTTAGTTTCCTTTTATTACAAAGATATTGAGATATACTTGTTGTATATCTTGATAGATTTGATATGTCTTTAGATATATTTTCCTTATTAGATTAGGGTTTTGAGTTGCCTATATATAGGCCTTGCTTTGGATGATTTTTAATTCAATTTTCAGTTTTTAATAAGATTTGTGAGTTTGTCTCCTCAATTACTTTGAAAGCTCACGAATTCTAGTAGCCCTAGAATTCAAAAAATCCTGACTTATCAAACGAAATTTCGCAGTCTTTTGTGGCATCTTCGCTGTATCCTGTTGATGGGTTTTGTATACAGAAAGCATTTATTACAATGAGTATACAACGGTTTATTTCTCCTATCTGTCAAACAAACTTACATGTATGTAACAATGATATCCTCTTGTCCCACCGATAGGGACGATCATACGGCCCACTTTATGATTTGCATTAGGTCCCAAGTCTGGCCCAAAGTAAATAAGTTGAATTGAGCCCAACAGCCCATTAGGGTTAAAACCCTAGGTCTATAAATAGAAAACTCTCTCTCACAAGTTGTAATACAATTCAAATCAGTGAAACCCTAGAGAGAGAGGAGAGTGGGAGAAAGCTATTAGTGCAGAGGGAGGAGAATTTCGATTTTGGCCTTGCACAACTACAGATCTGTGGAATCTTCACCAGTAGCAGATCTGAACAGCATTGGGATACAGCCTTGAAGATCTAATATGGAGAAAAAATTTCTTTTCTTCTCTTGACTTTAATTAAATCTTGAAATTAGAATATGTCAAATTTTTGTTTCCGCATATTTAATTAATATCGCGTGGTTTATTCAAGATTTGGAATTCTAACTTGAAAGATCGGTACAAAGACTACGGAATTAAGGTAATCTCTATTATCCACTGATAGCCGCGTGAAGCACACACAATTAACACATTAAATTTATCAATCCGGTCTCTTTTCTAAATCGCTCAAGTGGATAACATCTACTCAATTGAAGGGTATCAATAGCTAGGTTACTCAAAAGTCGTTGATTTTCATCTATCTAGGAAATGAATCGTAAACTAAGCTTTAAATGCAAACAATCAATGATTAAACAAATTGCTAACTTCTCCAATCATGTAATTCAATCAAATGTTTAGGTAGATTAAGATAACAAATCCGACAATCTTAGAAGATAGTGAGTGTTTGTAAACTTCAATTGTTCCGAATTAAACCAAGTTATGTTGCAAACGAGTTTTAATTCCTATGAGGTTGAGGAACCGACTCTAATTTCGCTAGTCACTTGCTACGGATAACTAGCGGTAGATGACACTAGAAATTGCAAACAGCTACGTTATTAACTCCTAGGTCACTCCCAATCGACCGTCAAGTATCGCCCTACAATCCTAGCACCGCACATGGATTGGAACTAGAACTATAAGATTATGCACTTACCACGACGATTTCATCCGCGTGTTGGCTGCAACGTTCACGTCAACTACCTAAAGGCTGGCTATTACCTACACCTAATAGGCAAGAAACAACCTCAAGTGCAAATCAACCCCTCATAGGAAAGTAAACAAGCATAATCGATTCAATCCATCACAATATCCGTTATACAACACTCACTAATGAAATTAGTTCTCCATACCTTGAGTTAAGTACAAAACAAATTGAGAATTAAGAGAATTCATTACAAAACTTCAAGGTCCACGATTGATCTTCTTCGGTTGTCTTCTTTGGATCCAATCTACCTCTCTTCCTTCTTCAATCTTCACCAAATGGATGGATTGTGGCTTGATTCCCCTTGATTTTGGTTGGAGAGAGGTTTTGAGATGAATCTCGGGAAAAGTATTGTGACGGTTATTCTAATTTTGGCCAAAAGTTTTTCAATTAACTGATTTTCCCCCTTTTATAGGGGAGCAAATAGGGCCTCGGATCACCCGAGCCGAGATTGGCTCGCCTGAGCCTTCCTGGAAACCGTGGGAAGTTGGGAGGCACGTTCTGGCTCGGCCGAGCAAGAATCGCTTGACCGAGCCTGCTCTCTGTCAGCATGGCTCGGTCGAGCCTGCACTGCTGGCCGAGCGAGCCCTCTGTCCGGCTCAGCTCGGCCGAGCCTGCTTCGCTCGGCTGGGCGACTCCTCCAAACCTCCAAAACTCTCCTTTTGCTCCGCTCGGACGAACCTAACCTCCTCGGACTTCAAACTCGGACGATTTTCCTCCTAAACTCCACCAAATATACCTTATTATGCTCAAAACACGTCCTACAACATTTCAAACACGAAAACAAGATAAAAGAACAACGAATGTATATGATATGAGGGTAAAATGGCCACAAACATGCATGCTCACACATCGAAAATTAGGTCACTTTACACACATATAATAATCCCCCAAACTTGAACATTTGATTGTCCTCAATCAAAACAAAGTAAAGCAATCAATAAACCTCATCAAACAACCTCATAGCTCATCATAGTCATCTCGGCATGCTCTTATCGAACGAGATTATCACCTAACTTTGTGACACGGTTTAATGCTAACGACTGAAACCACTCATCAACATTGGATAAAGAAATGAAAGCACTCCCTTACGTGTTTAGGGTTTTGATGAATTCACTCATTCACAAGATATCGAGCACAATTTCCATAGGCTTGAAACAATTCTCACCACTATACTACAATGAGTTGGCTCCTAAAATCTAAAAGGTCTTTGTTTTCGGTTATAACGTGGCTTACTAAAAGGTAGGTGGTTTTGGGCTAAAGTGACGAAATTCTCCATATCCCAAAACCCCCAAACTTATTCTCTTCAATCCACTTCTAACATTGAGGCTTTTTCATCACAACTCTCATATATATATATATATATATTTTTCTTTTCTTTCTTTTTCTCATTTTCTCTTTTCTATTTCTAAGTACCCAAATTTTTGTTGGTACCCATTTTTCTAGGATTCAAATCAATCCTACACTCAATACTTTTATTGCCTCAACAATCACAACTCAAAGATACCAAATGATTCACATCCCAACTCTCATCTCCGTATTCACCCTCATACACTCATTCCCCCCAAATTTTGTCCTAATAATTTCAAAGAAAATTTTCCATTTAAGCACGATCACGGGAAACAAGGGTATGAAGGGCAAAATTATGATATCAACAACCTTATAATCCCGAAGTGAAAGGAAGGACTAAGAATCGATGGCCTAAGATCATCTTTTAGTTACCAAACTCATGCCAAATAGATGGAGAATATATTCAAGTTCTAGATTTTGTGCTCTCAACCTTGCCACTCACAATCGATCAAAGTATGACAATATCAAGGCTCAAAAACTCTCGGCTTTTGTCAAGTCCTAGGCATTAACCTCGCACAAAACTCGGCAATTTAAAAGTTCAATTCGAGCACGCCTTAACAACTAGATTATGCCCTATCATTGGTCAAAGCAAATTTTAAGCCTTACAAAGTAGATCATGATTCAAATCTCCAATTCTCGTTTGGGTTCATCATACAGACACGACAAGCACACAACAACCTAATTTACAATCTACATGCCATGAACAATTGAATTGAAACTAAATGGTAGGAGAAACGATAGAAAGTGTTACCCATCGGTAGACACGATCACACCGCTCTCCATTCCTTATTTGCACCTACTACACATCAATACAACACCACCAAACAATTGAGCATAACAAAGCCAGTAAAGCTCTCATATCCACCAATCCTGCCACAAACCAATATTTCAAGAAAAATTATAACATTTATCCACTAGCACAACCATTCATACCAAACCATTAAACATATCCACACACCAAAGCCAAATAGAAAGAATTCAACCCATGCAAGCTCGCGAAATGATTCATCACAACCATTCAATATAAATAGAAGCCAATCAAATTATCATCCACAATCCACAATCAAACAAAAGTAGATCAATATCATATTACAACCATATAAAATGACCAATGTTATTCAAATTCAACAAATTAATCTAAACTAAGAATAAAGATAGAGATAGGGATAGAAGAGCACCGGATACCGACCACTCCCCCCAAACTTAGTCAAGTGAGACTAAGTTTGTAAAAAGATAACCGGTGCGCTCTTACTCCCCTTGATCTGTCGGTAGTGGCTGACGAGGACGGCATGAGAATGGGATGGGCACACAGCGATGTAGCTCATGTACATCCTCCTGCAGGGTCTCTACATTCCAGTCGACTCTGTCGAACCTCGAAGTGATGGTGGCACGGAAAGTAGAAAAATCATCACGGATAGAATCTAGCCTCGTATCTAGACCCTGCAAAGAAGAAGACAAAGCATCAATAGTATCAGCTATCCTAGTGAGCATCGTCATCATCTGCAGCTGCCATTCTGTAGCCAAAGTCTGCTGGGGCTGTGAAGGAGCTCGGGTGCTCGAGCCTTCATCTTGTAACTCAGCTCGCTCTTTCAACTCGGCCAAAGAAGTGAAAAATCTATCGGGCAAAAGAACTCCAACAAAATACTGGTGATCTTCGGAATCAAGTAACCAGTTAGAGTGATCTCCCAAATCTTCGACAGTAGTCAACCCATCACAAAGGAGTTCTAACACCCTTTCCCCAAACTTATAGTAATAACTACTACCACGAGGATCAGACACAAGAAACCTCCCAGCAAGCAGAGAATGAGTGTCTAGATACAGAGCAGGAGCAAAATTACCCTTTAACTCCACACCAATTTTCTCAAAAATGGGAGTAATCATTCCACAACTAAAAGTACGAGTTTTTGTACTTGCAACCCGACTCCATGCATCCATCAACATTGCCCCCAAAGAAAATTTAATTCCTTCATAAGAGCATAAAGCATAGACAATTCCAGCGTAATCACGTTACTAGACTCATACCTCCCACAGACAGAACCACCAATAAATTTTTGTATATACCGAATGACTGGATTCCTTATTGACATGGCACGACAATTCTTAATATTAAAATGCTGGCTAGACGGAATACCGAAAATATCTTCCCAAAAATCCCCCAATTTAACATTCTCATGCACAAAAACAGACTCAGGATCACACCCATAAATCTCATCAACTTGAGCACGTTGAAAGAAATACTCTTTACCTTGGATTTTGAACTTTATAGATAATGGGATTCCCCCTGCACCTTTCATGACAGTGATTGAGGCCAAGAACTCCCTTGACTAATCCATGTATCCGGGCCAATTTGCCTTGAGCAACTTCTTCCACCCAATACCTTTGAGTAGACTCCATACATCTTCCTTTAATTTCATTGCACTCAACGTCTCCCGGCACAAATACTTGGTGCCAACAACTTGTCGCTTTGCCAATTTCTTGTATTTGGCAAACTCCTCATCATCAAATCCTTTTGGGTTTCCGCTTGAAGAAGAACCCTCACTCTGTGCTCGTTTGCGAGATGCAAATGGGTCGAGCAATTGCTCGCCCGATCTTTTAAATCTGCGCGCGGCTCGGTTGAGCGTGAGATGGCTCGGCCGAGCGAGAGGTCTGTCCGCGCGGGCTAGGCTGGCACGCTTGAGCTCGGTCGAGCCTGCCTCACACGACCGAGCGAGGCCTCTGTCCAAGGTGTTCGACCCAGCTCGGCCGAGCCTGCACCGCTTGGCTGAGCTACCCCTTCTTTCGCCTATTTTCGCCCACTTTTTGACATCTTCCCGATCATGTTACCTTCCATCCTTTCTAACCTTCATACACACATTGTCAAATGAAAGTGTAGCACCACAAATAATTAGGAACCCTTCACAACAACAAACCACATTATTCAATAAAAATCAATAACAAAACATTATTCAAAAATGCAAAGTAACAAAATTTAAACATTGGGTTGCCTTCCAATAAGCGCTTGTTTAACGTCAAAAGCTCGACGATCATACCTCATGTCAATCGTGGTCAAAAGGTGCTTAACCAGAACTCATACCTCGGTCAATGATGACATGCTCCTCTGGGAAAAGAAGCTTCCTTCTTGCACTTCGTGGTGGATCCGTATCCACTCGAGCCTTCTTCATACGATTTTGATCAAGTTTCTCTTCATCCCCCGGATCTTTGTAGACTTCATTCTCCTCACTCATAAGTTTTAAACTCGGATCAAGCACATCCTTCATCCTTTTATTTTTTCCAGCTTTCTCAACTTCACTTGCATCCACATTCTTCGGAGGTAAAGAAAACACTACTTCCTTTCCACAACATCGGAAAGTGAGTTCACCATGTTTCATGTCAAATAAGGCATCGGCCGTATGCAAAAATGGCCTCCCGAAGATTAGTTGTATACCCCCCTTATTTTTCATGTCAACTACAAGAAAGTCTCCCGAAAAGGTAAACGTCAACACTTCGACATGGACATCTTCAACCACCCCTTTTGGGCAAAATAAAGCATGATTAGCCAATTGGAGCACTTGGCTTGTAAGTTTTAAGCTTTCAACCTCCAATTCCTTATATAAGTCCCATGACATAAAGTTAACACTCGCTCCGGAATCACACAATGCCTTCTCAATACACTTGTCTCCAATCTTACATCCGACTATGAAACCTCCAGGATCCTCTTTCTTACTAGCAATATTCCTTTCTCCAAGCTCACAAGTACCACTATCAAAGATTTCTTCTCCTCCGACAAGTTTGTCAAGCATAGGTACTCTTTCTATTTCCTCCGGTAAAGGCATCTCTACATCTCCCTTCTTAACGTATTCGAAGAAATTCACATCCCCGGTTCTCTCATCATCACTTGCTTCAACCTTCTTAACTTCAACTACCTTTCCTCCATCAATCTCTACTTCCAACTCTTCCTCAATCTCAACTATCTCCAACTTAGGAGTCATTACTTCCAAGTTTTCTTCCATTTTACTCTCTCCTTCTACCATGTTACAACCTTTCTTTTGCACCACTTCCGTATCACTCGGAAATTTCCCAGCTTGGTGCTTACCACTTAATTGCTTTGCAATTGAAGAAATTTGAAGTTGAATTTCAGCAAACATGCCATCATACTTTTCAAATCTCTTATCCATTTCTTCATTAAAATTCTTCCTCAATTCTTGGTTTGCATATCTACTATTTTCCCCAGCATATCCTTGACCACTACTTCCCCCTTCAATTTGTAATGGAGGGTTGAGATCGTTGTTTGGATTAGCATAGGAAAAATTCGGGTGAAATCGGTTGGATGGATGGTAATACATGTTTCCCGGTAGATTATATTGGGGACGAGCATTGAACCCCATTCTTTGATTCACAAAATTCAAACTCTCCGGATGCGACTCATCATGCTGAACTACCATCATATCCTCATTTCTATTTCCCGATGTAGACAATGCATCAAGCTTCTTTTGCATGATCGCAATTTGCTCTTTGAATTCTTCACTTTCCTTGGCCTCATTTACCAACTTAACCGATAGATAATCCTTGCGTTCCTTAGGCCAATGGAAACTTTTCTCAGCCATTTTCTCAATAGTTCTCCAAGCTTCTTCCTCTTCAAGATCAAGAAATGCTCCTCCCGATGAAGCATCTAACATCACCTTCGTTTCATAATTCAATCCTCCATAGAATTGGCAAATTTGTTGACTCCTAGAGAGACTATGTCTTGGACATTTCCGAAGTAGCTCACGAAACCTATCCCACGCTTCATAAAGTGGCTCATCATACCTTTGTCCAAAAGACGTTATGTCAGCTCTCTTCTTCAAAGTAAAACTCGGCGGAAATAACTTGAATAGAAACTTTTCTCTTAATTCTTCCCATGAAGCAATATTCGATTTATCCAATCCTTCAAACCAATTTCTTGCTCCATCCCTCAAGGAAAATGAGAACAACCGCAACCATATTTGATCTTGAGGGACTTGGTTGATCTTTATTGTGTCCGTAATCTTCAAAAATAAAGATATATGCACATTAGGATCCTCGGTCACATGCCCCCCAAATTGGTTGTTTTGTATCATTTGGACCAATTGCGGCTTTATTTCAAACTGTGTAGCATTTACTCCTAACCAAAAACCTCCCGTAATCGGCTCCCCTTGAGGTCGAAAAAGGTTTTGAAGTGGTCTTCTCGGACCATTCCTCTCATTGATCATAGCTTTCATCAACTCAAGTTGCCTTTCCAACTCTTCTATCCTAACTGTGTCTTCCCCATGGTTAGCCATCTCAAAATCAATTTGAAAATGTCCTCTTCCTTCTTGACTTTTCCTTGCCTCAAGCTCTCTAGCCTTTGATCGAGTGATCATAAACCACCTAGGAAAAATCCACAAAACCAATTACAAGTAAACAATTCAACAAAAACAAACAAACACAAATAACAATCAAAACAATGTTAGTAACACTATTCACACAAACATTTTCTCAAACACCTAGCATACCATACTTCAACTTTCAATAATTCCACAAGACCTACTAAAAGATTCCCCGGCAACGGTGCCAAAAATGTGATAGCCACGTGAAGCACACACAATTAACACGTTAAATTTATCAATCAGGTGTCTTTTCTAATTCGCTCAAGTGGATATCATCTACTCAGTTGAAGGGTATCAATAGCTAGGTTACTCAAAAGTCGTTGATTTTCATCTATCTAGGCAATGAATCGTAAACTAAGCTTTAAATGCAAACAATCAATGATTAAACAAATTTCTAACTTCTCCAATCATGTAATTCAATCAAATGTTTAGGTAGATTAAGATAACAAATCCGACAATCTTAGAAGATAGTGAGTGTTTGTAAACTTCAATTGTTCCGAATTAAACCAAGTTATGTTGCAAACGAGTTTTAATTCCTATGAGGTTGAGCAACCGACTCTAATGTCGCTAGTCACTTGCTACGGATAACTAGCGGTAGATGACACTAGGAATTGCAAACAACTACGTTATTAACTCCTAGGTCACTCCCAATTGACCGTCAATTATCGCCCTACAATCCTAGCACCGCACATGGATTGGAACTAGAACTATAAGATTATGCACTTATCACGACGATTTCGTCCGCGTGTTGGCTGCAACGTTCACGTCAACTACCTAAAGGCTGGCTATTACCTACACCTAATAGGCAAGAAACAAGCTCAAGTGCAAATCAACCCCTCATAGGAAAGTAAACAACCATAATCGATTCAATCCATCACAATATCTGTATACAACACTCACTAATGAAATTATTTCTCCATACCTTGAGTTAAGTACAAAACAAATTGAGAATTAAGAGAATTCATTACAAAACTTCAAGGTCAACGATTGTTCTTCTTCGGTTGTCTTCTTTGGATCCAATCTACCTCTCTTCCTTCTTCAATCTTCACCAAATGGATGGAATGTGGTTTGATTCCCCTTGATTTTGGTTGGGGAGAGGTTTTGAGATGAATCTAGGGAAAAGTATCATGACGGTTATTCTAATTTTGGCCAAAAGTTTTTCAATTAACTTATTTTCCCCCTTTTATAGGAAAGCAAACAGGGCCTCAGATTGCCCGAGCCAAAATTGGCTCGCCCGAGCCTTCCTGGAAACCGTGGGAAGTTGGGAGGCACGTTCTGGCGCGGCCGAGCCAGAACCGCTCGACCGAGCCTACTCTATGTTAGCATGGCTCGGTCAAGCCTGCACTGCTCGGCCGAGCAAGCCCTCTGTCCGGCTCAGCTCGGCCGAGCCTTCTTCGCTCGGTTGGGCGACTCCTCCAAACCTCCGAAACTCTCATTTCACTCCGCTCGGACTTCAAACTCGGACGATTTTCCTCCAAAACTCCACAAAATATGCCATATTATGCTCAAAACACGTCCTACAACATTTCAAACACAAAAACACAAAAGCAAGACAAAAGAACAACGAGAGTATATGATATGAGGGTAAAATGGCCACAAACATGCACGCTCACACATCGAAAAATAGGTTATTTTACACACATATCATCCACACATTAAATTCATAGGAGCATGCTAGGTTTTTGTGAATTGGTATTGTGAACAATAAACCATAAATCGATCCGGCTTATTTGGATTTTCTGATTCGATTTACGGATAAATCCCTACAATTGGTATCAGAGCGAGGTTTCTGATTTATGGCTCTGTTGTTCATAATAAATTCATTGATGAAAGTATGAATTTTATTTTGTCGTGGATGGTTTTTGTTCCTCGTGGAAACCCATTTGACTCAGCCCGCGGTGGTTTATCTGTGTATGGTTGAATCTGTTTTGTAAAATCACGAGAAAATCCTTGATTAGATTTGATAGGAAAAATTGTAATAGAATAGATTTTGTAATTTTTTATTCAAATCCTTAATTGGACGGGTCGGGACGAAGAACAAGATGAAGCCGACGAACTGGGCGGTGGCGCACGGCGGCGATAGGAGGCCGCACGCGTGCGGCCACAGGAGGATGACGGCAGCGGCGGCGGGCACACGGGGCACGACGGCGGCGGTCAGGCACGGCGGGCGGCCAAGGCAGCGGGCGCGCGCGAGGACGTGCGGCGGCTGGGCGGTGGCGACAGTGCTGTCGTCGGCGGTTGCTGTCCCATCGTGGTGATTTGCAATTTGGAAGCTGGTGAGTGTAAACCCTAGGGGTTTGCATTAGGGTTTGAGGCCAATCATCTAATCACAAAACCCTAAATCCCAAAAGATTTGGTGGTTGAAGATTTGGAGGCCCGGGAAGATTTGATGAAGATTTGAAGCAGATTTGGATTTATCCAAGTAAATTCAAATTTCAAATTGTAATAGATAGGATTTTATTTCCTGTTTTGTGGGGCCACGAGGAATTTTTGTTTGCCTTAATTGTCCTCATATGATATGTGATTTATTATGTGCGCAATTAAGAATGTGTAGATAATAGGAAAAGCATGATTTACTGCTTTTATTATTTACAGCTTTCCAAGCATGCTTATGTGATTAATTTCTTGTTGGATTATATTTTGGGAATTTTCGGGCTTGTTTAATTACATGCAAAATTTTGGAAAATATAATGACAAATAAATTATATGTGCGCATATAAGAAACCTTTTGAAAGAAAAATACTAAGCGGATTTTTTAATTAAAATCAATAGACCTCCACAAAGCGGTCCTAGGCTGTAAGTGTATCTCTCGCTCTAGTAAATGTCTACGAGTGTAGCTTGCTAGTTCTTAGAGGTGCATGGGTAAATTTGTTGGGATTTCTAGACAAACAATTTAAATCATGTGAATAGTGGGAGGGTTTTGCGTAAACTTCTACGAGTGTAGTTTGCGTATATCTCTTTCATAAGTATTCTAGGATTGATTTAAATTATAGATAACAAAAGCTTTAAGGGTTGTGCGGTATGGTTACGTGCCATGCTAGACTGTCTCTTTTGGCTAGAGTTAAATTTGTGGTTAAATCGCTTAGAAGCATCTTAGGATATTATGCAGTTGCTGCTTCCCTGTCCTTGAGAGATGGCTTGGTCTAAGGTTTTCACTAATTATTAATTTCTAGTGTCGAAAGGTTCCTGACATGGTAGTGAAATTAAAGAATTGGGGCTTAAAACCCGCAGTTCTGGTTGACGGTGACATCTTAAACGTCTACGAGTGTAGCTTGCGGTGGGAACTATTGGGCAATTAGTGAAAAATATATGTATTTGATTTATGAAAATATTTTTTTCAATGCATTTGTTTTCGAAGTTCTGCATGCATGTTCTTATTTAAGGTTCTTTATTATTTCAGATATGTCTATGTCTAATGTCATCAATATTCTCGCACAAATTCTTTAACTGGTCCAAACTTCCTGGAATGGAAGAGCAAACTTGAATACATCCTGGTAGCAGAAGAACATATGTTCATTCTGCAAGTACTTCGTCCCATAGTGCCCACTGCTGAGTCCTCTCAAGAGAAAGTAGACTATTATAACAAGAGGGAGAAATCGAACAATGTAGTCAAGTGCTACATGATGACCACTATGTCAAAAGTCTTACAGCAGCAGCATCAGCACCATAGGGACGCTTATGGCATTATGGCCAGTTCGACGGCGACCTATGGGGAAACTGATAGAGCTGTCAGATTCAATCTCATGAGGGATATCGTGAGTAGAAAAATGATTGATGGCAGCTCAGTGAGAGAGCATGTAGTTTCTATGACTCACCTCATGGATGAGCTAACTGTGCATGGTGGAGGTATCGACGCTGAGGCCAAGGTCGATATCATACTGAACTCTCTACCCAAGTCCTTTGAGAGTTTTAGGCTGAATGTTGTCATGAACAAGAAAGAGTATACTCTTAACGAGTTGCTTAATGACTTGATGGCAGCGAAATCAGTGATGAACCCTCAGAAGTTTGCCTTAGCCACTTCTGGTAATCTCTCTGTTGTACCGAAGGTATGAAGCAAAAAAAGGGGATTAAGAAGTGGGCTAAGAAGATACCTGTGAAGGATGGTGGGGCTGTGAAAAAACCTAAAGTGGCGACTGACAGGGACAGGTGCTTCAAGTGTGGTAAGAAAGGACATTAGAGGAATGATTGTCAGGCCAACAAAGCTAGACAAGGTATGCCATTTGCATGTATGACTGTAAGCATGATTAGAGTCTGTTGTTGCTCTTCCTAGTGCTGTAAGCACTGACTTGTTGATCATGTTGTTGTACTTTGCAGGGGACCGTGCCGACAATGCTGGTGAATAATAGCAAGAAGATACCAAGCTGGATGAAGGCAACGTTTTATGACGGAGCTTCATGGAGTTTTTCTTTTCTTTATGTTTTTGATTAAGCACATTTTGAGAATTTCTTTTGTGGACCGTGTTTTCGGTAGGACAAATGTTTTTTCCAACTTCACAATGGATATTTTGTTATTTATGATTTCTATCATTAGTAATAACGATGTTGTCCATTTTTGGATGTTGATTTATTCTCTTTATACTGTTTTATCAGATATGTCCTTTTATATTGCATGTAACTCATCCGAAATTAATAATCCTAAAAAGAGAAAACATACTTCTTCTGATGAGGATCTTACATATCTTTGGCACTTAAGACTGGGTCACATCATCTTGAAGCGGATTCAGCGACTTGCAGATGATGGTATATTGTACTTAGTCCGGGCTGTACCTTATCAAGTCTGCGAATCCTGCATCGAGGGCAAGATGTCAACTAGGCCTTTAAAGGCTAGTCAGTCTCGAGTAGAGGAAGTGTTGGAATTGATCCATTCTGACTTATGTGGACCCATGTCCACACAGGCTCATGGAGGGTACGAGTACTTCGTCACTTTTATTGATGATTACTCAAGGTACGGATACGTTTACCTACTTCGCTACAAGTCTTAGTGCTTTGAGAAATTCAAAGAGTTCAAGGCTGAGGTAGAAAAGAAGGTCGGGAAAACTATCAAGTCACTGCGATCTGACCGCAGTGGCGAATACCTCGGTAACGAGTTCCTACAGTATTTGTCAGACAACGGGATTACATCCTAGTGGACTGCACCGGGTACTCCCAAGCAAAATTGTGTAGCTGAAAGAAGGAATGGGACTCTTCTAGAGATGGTAAGATCAATGATGAGTTATGCAAACTTACCAATTTTGCTTTGGAGCTACGCATTGGAAACAACCGCTTACGTGTTAAATGTGGTGCTTTCTAAATCAGTTCCTAAGACGCCTTCTCAGCTCTTCCTTGGTCGCAAACCAAGTGTGTGCAAGTTTAGAGTATGGGGCAGTCTGGCACACGTACTGTCGAAGGAACCTGATAAGTTAGAAAGTAGGTCAAAGGTACTGTTGTTTATAGGGTATTCCAGGCAAACGAAAGGTGGTTACTTTAACTGTCCTAAGAGTTAGAGAGTCGTTGTTGGCACCAACGCTAGATTCTTGGAGGACGAGTATGTAAGGAACCACAGGTTAAGGAGTGATATCGTTCTTCAAGAAATCAAAAACGAGAATGCAATTCCAAGTTAAGGGGAACGTGCAAACGTGGGTGCACCTGTGAGAGGTTCAGCACCACAGACACGTTCTTCGGTGCAAGGTGTAGAACCACAAGTTACTGCACCTACTGCTGACGCGGCACCGATGCCTCGTCGTAGTAGGAGAGTTATTTTCCAGCCAAAAAGGTACATGTCCGTGGGTGAGTCTTCAGACTTAAGCCCGGAAGACGAACATGAGGACTCTGACCCACTGACTTACGAAGAGGCAGTGCAAGACAAGGATGTTGTTAAATGGCGTGTCGCCATGGATTCTGAAATTGAATCCATAACTGCTATGGATGTGTACCAGAAAACTGAATTGTCGGATGTCTTTAGGGCCATGGGGTGCAAATGGGTATACAAGAGAAAGAAAGGGGCGGATGGAGAAGTTACGGCTTTTAAAGCCAGGATGGTGGCAAATGGTTATAGTCAGAAAGAGGGCATAGACTATGACAAAACCTTTTCACCCGTAGCCATGCTCAAATTGATCCGGATACTCCTTGCCATAGCTGCGCATATGGACCTCAAGATTTGGCAGATGGATGTCAAAATTGCTTTTCTAAACATACGCAAGGGCGAAGAACATCCTGTCTGGAAGAAGGTAGGGACATCTATATACAGCAACCCGAGGGATACATACGCAAGGGCGAAGAACATCCTGTCTGGAAGCTTAAGAAGTCCTTGCATGGACTTAAGCAAGCTTCAAGGTCGTGGAACTTACGTTTCAACGATGTGATTAAATCCTACGGATTTTCACAGTTGGAAAACAAAAGTTGTGTTTACCGACTTTGTGTCAGTGGGAGCGTGGTTTTCCTTGCACTATACGTTGATGACATACTCCTATTTCGAAACAATGAGGGAGTGATGTCGGAAATCAAATGTTGGTTATCCTAACAGTTCCAAATGAAGGATTTGGGAGAAGCTGGCTACATCCTAGGGATTAAGGTCTTATCCCAGGCATCCTATGTGGAGACTGTGATAACCCGATTCAGCATGCAACTCGCCAAGAAAGCTTGCTACCTTTCAGACATGGCATTCGTCTTTCTAGTGGGCAATGTCCTGAGACACAGCGGGAGAAAGATGAGATGCGTCTTGTACCATACGCTTCAGCGGTGGGTAGTCTCATGTATGCGATGTTGTGTACCAGGCCAGATATCTGTTATGTCGTTGGCATGGTAGCAAGATATGAGTCTATCCCTGGATAAGCGCATTGGACTGCGGTAAAGCACATCCTCAAGTATTTGAAGAGAACTAGGAATTACTGTCTAGTTTATCAAAGTGAGAATTTGTGCCCTGTGGGTTATACAGACTCAGATTTCCAAGGGAACCAGGATGAGAAGAAATCGACCTCGGGATATGTGTTTACCTTGGGAGGTGGAGCTGTATCTTGGAGGAGCTCAAAGCAGAAATGCATGGCTACTCCACCATGGAGGCGGAATATGTCGTCGCCTCCGAAGCCTCGAAAGAGGGGGTATGGCTCAGGAACTACCTTTTGGAGTTAGGCGTGATTCCGAGTTTGCAAAGGACCATCACAATATATTGTGATAACTCTGGTGCAATGGCAAACTCAAAGGAACCGCGGTCTCACAGGGCAAGCAAACACATATAGAGAAAGTACCATATCATACGAGAGATCGTATCGAGGGGCGATGTGCTGATCAAGAAGATTGACAGTTCTGACAACCTTGCTGATCCATTAACAAAGAGCTTGCCACAGAAAGTTTACGAAAGACATATTCGTGAGCTGGGTCTGAGGTGGATGCCGACCACTGACAGTGGTTAACGAGATAGCAGGCTAGATAGATGCACTGTATACTCTGTAATAGCTTAGTTCTGCTTTGAGTATAAGATATTGAGATATACTTGTTGTATAATATCTTGATAGATTTGATATGTCTTTAGATATATTTTCCTTATTAGATTAGGTTTTTGAGTTGCTTATATATAGGCCTTGCTTTGGACAGTTTTTAATTCAGTTTTCAGTTTTTATAAGATTTGTGAGTTTGTCTCCTCAATTAATTTGAAAGCTCACGAATTTTAGTAGCCCTAGAATTCGAATCAAATGAAATTCTGCAGTCTTTTGTGGCATCTTCGCTATATCCTGCTGATGGGTTTAGTATACAGAAAGCATTTATTACAATGAGTATACAACGGTTTATTTCTCCTATCTATCAAACAAACTTACATGTATGTAACAATAATATCCTCTTGTCTCACCGATAGGGACGATCATACGGCGTGTAGTAGATCGCAGAAGATGGTATGATCACTTGACCTAGTGAGACATAAACTTAATCACAGCCGAGACAGCGTATGAGGATACATTTATCCAGATGGCTGCGGCATTGTCGGAATAAGTAGTATGTCTTGGTTACTTGGCATGCTGGTACGCAAGGGTGGCGTATTGATGGACCGCAGTGAGATGTGTTCAACTGTCTGACATCATCGAATACAAGATCTCATTCTTGATTGAATCCAAACCCTAACGAAGGTTCAGGGGTTTACACGGATTGACTGTTGCTTTGACTTGCCATGGTGGAGAGCCTAAGTAACGTGCTCGTATATCCGCATGTTGGGTAACAGCGGTTCGTGTAGTACAGCCTGAGACTAGGTTTAGGTAACCATATCCGAGTAATAGGATGGGGACATTCTCTGAGGAGCTCAAGGACATTCATCGTGTCAAAGTCCTGCAGGCTGATTAAGTTCAGACATGAGTGATAAGGATTGAGTGGTACTACTCAGGAATAATAAGATATTAATTAATTGTATATAGAGCTTGTCAGAAGCTTCGATTAATTAATGAATGTATGGTAACCTTAAATAAGGGGATTCTCAATTAAATGCAGTCCGTTCTCATAACATGGTAATAAAGGGGTAGGTCAGTATTAATTCTGTGGTGAAAAAGAATTAATATTAATTAATTGTAACATGGGTTGTGGACATGGGAATTAATTAATTTATAAGCCCACTTTATTATTTGCATTAGGTCCCAGGTCTGGCCTAAAGTAAATATGCTGAATTGAGCCCAGCAGCCCATTAGGGTTAAAACCCTCGGTCTATAAATAGATAGCTCTCTCTCACAAGTTGTAATACAATTCAAATCAGTGAAACCCTAGAGAGAGAGGAGAGTGGGCGACGGCTACCAGTGTAGGGGGAGGAGAATTTTGATTCTGGCCTTGCACAACTACAGATCTGTGGAATCCTCACAAGTAGCAGATCTGAACAGCATTGGGATACAACCCTGAAGATCTAATCTGGAGAACAGATTTCTTTTCTTCTCTTGTCTTTAATTAAATCTTGAAATTAGAATCTATCTAATTTTTGTTTCCGCAGATTTAAGTAATATCATATGGTTGATTCAAGATTTGGAATTCAAATGCGAAAGATCGGTACAGAGACTACGGAATTAAGGTAATCTCTATTATCCACGCATTAAATTCATAGGAGCATGCTAGGGTTTTGTGAATTGGTATTGTGAAGAATAAACCATAAATCGATCTAGCTTATTTGGATTTTGTGATTCGATTCACGGATAAATCCCTACTCCTGCGTTGTGTGCCGAGTTGCTTTTTGAGTCGTAGGGGCTCGTTTGCGTTCTTGCCTACGGTTATCTAAAGGTCGAGTCATAGGCATTGGATTTCTCATAGTATCTGTTCGAGTCGTGTCCGCGTGCGTACCATATTAGTCAATTCTAGGCTGCAATCCAAACCTTCCCGGCGAGGATCGTATCAGAAAGTTATTGACCAAATCAATTGCAATATTCTAATTTATATTTTAAATTAATGATTTTACATTGATAATTTTGATTTAATAAAGTTTATGAATTTAGTCCAATTACACATAGCAAATCAACTTAGATTTTTTAAAAATGAATTAAATAATCCTTAATTAAATTAAACTCAAATTATTTTTTCTAAAATATTTAAATTAATTTTCTCTGAATATGTAGATACACCATACATTTTGAAAAAGTCATAATTAGGACTCGATTAAGTTTGAATTCGATACTTAATTATAGGCATATCAGCCTTGATATTTAGTAAATTTAATTAGTAAACAATTTAAATACTTAATAATTAATACATCCTAATGTTTTAAAAAAAATAATGCACTCATACCATATTCATAAAAGTACCATTACATATTTTTAAAAATATAATTATTATATAAATATATTTGAATTATTAAAATCAATTTTTGATGCTTTAATCTCAACCATTGATGTTATCGATCCAATGGCTGAGATTCATTCCTATTTAACACACACTTTAATTTTAGCACTTGATCATAACTCTCTTTCTCTCTCTCTCACTCTATCTATATATATATATATATATATATATATATATATATATATATATATATCTTCAGATCAACGCACTATATTAAACTAAAAAATGCGGCATTTTATCTTGAATATCCTGCATTAAAGGACAGTATAATATTTATATACAATGAACGATAATTTTAAAGCATGCATTTTAACGACGATTTTGTTCATTTTAAGGGCAATATCCAGCATTAACATTACATTGCGAAATAAAATTCTCTATATCTTTACTTACGACATTTTATCTTCAATATTGTGCATTATATTTTAGCAAACATGCATTATATCTCATTACGAAAAAAATAAATATTAATCACTCTAATAAGGAAAGATTACATGTATCAAAATATGTTCATATCTAATCTAATATGGTAAATATTGTTATAAATAAGAAAGATTATCTTATTTTCAAAATTCAAATATATATATCCTAATTTTATTTGAATATTCTTTTCATGTCTACTCAAATGAATTATCATCTTATTTGTACATCAAAAAAATCTAAGTTCATGTTGAAAGTAAACGTGTAAATTTTGAATTTTATTCTGAGTCCTATCGATCATTCATAAAAAACAAAATAATTCAACTATGATACATAAATAAAATATATGTTGATGTCATTTATCTTAAAATAAATTCATTAATTTTTTTTTTATCAAATATGCATTCTAATATTATTGTATTGTATTGCATTAAATAAAATATTATATTCTCAGCTCATTTTATCTTAAAATTTGTTCATTAGATTTCTATAGAATATGCATTTTCTGAAGGAATATAATGAATTTTATAAATCATATAGTACATTTTATGTCAGATTTCATGCATTTTATGTATATTCTCATGCATTGTATGAAAATCAATGTGATGTTACGAGATTTATGTATAGAATCACTAATTTTTATTTTCGTTAAGATATTCATCCCCTAAATTTATGCAATAAGGATTTCGTTTGAAAAATAATTAAATTATCTTTGATTTGATATATAATACATGAAAAACGAGTTTAAATTGAGTGAGTTGTGATCATTTAAAGTTTTTAGAATTTTAATTAGAGGATAGAAAAAAACATCTACATTTTACAAAATTATCCTTAAAATCGAATATGCACAATTTACTACAAAAAATGAACACGAAGAATTTTAAAACTTGAGCGAGCGTTGATATACAAAGATAGAGGAATGAGATTTATTCTCATTTCTCATATATATATATATATATATATATATATATATATATATATATATATAAAAGATTATTAATTTTTATTTGTTATATTTTATTTATTAGATTATCAGCGCCTTGATCCAAGTTTTAATTAATTTAAACTAAAATTCTCTCAAACTAATTGCTCTTTTGGTAAAGTTAGTCTTGCGGCAAAATTTTAATCATAACTAGTATTGCACATGGATACTTAAATTATTTGTATTATAATAATATTAATTTATAATATGTTTATTATAAAAATAATATCCATTTTATTTAATATGAATATTGATTTTAAAATAATTTTTTGTAAGCCTCACAAATTTTTAATTCAAAACAATGTTTAAATTTTATTTCTTGAAAATCCAAAAAACATATATATTTTTTCTTGATATGGATGAGTTTTTCTACATAATTTATAATTTTCAATGTTAAACAATTTTTATTAGTGTGTGCTAACTTGATATCTTTCAATTTTATTGCTAAAACGTCTTCAATTTTGAACTTTTTATTTCTCTCTCCATTTTAGAACAAAAACATATTTTTATTACTGATATAGTTATGAAAATTATTTTTTGCATCATTGAATAAAAATATTTAATTATGTGTATTGATGCATATTTGATACATATTAAAATTGTACCTCGAACATCTTGACATGCAACTTGTTATGCTACTCGAATGTGCTGGAGATTTATATACTCAATCTCACTTATAAACTCTTTAATATCTTCAATTATGATATTGTAATATGATCGTCATTATTATACTTTATTGATATATTTTATGAGTTTTGGTAATGATTAATCTCTAGGAGCACAAGTATTATGGCAAAGATCATATGTTGCATATGCTTTCTTGCAACGATAATTTCGCGATTTGGATTTCTCATAAAAATAACTTATATTTACTCATTGACTATTGTAACATCTACACGTAAATATAAGGGCAAAACAAAGCTTGAGTACCATGGGTTGATTGTAAATACACATGAGCGATTGTTATTTTACATTAATTTATTTGTGACCACATTACGACTTCATTTATATTCTTTAAAAAACTATTATCATTTTAAAAATAATTAATATATTTTTTTAAATACTAACTGTAAAATAATTATGTAAATGATTATAATTTTTTGGTACATTATTTTAATATAACAAATGTTTTGTTTCCTAAATAAAAAACTTGCATTCAATTTAAATATTGATGTTTATGATTTGATTGTAGTTATTGTTTCATCAATTAATGAAGAACCTTAGAACCATGTGTTCAAACTTATTGATATATTTAGTTGATAATTATGAATTATTGTTTATATATCACATCCTACACAATGATCTTTTAACGATTTTAGATATCTTCTAATATAAAGTATGATTAAAAAAAGTTAAAACTAGCAACTTTGGATAAATATACTATTGAAAGTACTAATCTATAGGCTTATATATATATATATATATATATATATATATAAATTAAAGTAATTGTAAATTAAGCATTTACAAACAAAGTAATAATCGTTAAATTTCAATATAATCTTCGTTATCATTGTTTTGTACGTAAGATTATTAGCAGAATATACACTACTAAGTCTAACATCTTATGTGATATTTATTTGTTTAATAATATAAAATATATTTGTTTAGCATTTAATTTTATTATCATTTGTTGGCAGAATATTTGCTAATCAATTTTGTTTTTCTTGTGTATCAAAACATAAAAATATCATGATAAATATTTTTTAATTTATTGTCATGTTTATTAAACCATTTTATAATACCATTTATTATCATAATTGATTTATTGTATTAATTACTCTTTATATTTTTTTTGTGATTATTTGAGAATTGTCTAGGCTAGAAAAAAATATTTTGGATCTTCTTTTTATGGATTGTGTATATATATTTTATTGTATATTGATAAATGATCAATTAATCGAGTGTTGATTGTTTGCGTTTATGTTGATTTAGATTATTAAATATACAAAACTGCAACTTGCATATTTAATTACACACAACTTAATTATACCTTAAAAATATTATTTCAACAAATAATAATTTATTTTAAGACGAACAATTTTGCATTCCTTTGTTTTTATCATCCTTCTTACAAAGTATTGAAACCCAAATAACATGGTGTATAATAACAACGAAAGAGAATGAGACAAAACTAAATAAATTAGCAAAATAAGAATTTTCATTTGAGATGAAATAGAGAACTGATGTAATTGTTAATAGATGACTTGTATTTATAATGTGAAAATAACAATATAGAATCAAGATTTTGATTATATTATGTCATGATATGAGGATTGTATTTAATTTGATTACCAATTATTGCCATAATATATGCTAATCAATCTTGATTTTATTATGTTTCCAAATAAAAAAGTAATAGCACCTTAATGAAATTTGTTCGGATTTCCTATCATATTCATTCAATTATTTCTAAACATATTTTCTATCATTAAATTAGATTTTTATGACATTAATCAAGTGAATAATATATACTGATTATCCAATAAAGAGACTAATTTATAAGAATTTAAACTAATTTGTTATTGAAGACACTAATTTATAATTGTAACTTATATAAATAAAAATTGATCTATTATGAATTAAGCAAATACAATCAAATCGGTGAGGCACTATTTTATATTTGTTTACTAATAATAAATTATATTTGATTATGTTTTAATTCGATTAATTGGAAAATTATTTTATAATGAATATTGATTTATTGTGTTTAAATATCACGATTAAATCTAAAACAATTTATTATGATTTCCATTAATTTATTTTTATTATATTATTTTTTACCACAATTAAATTTAAAAATAAGAATGATTTAAATTAAATAATTTTTAGATTTAATCTGATTGATTAAGATTATAATTCATGATTATAGGAAAATAAATACTAATTAAGGGAACATTAGTCTAATTAATTTATGCATATTTTCCTGAAATATATATATGTTAATTCTAAGATTGTAATGTATCCCGAATTAATGAACTAAGTAGTTTAATTAATTAGCAATTAATGTAAGTGAATATTCCCATATATTGTCACCGGTCTTGTTTTAATATATATATATAGATTCAATGTTAAGTAATTCTAGCCAATGCACATCATAAATATTATTGATGTGCAATTTTAATCCTAAATATGCATTTCCTAAATTTCATTTTTTTCCCAAAAGCGACAACAGACCACATTTAGCAATATAACAACTGTGTAGAGTAAATTACATTTTTATATACCTTCTCTATCTCATTTTAAGTGTTTTATTTTTCATTTCTTACGTCTCATTTTAATTGTTTTGTTTTTACAAATGAATTTTTTTTTATTCATTAATAAAATACTAATTTCACTTAATTTATTTTATACTTACTTATTTTGGTTATTTTGCACAAACCAAACAAGACAATTAATAAGGGAGTATAGCATATAAAAAATTGAACCAATATATATTTGAACTTGAAAATATTAAATATCTGAACATTAATTACCCTATTTTGGATAGATTTGCAAAAGAAACATTCTAATGTTTTGTTTTTTTTTTCTAAATGGAAGTAAGTTTTTTTATAAAGAAAAAAGCTTAGAGTAATTAGGGTAGGACCAGAATGGTGTATGTAAGTATTAAAATCAATTTATATATATTCATAATATATTCGTCACTGTGGTCAACCACAAATGAAATAGTACATGGGAAATAAGGAAGAATTAGAGATAGATATAGAGATAGAGAGAGAGTGTGCGGAAGTAGGTAGGGTAGAGCAGTTGGAAACGTCCACTCAGAGAAAAGGGTTTTTAAAGATGGGGCCAGACCCCATGCTATCACTGACTCCGCCCCAGTGCAACACTGCACTCTCTCCACTCCACCCCACAATTTGTAGCGCGAAATTTCCGGGCGTATTAAGCTCAAGTAGGCCCTCCTCCACTCACTACTGTACGACATCATTTCACCTTCTCTCTCCTACTCTCTCTCTCTCCGTAGGGTCGGTTTCAATTAGGAAAGATTTTGAAACTATTTTTCTTTTATCTAAGATTCTTCCATATATGTTTATGTTTTAGATGATTATAATTATATTACAAATTATTCTATTTTTCTCAAATATTATATTATAAATTATATGTATTATTTAAAGTATAAATAGAAGATACCCCAATTTATTTCTGTTAATTAAAAATATCATAATCTTTAGTTTCATCTATAATTTATACAAAAATGTATTAAAACCCTTTAATTTTTTATGATTCAATCGTTAAATGTGACATGACATCCCACATGACAATTCAAAACATAACAATACTCTGATCTATTGATAATTTAGAAAAAATAACCCAATGTATTACTTTTAGTTAAAAATACTTCAATCTTAATTTCGTTTGTGAGTTATATCAAAATGAATTAACATCGACCATTCAATTTGGTTTTTGAAATATTATTTACTAAACAATCAATATTTGCTATAAAAACAATATACAAGTATCATATATTAGAGGTCATGATTAAAATTCGAGTGGGTATCCACTTTCACATCAGTTGTGATGTTCTTGCTCTTCATTTGATTGTTAACATCAACTAAAAACAAATCAGTAATCATGTAATGTAATATATGATACTTGTATTTTTGTTATTGCAAATATTGATTGTTTAGATAATATTTCAAAAATCAAACAAAGTAGTCAGTGTTGATTCGTTTTGGTATAACTCATAAACGAAATTAAAGATTTGTGTATTTTTAACTAAAGTAATTCATTGGGGTATTGTTGGGAATTATCCCTAAAATCTTCCATAGGACTTATTTGTAAAAGGTTTTGTTGGATCAAACCTTATCTAGTTGGTCGATCATTTGCTGAAATCTAGAAAGTCTAACGCAACTTGTAAAAGTCCTGTATAAGCTAAATATCGAGTTGTAATAGACTAGTGTGCTATGAAGATTCCCTAGCAGAGGAGATAAGATGACTCGGAAGGTCAAATTCATAGACTGCTAGAGAAGTCAGCAAACAAGAACGTAGGAATGCTAAGGAATTAGCATTCGCACGTTTCAGCAATCAATGAAGAATCACATATAAAACAAGTCAAAGGATCTCAAGGAATATTCGTTTAGCAACGTTGAAGCCAAGCTGCGACTCTGACAAAAAGGATGCACAAGGGATGAGACTTTCCCTAAGTAGTCCGGGAAGTACATCTCCACCCAGAAAGGCGTTCTACCAGTTTGATCCATTCTTGGAAGAAAGAAGCCGTTGTGTCTAACGGGTATGGAGATTCAAAGTTT